>CM038793.1:150928730-151465392 GCA_021764765.1 Vicia sativa | reverse complement strand
ACCAAAACTATAAAGTATAATAAAGCATAAAATAAAAAAATACTACTTCCCGCCTAAAGGAGATTGGCATAATATCCTTATCCTTCCAATTGTTGAGTCCATTGTCGAGTCGAAGATCCAATTGTTGATGTCAAGTCACCATCATTACTCAAGTAGAATAAATTTATTCTTGTTGATGAATGTAGGTCCAAAGACGTTTGCTGTGTATCATTTTCTGACCTTTGGAAGTGAAGCCTAAACCAATCTTGTCATATTTGAATGGAAATTCGGGTAACTGATCCAAACAATACAACCTCCTTCTTCAACTACAGCTCTGGCGTCTTTCAGCAAGGCCATCTTCGATGGAACTCTAGTAATCTTAGGAGTGACAGGAGAGTTGACAATCATGACTTGTGGAACTACTTCGAAAGCTTGACAGGGAGTCTCGATAAATTCGCCTTCCATTTTGATGTATCGGAATGACTGCAAATGGCTTACCATATACTCTTCTTCTCCTCACACTGTGATGATCTTCCCCTTCACTGGGTACTTCAACTTTTGATGTAGGGTGGAGGTAACAGCGCCTGCCTCATGTATCCAAGGGCGTCTGAGCAAGCAAGAATAAGTTGTACGAACATCCATCACAAAGAAAGTAGAATCAAAATTCTGGGAACCTACTTTGATCGGCAGGTTGAGCTCTCCAAGTACTATTCTCTTCGAACCATCAAAAGCTCTTACAATTATGTCACTGGGTTTCATGACCACTTCTTCAGCATCAAGTCTTTCAATAGCACTTTTTGGTAGGACATTCAGAGCAGAACCAGTATCTACCAATATATGGGACAATGTAGTGCCCTTAAACTCTATAGACATGTGTAAGGCTTTGTTGTGTTTCCTTTCGGTAAGAGTCAAATTAGTATTAGAAAATCCCAAGCCATTATCTTCAATTAGGCTAGCAATACAACTTTCGAATTGGTCAGCAGAGGTGTCTTGCGGTATATGAGCATTCTTCAAAAACTTCACCAAGGCTTTAGCATGAGCCTCAGAGCACAACAACAGTGCTAGCATGGAAATCTTGATGGGGTTTGTCTAAATCGTCACAACATTGTAATCGCTTAATGATCTTCATGATTTCCTCCATCTCTGCTTGGCGTATCTTGAGAAATCCCTTTGGTACTTACATTCGAGCGGGTTGAGTCACTTTCTCTTACCCTCAAGCCTCGGGGGTTGGTTCAATAGTAGGAATGCGAACTGGTGCAGTAGTGTCTTTCGGAGAAGAGATATCTGGAGAAAACACTCTTCTGGTTCTGGTTACTTTGCTTGATTCGATGATATTGTCCACATTAGGATTAGCAGCTTCAATTGTAGTTGTCTTCGATGGCCAATGTCTCTTGCTTGACGCCATAGTAGTAAACTTTGGCTCCATAATTCCAAGGTATAGCTTTGTCAGAGGAATATGGTATTGGTCTGGGCGAGGTAATAATTAGAGGTGCCACTCTAGGTGCAGGATCAACAGAGGTGATCCGTATTGTGTTCACATCAGCATATTCTTCGGGATAATCATCATCTCCCCATCTGGTTGCTTCGATGTCTTCGATTGCAATCTTATAGCTTTCAGGGGCGATATATTTCACCATGAAATCGAACTTTCCACTTGGCTTCCCCAAGGTTCCCAGACTTCTGGTATGGCTTCTTCTATGCTTACGTCGCCAATTTTCAAGATTTTGGAAACATCTTCGCACAAACTCTCTACTGGCGGAGTTTTCATGAACAGTACTCCTCAATTTTCTATCAGGTACTAAACACCTCTCTTCAACTAGGCACATCCCTTGGGATCAGATGTGCAGTAACAACAATTGTCAAAACATCCTGGAAATAAGTCGGCTTGTAGTAGATTCTTCTTAATAGTCGTCAAGGGAGTAGTCAACTCATTCACAGCAAAGACATATGAGTCGTTATCAATAGCGTGGGTACTCTTTCCATGATCGGCCATAGGTACATTGATCACATTCGGGGTTTCAGAAGGAGGGTCAAATTCAATTTCCTGAGCTTCAATCATGTCTTGGATCTTGTTCTTTAGGGCCCAACAGTTGTTGGTGTCGTGCCCTGGGCTATTGGAGTGGTATGCACACCTTGCATTAGGATTGTACTTTGGAGAGGCTGCATTGACATGCTGAGGAGGATCTCTCAAAGTAATCATCTCTGCTTTCAACATTTGTTATAATGCTTGAGACAACGGCATGTTGATCTTCTTAAACTGTCTTCTTATTATGTTCTATCTACCTGCGTTGTCTTGTTGAGGTTGCACTGGTGTGGCATTGGAGATCAAGATTTCCCCTACAGGTTGATTATGATTAGCTTTATCATGGCTCTTTTGACCATACACATCATTGGATTCTTTCTCCCCACCAAAAGATATCTTTGCAAAATTTGAGGAAGTGTCAACTTGAATCTTTCCACTCTTGATTCCAGCTTCAATACGTTCTCTTGTCAATATTAGCTCGGTGAATTCGACTAAAGAATTTCCAATCAGATGATTGAAGAATGGACCTATCAACATTCCCATAAACATGTCAACCAATTCCCCATTAGACAAGGGTGGCTGGACTCTGCCTGCTAGATCTCTCTATTTTTGGGCGTACTCTTTGAACTTCTCGTCGCGACCCATAGACATACTATGTAGTTGCATACGGGTTGGTGTCATTTCAGCATTGTACTGGTACTGTTTGTAGAAAGCATCTTCCAACTCATTCCAAGTATGAATGTGAGTGTTCTCTAGCTGATAGTACCATTCTAACTATGCTTCGGATAGACTCTCTTGAAAGAAATGCATCCACAATTTCCTGTCAGTAGTGTGGGGTTGGATCTTATGAACATAGGACTTCATATTAAGTTTCGGACAACAAATTCCATCATAATTAGAAAAAGTAGGAACTTTGAACTTGCGGGGAATGACCACTCCAGGAACCAGGCTTAAATCATCAAAATTCAATCCTGACATTTTTCAGATTCTCCACAGCGTTCAGACTGTCTTCAAGTTGCTTATACTTCTCATCATCAGGAGAATACTGCTCGCTCATATAGTCTTCTCCTTCTTCCTCTTCTTGAGACCCATGATGGCGTCCTTCATTGGCCTTGATGCTTCCATCAGTTTCTCCGCTCTTTTTTGAGAATTCAAGCTATCTGACTACCTTGACCGGACCTCTGTACCTTTTCCCCATGTTGAGAATACCAATGATCTTCTTCTTTTTCTTCTTGATGATGAGTTCTTTCAAATCTTTCTGTCCTTGGGCCAAGTTGGTTAACATCTCTTGGAACTGAGCGTTCTGAGCCTTGAGATATTTGAGAGTTAGTTCGAGAGCCATTTCTGCTGAAATAAACAATGAGAGAATAAGAAAACCGGTCTTCGAAGTACCTGTTATAAAATGATATGCTATGATATGAAATTTTATGCAAAGCAATGTTTTCAAGAACCTTAGGAATTTAAATTTGGTAAACAAGCACAAACAAACTTTTTATTAGCCTAATTAGTAATACAAAAGAAATTTTAAGTACAAAAATAAAATTCCTAATGCTTAGGCCTCCCATGGGCGCTTCCTCTTTATGTTGACGTAGGTGTTAATGCTATGTTCTTCGTGAAGTAGTTTTGTTAACTCCAATAATTTTTGCTCGCTTGCATAGCACTGAGATTCAAAGGTACCCCTTTCTTCTTTAAGTTGAATCTAGGATCTCTTCGATTCTTCAAAATCGGTGAGCATGTCTGATGGACGATGGTATAAGATCCATCGCCTTCGGTAACAGGTTCCATAATTACTGGTAGAATATCAACATATGGCATCATGAGATTTTGAGTGCGAGCCTGCACCTATTTGAGGTAAGTTTCCCAAGGAATGGAATTTTTATGCCCCAAGGTCTTGGTATCAGTTTTCTTCACCATGCCCCAAGCGTGCACAAATCTTTGGCGATAACCTTGGAGATTGTTGTCGTAGTCAAATACAATGCCTTAGACAAGCATGTCATGAGGACCATCTCTTCGAGCATAGCCAAACTATCGTAACGCTAGAGAAGGGTTTTAAGTGACACCTCCCCTTATGCCAAGGAGTGGTACAT
The DNA here is from genome assembly GCA_021764765.1 of Vicia sativa. Classification (NCBI taxonomy): domain Eukaryota; kingdom Viridiplantae; phylum Streptophyta; class Magnoliopsida; order Fabales; family Fabaceae; genus Vicia; species Vicia sativa. The sequence continues at coordinate 151,461,303 of CM038793.1, read as the reverse complement.
TAGGGAATTATCCATAACGCTCAGTGAAAGTGAAGTCCTTTTAAGAGTAGAGACACCAACAGATATCGGTATGAGAGAGTGACATCAATCTTTGAGACTATTTCAAACCTTGTTTATTCTTCATCATTGATTGAGGAAGGTGCGAAATACACCACCTGGATAATAATGGTATGCAACACATGAGAGTCCCTTGTCTTTTCATAGTATAAGTGTGGAGAAAATACAAAATATCTCCAAGCAAGGTAGGGATGGGATTATGAATGAGGAATATCTTGATGGCGTTCACGTCTATGAATTGATCCAGATTGGGAAATAGAACCAAACCATAAATTAGCAAAGCCAAAATGTCTTCGAAAGCATGGAAACTCATAGCCTTTAAGAATTCTCGAGCTTTCTTTATCATAAACTTAGCAAGCAAACCCTTAACTCCACTTCTAGTTTCCCAATTAGCTTCAATGTCTGACCGCTTTAGATGTAACGTTGATGCGATGTCTTAAAACTTTGGAACTTTTTCTGAACCGGTGAAAGGCATCTGATCAAGGATGGGTATCCCAAGTAGCTTAGAGAATTCTTCCATTGTAGGTACCAACTGATAATCTGGGGAAGTAACGCAGTGATGTTTCAGATCAAAGAATTGGAATACGAAGCTCATCATTTCTTCTTCAAAACCGAAGGTAACCAAGTCGAGTAGATAACCATGCCTTTTTATGAACTGAGCATGATCAGGAACTTGTGATACCCACGAAGTTGATTCAGATAGTCTTCCTGGAAGACATAACCTTACAAAATAGAGCAAAGAAAAATCCCCAGGTCCTTGAAATGGTTAGATATGTTATGATGATATGATGTTATGATGTCATGATGTCATGTTTAAATAGAAAGCACAAGCAATTCACACAATAACCTAGGTTTAAGGCTTGCATGAGGTATAGGTGTCTACCCTACCGAAGTTTAAGTTGGTTCAACTTGTCCTACAATTGTAACTGGGTTCTAGGAATCTCATATCATAGATCTTTCTCGCATGCTTTATTTAAGTATGGCTACCAAGTGGTCGACCGAAACATCCCGAAAGTCGAATCTCAATGAGCGTAGCATCAGTATCAAACAACCTCATTCTGCACCGAAGCCGGCTATCTCACTACCTTCTAATGGCTAATATGGGTCAATTAGGGTTCTAAAAGTGGCTATCCAAAGTGTCACACTAATCGTAGCCATCATTTTAACTGTTTCGGTCTATGCTGGATAATCATGATGATCTACTACTACTTACCTAAGGAAACGTGGATCCGGGTGTAGGATTCCCCCACAAGTAATAATACCCAAGCAACCCTTAAAAGTAAAGCATACAAAGCAAACAGAAAGCGAGTAAAAGTGATCTAAAACCCTAAGGTAACCTCTCTTTGGGTGTTCTCCCCAGCAGAGTCTCTAGTTCTGTAACATGGTGGGAGAACTGACTTGTTTATCTTGTGTTTTATCGCAAATGTTGCGGATAGCAAGAGTCGCCACTGACTTTTCTTTAATCCAATAAAGGAAATGTGAAAAGAACAGGAACCTTTGATAGAATCTGAGTATGGGAGGTAATTATGAAAAGGGAAGGTATTAGCACCCTTTCCATCCGTAGTTTTCTACGGGCTTTGAATTGCTTAGCTCACTTTTGAAATTTTGCTTTCTGTGTGTATGTGATTTGAAAATTATTTGAAAAGTATTTCGCTTTGACTTTGTAACGATTCTTGTATCAGTCCTCAAGAATGTATACGAAGTGTTTGGAAATGTTTCTTTGAAAGGGTTAACTTTGTAATGATTCTCGTTGGAATGTATACAAAGTGTTTGTTTGAAAATAGTTTTGAAAAGAGTGTGAGGTGTGAAAAGTATGTGTTTTGATTAGAGCAAGCAATTTAGAGTATTATTACCTACTCAAAAGGGTCGTTCTTGTTATTTTCCTTCTCCTTTAGGATAGCGTTATCCATACCATTAGTTGGTAGGTAACTCTATCCGTTGGATGTGAAAGGACAGACGTAGGGTCATCGTATGGTCATTGAAGGCAACATTGTAAGGATACCTTAGCATTTCGAAGAGACGATCATCACTTATTCGTAGGCAACAACCGAGGGACGAGATCATATATTCGTAGGCATCATCGAGGGTCATCGAGAGACTATGATCTTTGTATCGAAGGGACTATGATGATGTTATTCGTAAGTGTATTTGCTAATGGTACCCCTACGTTCGAGGTACATGACCATTGTTTCGTAAGGCAACAAGAGAGAATACCCTAGAGAGTGCAAGTGTGAAAAGTGTGTTCAATTCATATATGTTATCTTTGATATTAGTGTTATCTTACGGTTGATTTTAATTTTAACATACAATCCTATTAACTATACATCTAAGCAGTGTATATACAGTTTATAAGAGAGGTGCAGAAAGTAAAGGTGAGGAAAATAAACCCTAAGCTATTACAAGGCTTTGGGGAAGTTACATTATTGGAGGTGCGGAAAGTAAAGTGCTAGAAATTAAATCTACGCTATTACAAAAATAATCTTGCAACCTATACATCGATTTCTGGAATTTTAAATGCGAAAAAAGCAATATATAAATAAAAGAAAAATAGTTTTGATGTTAGTAAAAATGTTTTAGGGTTGGTAAATCTAACTACTAGAAAGAAAATATTTTTTGTGAATTTTGGATTGATTTTAGTTAGGAAAACAAATTAAAGTTTAATTTTAAGGTTAAATAAACAATTAATTTAATTTAAAGAAAAATAAAATATTTTTTGGTGTCAAAAATAAAATAAAGATTTTTATGACCTAAATCTAAAGGGAAAAATATTTTTGTGATTTTTTGTGTATTTTAAAAAATACTAGAAAAGAAAATTAATTGGAAACTGAAATTAGAAAAGAAGAAAAATGGTTAGTGAGAAATTTGGCAAAAATATGTACAACCTTGGGGATCGAACCCAGGACCTTGTGGTTACCAACGGGCACCTCCAACCATCTGAGCCATGTGTGCTAGCTGTTATTGGAATGGAAAACAAATAACATATAATAAAATAGAATTTTAAAATGTATATTTTTTAAAAATGCGCTCCAGGGGTCTTTGTCCCCAAATTCAAATTTCTGGTATCTTTACCGACGGCCAATCCGTGGGTAAACCTTTTACCTACGGTCGCGTCTGTAGCTATAGCACCTGCAACTTTCAAAAATCAAGAATACACAATATAAATTAAAGGTGAGACAATGGTTCGACTGAAAATTTCCTTCTGAGCACGACGACACCATCGATTTGGTCCAATTTTACCTCTAACTAGGTTTCCCTAATTTGAAGCTTTGAAACCCTAACAATGGCGTAATTCGATCCCGACACTTAAACTCAAATCGGACCATCCAAATAGCTTGCAAACCTCATTCTAAGCATGAATATACAATCGAAACATGTTAAATATGAGTGTATGTATGAAACCGAAATTGAAAGAAAAGTGTGCAAACTATGATCTTGAAATCGAGTTTCAAAAGGTGTTGGTACTCTGTGATGGCCTGGAACGATTTAGAGAGCTCCAAGGAATGTTGTTTGATGCTTGGAATGGCCTGAATAAAATCAAAACTTGGTCTTCCACTTGCTTGAAAGCCACGGTTTTTTTCAAGTTTGATTAGGGTTCATCAGCCTCCAAACATTCGTTCTTGGCATTTGGAATTCTTGTGAATATATAGAGGACTGAATTAGGTTAAGAATTGTGTCAAGAATATATTGCATTGATGGAGAAAATATTTGATTGGAAATTGATTCAAAACTTGCTATTTTTGGATCAATCTTGCACCAATCCAGCTTGCAATGATTTTCTTGAGCTGCAAGGCAAATATTTAATTAATTTTCTAATTGAGAAGCAAATCCATGCGCCTCTTGCCATTTAATTGGTATTTTATTTGATTTATTTTGAATTTAAATGAATAAAAAAAATGAAATAAAAAATCATGGCCATGAACCAATGGGCTTAGAGGTCTTCTAACATGTTATATCCACGTTCACACTTCAAAAATTAGTCCCATTAACTCAAAAAGTCCAAATTACTCTATTGACATTTCATGCATTTCTTCAAAATTTCCATTTTTGCCTAAGCCATAACTTGCTCAATTTTTATCATTTGGAAATGTTCCTGGACCTTTTGGCGGAAATTTTTTTGATGAAGTATGTGAAAGTTATGTTTGGTCAAAGTTCTGTTGACTTTTCATCAAGAAACCCTGATTTAGAAACTTTGACTTTTGATCAATTCTTTGATTTTCTTGATGAATCATGATCAACCCTTGATCAAATGATGAATGTGACTTCAAAATCTTGATGTTGACCAAAATGATGATGTTTGATTGTATGTTGACCACAATTGATTTTTTATCTAATACAACTGATTTTCAACCATCTGAGCAATTGACTGAGCAAACTTGAGCTATGAGATTTGAAACTTGACATGGTGGAACCTTGAGACATGTGAGGAGGCATGATGCTCACTACAGGTAATAGAAACTATTATTGACTTGAGAGAAACAAAACCCTAGTTGTGGGTCGAATGCTTAGGAGATGGTTCATCTGGTTAACCCTTGAGGAGCTCTTGAGTATGGAGATGTGTATTGACATGCAAATAGGAGGGAAAATTTTGGGGTATAACAGCAAGGTTAGTTATGATAATTCTCTTTATGATAATGGTGCACAAGGGGCAATAGATGAACTTTTAAATGAATGCAAAATTCTATATAGAATTATTTCATCTCAAAAGAAAATTATTTCCTCTCTAGAAAAAAGTTTAATCAATTGGAAAAGAGTATAAAGATGAAAAAGAAAAAATGATTAGTGATCAAAAATAGAATTTTGTATGCAATAATAGTGAATCACTTCCTTTCTAAATTGTTCAAATAAAAAGAGTCCTAGAAAGATATGAAAAAGGACAAGTTGGATTGGAAAATGTTCTTATCAAAAAAAGGTATTCTAAAGATAAAATTGGACTTGGTTTTTCAAAATTTTCTCAACCAAGTCCCAACAAAACTATCTTTGTTAAGGGTAGTAACCAACCAATCCAAGAAAAAGTGAACAAGCCTAAAGTAGTTCATAATTATCCTAAAAAGAAAATATTTGTTAAGAATAAATCTTATCCTCCTAGATATAGAAGTAATTTTGAACCTACTTGTTTTTATTGTGGTATTAAAGGTCATACACCTAATGCTTGCTATGTTAGAAACTTTAGTGTGGTATTGTACCCCAAAATTTACCCTCTTCATTTTAATGTTTTGGCTTATAGTTTCATTATCATAAACATACATGTATATAAATGCATAGCATTGATCATGTGGTTACCAGGTTCATGGTATCTCAAGTTGTGGAAGAAATTGTGCGTTTCGACCATCTCAGATTATTTCGAGCCAAAAATTCATATTTTTCGGTTCGTATGTTTGAAGAACGATTTTCTGGTCAGAAGATCATTTTGGTTTGGTTCCATAGGCATTGGGATCATTTCAATATGTTCTCTCGTTCATCTGTTCAGATCGAAGGCCGTTTCTTCAAGAAAAAGACTTTAATTGTTCATTTCTTAATAAAGTGAATTTTGGGTTTTTGGTGTGTTTCGGACACTCCGAAAAGCATAAATCTCAGCTCATTGGGTATTTTCTGACGATTTTCGACTAGAAAGTCCCTCTCTCTATTACCTACAACTTTCATTCACAAGCCGAAAGCAAATTGTGTGAAGAAAGTACCCAAAGAAATTGATTTTTTCAAGAAGGATAAACTGAATTTTGGTGTTGAACCGTGTTCTCAGTGCACTAAAAGCTTCATAACTCCTGGCTGGAAAATTGAAAATGAGCGGAGCTAGTGTCTAAAATTCTGTATCAAAGTCCTCTCTGACTTTCATTCACAAGTCAAGAGCCAATTCTTCACCATTTAAGAGCAGGTTTTTATTCTTTGGAGTTGATTTTGAGACGAACCGAGCAATTTTCATCTGATACGCGATGTTCGAAAAATCATATCTCGGTCGATTTTTATCGAAACGGGGTGGGACCAGTGCCAAAAGTTCACAAATTCCATTGGATTATTTTGTTATGGAGACTCATAGTTCGAACTTTGATCAGAAGACCCTCATTCAAGGCGATTTCTCCGAAGAGCGCAATAAAAATTCTACACGTGTCAAATGCCCGAAAAGTGTGTTGAAACTTCAAAAATTAATATCTCCTGGATAGTTTGTCTGATCTAGTTGAAATTTTAACTTTTCAAGCAATTTCGCGTTCCAGACATTTTTCGTTTAGAGTCCGACTTCAAATTTTGCACGGATTTGGCTATTTTAGATTGTAGACGAAAATAATTCGGATAATCGCGATTTGGGCCTAATTGTGGATCAAAGGCACTCCAAAGCCCAATTTTTCTCACTATAAATATATTTTGCCTCTCACAAATTGGAGGAGGAAAATCATTTGCAAAAATTCACTCCCAAATTCTCATTTTTCTCTCTCTATTCTCTCTCAAAATTAAAAAACAAAAGTCACAAAAGGGAAAACTTCCAAGGCAAGCCAAACTCTACACCACCATAAACCTCACTTTGCTCAGCCCCTCCCAAGGCCGACCACCCCCCAAGCTTCACCGAAATTTGGCCGGACTTCCATCTCCCTCCATCCGAGCGTCCGGTCAGTGATACCTCCACTCCTAGGCCGATTGCTCTTCTCTTCTGGTCAGCGCATCCACCGGCCATAACTCATCCACCTCCTCATCACACGGCTAGCCCTTCCTTTTCATCAATCAAGCTCGATTTACACTAGAGGAAGGTCTTCCTCTTTGATTTTCTTCAATTCTCAAGTGATTCAAGTTTTCCTCATCAATCTAAGCTTAAATTTGGTATTTTCTTCAACAATTCAAGGCTTATTCTCTAATTTCTTCGATTATTCTTCAAGAACAAGTAAGTATCTTATTTTAATTGATTTTTCGATTTTGACTTTTCTTGAAATTGATTATTGGAATTGATGAATTTTGTTTGTTGATTCCGATTATTGAATTGTTGATTAGAAACTGTTTGATTTGAGTTTGATTTTGCAATGTTATCGTGTTGGTGTGAAGGAAATTCGAACATAAAGCATACATACTCTTGCATGTAGCTTTTTCTTTTCATTTAGGCTACTTTAATTGAACATTTGCATCACATATCACATGCTCATGCATTAGATTGCATCTAGGTTGATGATTTGAGTTGGAATCATGTGAATTAAGGCTTGTTTTGCAAACGTAATTGTGTCGAAATGTAGTTTTAGGTGCAATTTGGCTTCATGGAGCATTTGCATTATACATAGAGCATTTAGGTGCATTTAGATCATATTTTACATGCTCATGCATTGATCCACAAGGGCATTAAATAATTGAATTGATTTCAGGTACCGAAACTTGATTTTGATGACGTTAAAGAGTGTCGGAGTCTCATTCTTTTACGCTTTTTCATGTGTTAATGATACATTCTCATTTGTATGAAATCAAAGCATCATGATACATTTAAATTAGTTTGAGTACAGTATGCATCGATACATAATGCATTGGATCGATTCATTTATGGTTTGTAACTGACATGGATCGACACATACAGTATCCATCGATACATAATGCATTGCATCGATACTTTTATGGTTTGTAAGTATCATGTATCGGCACATACTAAGTATGCATCGACTCATAGCACTGTTTCTTTTCTCCTAACATATGTCTGTTTCATTTTTAAGAAATTTTGTGGCATTTTTCTTTTACTTGATCTTGATCCATGTTTTGCATCACTCTTATATGTAGGATACATTGAGCATGCATTGATTACATATGGTATTTCATTCATTTGTATTTCACACATAGAAACATCATTGAATATATGAATAAACATGCATTTTCATGCATATTCTTACATTTTTATTTTCATTCAAACAACTTTGAATCTTGTGCATTGATTGCATTTTATTTTGTTTTGAATTGTTGAATACATGTACATGGATTAAATTCTAATTTATTTCTCATTTCCAAACCAGAAGAAAAGTGAATTGGAAGTTAATTTGCTACATGGATATTGGTGTTCCGTAAGTCTTTTTAGGCGATGTTGTGCATCGGAACTCACTTTTCCTCAAAGTTCCAAGGTAACGATAGTTATTCCCAATGTTTTGGCACGTTCTAAAACCGTTTTTGATGGTTTTGGAACCAAATTTCAAGTGCAACATGGCTAAAACGCTATCTCTGCCTTGTTCCTTTAAGGTCCGAAAAACGTCGCTTCCCTCGGAATTAATTAAAACCGTTCATATTTTTGAATCCGTTGATGTTTTTGCAAACAACCATGCGATTTTTAATCAATTTCGAAAAGTTGACTTTTTCGCTCTGATTTTGGAAAAAGTGCTTTCCCAAGCCGATTTTTGTGATTTTATTTCACTTCTTATATGCTTAGACTAGTGTATAATCAGTTTTGCATTTGGCGCTTTCTTTCTAGCACTTGCTTTGTTAATTCTGACACTTTATTTCATGTGTGAGGTACACTGAGCTTTTATACTTGAGATTTGGATGTGTAGCATCTGTATCTCATGCTTACACACATGCGTGTGCATTCTATTGTCTGCTTGCTTGGGTTTTCACCTTTCGTGCAGGTGTATCTTGTGTCAGATGTGTACGAACGCACACCCTGATACTTATTTGCATACGAACGAGCATTCTAGTGTTTGTTTGCTTGGGTTCTCACCTTTCTTGCAGGTGTATCTTGTTTCGAATGTGTACGAATGCATATTTTGACACTTATTTGCGTATGAATGCGCAATCTTTGTCTGCTTGTTTGGTTTTAACTTTCTTGCAGGTGTATTTGCATCACATGTCTACGAACACACAATCTGATAATTATTTGCGTATGAAAGCGCATTATTTTGTATGAATTTTCTAGATTATAATTTCTTGCAGGTTATTGGATTGTTTTGAATGTGTACGAATGCACATTCCGATATTGCATATGATATGTATACCATTTGTTTGCTTTGCTTGGTTTTCACCTTCTCGCAGGTTTATCGGTTTAGCTCATATGTGTACGAATGCATATTTTGATTGTGCATATGCTATGTGCATCCTTTGTCCGTATTGTCTGGATTACAATCTTTTGTAGATTTATTTGCCTTGGATGTGTACGAACACACATTCCGACCATGATTTTGATGCCTTCGAGCATTACTCATCGGTTTCCTTTATTGCTTGGCAGTAGTACTTGAAGTTTTTTAGAGTATTTCTTTGCTTGTTATTGCTTACAGATTGTTATCCATTTGGTATTTGCTATACCTTTCTACTGCATTCTTTTACCATTTTTCTAGATAGCATGAGAAGTAGGGTTTTACCGCTTTCCTTGCCATGAGAAGTAGGATTAGTGATGCATGATGGGGCTTTTGTAGTTTGAGCATGTTTAGGAACCCCTCTGGTTTATTTAAAAACCCGTTTGGGGAAATTCTGTGTGCTAATTATTTTTGGTTTGTTTAAAGTCCTCTTCCATGCATAGGGAGGTGCCTTTCGGTCGTGTATTTACTTTTGTGCTTGCATAGGTCAAGAGTGGTTAGGCAAACCACTAAGTGGCACCACCAAGAAAAGTCCTGCTTTGATGAGATCTACAGGTGATATAGATATATATATATGATATAATGGGCATGCGGAAACGGTTCTCAATCAATCCCCGCACAGTTCTAGTCTGTGTCATCTCAGCACACGTGAATCGTGTTGCTTTCTTTATCGAGTCAATAACAAAAGTGGCAAGAGTCCCCTATTCTGACTCTCCACGCTTTCACTTGGGGTTCACATTTATTGTTTTGATACCCGCACTCATATTCTCTTCACACTTGATAATTTATATCATGTTGTGATACCTTTCTCTCAGAGGTCGTAGGTCGGATCCTGGTTGGCTCCAGTATGCTCGTTACCTTCGTAGGCTATGGGACTTCCTTCTTCTTCTCCATGCATGTGTGAATCATTTTTTTGTGCATTGCATTGTGTGTGCTTCTGCCAAAGCACTTGTTTGCTTAATCCCTTCGCATCCCTTGGTCGTTCAACCAAGGTGGATGTTAGGATATCTTCCCTTAGGATCGCTCGGTTAGTATAGTCTTCGAGCTTAGACTTTTCAGCCTCCACCATAGGGCCATCTTTGCATGATAATATTAGGGGTAGAACTAGCTAGTTTCCCTTTATAGTTTTTCTTATTTCTTTTGCATCCTTGCATGTAATACAACTAAAACTTGTTTTCTTTTCTTTTAAAAATTAAAACACTTAATAATGGTTCAGACTCCTTTTCAAAGGTAAAAAGCAACCAACCTCACTTCACACCTTTTTGTCTACGAACTTTCTTTTCTTTCAAAACCTTTTCAAAAAGGGTATTCCTTTTAAAGTCCAAACAAATTGCTAAGTGTGCGAGCGGCCGAGCATAAGACTTCTTATAGCTGCAACGCCAAGAACGAGTTGCAATTATAAGGACACAGAATTGAACAACCCATAAAAACAATTTAAACCCACCAAAACATGTGAGCCAAACTACGAAGCTCTGACTTTCCCATTGCACGAGGGAATACGTAGGCATCTTGTCACGGGGCTCGACTGAGCAAAACTTTGTAAATACTGCCTTCTTTTCCCCGTGTTTTCTTTATTTTCTTTCTTTCACATGCATTGTAGCAATTAAGTGATAGATAGATATAACACACCCCTTAGACAAAAAAATAGAAGTGGATATCATAGAGTATTATAGGCGCGTGAGATGCTAATACTTTCCCCTCGTGTAATAGACTCACTTACCCGATCTCTTGGTCGTGAGACCATGATTTCTTCCCCTCAGGTTTACTTGATGTTTTTCTTTCCTCTCGCGGGATAAAAAACATTCGATGGCGACTTTATTGATATCCTATCAGATGATGTTTATCCAGGTAGTTTCATGTGGCGAGTGAGAATTATGTGTGGGTAAAGAAAAGTACTAATTATGAAGGACCTAAAGAAATTTGGGTACCTAACAAAACTTAATTTGTTTTGTAGGTTTTATTGAAAACCACTTCAAACCTATGGTATCTTGATAGCGGTTATTCCAAGCATATGACGGGAGACATAAACCAATTTTTAAATCTAGTCTTAAAGGCCAAGGGTTATGTCACTTATGTAGATAATAATAAGGGAAGAATTCTAGGCAAAGGAAAAGTTGGTGTACCACCTTTCACATTCATTGAAGATCTTCTTTATGTTGAATGATGAAAGCACAATCTTCTTAGCATTATCCAACTTTGTGACAAAGGCTTCAAGACCAAGTTCACTAAAGATGAATGTTTGATTATTGATGAAGTCACCAAGGAGGTAAAACTCAAAGGTAAAAGAATCAATAATATTTTTATGATTTCTTTAGATGATTTATCTTTGAAAGTAAAATTTCTTATGGTAAACAATAATGAATCCTAGTTATGGCATAAAAGGGCAGCCCGTATTCATATGGACCACTTAAATAAATTAACCAAACATGATCTTGTTGTTGGCTTACCAAAGATAAAGTTTGACAAGGATAAATTTTGTGATGCTTGTCAAAAGGGAAAACAATCCAAATCAACTTTCAAATCTAAGAATGTGGTGTCCACTATAATGCCACTACAATTGTTGCATATAGATTTATTTGGTTCATCAAGAACAAGAAGCTTCGAAGGTAATGTATGTGCTCTAGTTACTGTTGATGATTTTTCTAGATATTCTTGGATTTTATTTCTTGTGCAGAAAAGTGATGCTTTCAAAGCTTTCAAGAAGTATGCAAAGCAAATCTAAAATGAAAAATCACTAAAGATTGTATCCATAAGAAGTTACCATGGTGGAGAATTCCAAAATGCATCATTTGAAGAATTTTGTGAAGAACATGGTATCTCTCCTAATTTTTCAGCACCAAGAACTCCACAACAAAATGGAGTAGTTGAAAGAAATAATAGGTTTCTAGTGGAACTTGCAAGAACAATGATTAGTGATGCAAATCTATCAAAATATTTTTAGGCAGATGCAGTACGCACGACATGCTATGTTGGAAATTGAGTTATCATTACACCTATCTTGAAAGGACTCCATATGAACTCTTCAAAGGAAGAAAGCCAAATATTCCTCATTTTCATATCTTTGGATACAAGTGCTTTATCCTCAACAATGACAAATACAATCTCGGTAAGTTTGACGAGAAATCCGACGAAGGTATATTTCTTGGTTATTCTCTTTCTAGTAAAGCTTATAGAATTTATAATAAAAGAACTTTAACTATTGAAGAATCTATGCATGTTTCCTTTGATGAAACTAACACCTCTAAGGAGGACATAGTTGTTTGTGATGATGATGATATTATAGATTTAACCTCGAAAGAAATTTCAAATGATCAAAATGTGAATCCACCAGAACATCAACAAGAAGTTTCACAACTGATACAAACATCAATGATTTACCCAAAGAATGGAGAACTCATACATACCATCCTATTGATAAAGTCATTGATGATATTAGTCAAGGAGTTACAACAAGATTAATTCTCAAATGTGCTTGCTTAAACATGGCGTTTGTTTCTCAAATTGAACCCTCCAAAGTTGATGAAGCCTTAGGAGACAATCAATGGATAATTTGTATGCAAGAAGAATTAAATCAATTCGAGAGAAATCAAGTTTGGGATCTTGTTCCTAGGCCAAGTGGTAAACACATCATAGGTACCAGATGGGTGTGTTTAAAAACAAACTTGATGAGAATGGTATAATTGTTCGAAACAAAGCAAGGTTGATGGCCAAAGCTTATAATCAAGAAGAAGGAATCGACTTTGAAGAAACATTTGCTCTGGTTGCAAGGTTATAAGTTATTCGTCTTTTACTTGCTTATGCTTGTTCATTAAATTTTTAGCTTTACCAAATGGATGTCAAAAGCGCATTCTTGAATGGATACATCAATGAATAAGTCTATGTCAAACAACCCTCGAGATTTGAAGACTTCAAAAATCCTTCACATGTCTTTAAGTCGAGAAAGGCTCTTTATGGCTTGAAGCAAGCACCAAGAGCATGGTATGATAGACTTAGCAATTTTTTGTGTGAAAAAGGTTTTGAAAAGGGTAAAGTTGATAAAACTTTGTTCATTAAGAAAATCAAAGGTAACACTTTATTGGTTCAAGTCTATGTTGATGATATCATTTTAGGTTCAACTAACAAAGAAATGTGTGAAGAATTTTCATTGATGATGCAAGGAGAATTCGAGATGTCCATGATGGGTGTCACATCCGAAATTTCGCCTGAACTTTTTCAAGTTATATGACTTAGGCTTCGCATTTATCTGCATATGCCTCCATTAGGTCATCGGCATTAAACAATCATCCATTCATCGCATCTGCATCATTAGTCGTATTTAAGTTGACCAAAAGTAAATTTAAATCGACATTTGCATCGTTTTGTAGTTGTAAAATACTCATTATTTTACTTCATACATTTTTATCTCTCTACATGTTTCTTGCATCGTGTTAAGTTGATTATATGTCGATGATATTGATATTTCAGTTTTATAAACAGACTATTAAAAGCGATTCGACACTATGCAGAAAATTAGCGGGAAAAATATTTCAAGTTTTTATCTTTAACTCACTGCTTTATGGATCTATGTGTCGTGTAGATCATGAAAATATGTTCTCTCTAATTTTCCGATACATTTTGGAGTCTCATTTTTAACCGTAAGTGTTTTACAACCGGGTATTCTTTATTATCATTTTATTTTGATTTTAATTATTTCGATAATTTTTCTTTAACCTTTGAGACCCGTAGTTTATTTTAGTGTACTCATTTTATTTTTTCGGATAATTTGGTGTTTGAATTTTTATCATTTTTGACAATTTTAGATGTCCAATATTTATTTCAGAAAATTCAAACAAAATACTTGTGGGTTTGTCATTTTTTATCCGTTCCATTTTTGTGGCTCATTTAGCCATTAGGGGTAGTTTTGGCATTATCACATTTATGTAAAACTAATTTATGTTATATATGTTATGTTGGGCTACTATTGAAAAAACGAAAAAAGAGAGGCAGAGGCAGAGAGAAAGATTCAACTCCATCTTCATCCTTCATCACCTCATAGATACGTACTCCCTCGCCTCTCCGTTCACCTTCATACTCCCTCTCCACTGTAAACTCCGTCTCTCACCTTCTACTTCCATAAACCACCATTCGCTCAACCCTCACTCCGCCATCTCCTTACAATCCCTCCTATCTCTCTCGCGATACCACCCTTCTTCCTCATCCAAACACCCCAATTCTGGATCTCACCCCAATAGTCCATTTTCATGTTTTTTATTATTATGATTCTTATTTATTTACTTATTTATCTTAATTGAGTAGTAAATATTAATTTTACACAAATGAAAAATTTTAGAAATATATTTAGCTTTTATTCAAAAAAAATTTATAAAAAAAAGTATAAAAAATATATATATATATATATATATATATATATATATAGTTTAGCTATTAATTTCTTTTTCTTTTAGTAGTTTATTTTTAGATTAAATTTTGTATTACTATTAGATTATTTCTATTTATCTTGTACATTTATATTAGAGTTGTAAATAAATCTATCCCCATTTGTAAATTTGTATCCCCACTCCCCATGAGTTGTAATAGCTTAGTAAATATTTTTAAACTAATACTCAATCATAAACCACTTTTCATTACCTTGAGTCGACAAAGCTTAGAAGCGTCGCAACGGCCACACTTTTGTGCACACACCACGCTTGCGCTTGGGCTTACAATGAGGCTTTAGTTGATTAATTAAACATAATTTAATTATCTAATTAGGTTATTTAAAATTGATTAGTTCATCTAATTGATTTTTCTTAAACTAATTACTTGATTAAATTTCGTTTAATTAACCGATTAAATTTATTTCGTGCATGCACCTACACAATATCAAATGTCTTATCATTTGCGTTAGCCACCTTGTATGGGCTTTTATCAATTTATTTGTTATACTTCCATGAATGCTCGCAATTATTTGTTTCATTTCCATTCTCGCGTTTTGGTCCACATACCAAATTTTCAATAAGGGCCTCATGGTATGGAGTAGACACTTATCTATTCTCTCAAGATTAATCAATCTTTCTTGGTTAATCATAGCCCAAATCTTCTCTCATTGTCATTCACCACTTTCATAATTAATTTACAAACCTCGATTCAACGTCGAGTGTCTTTTCAAAAATTCTTTTTCATAATAAACTCTAAGTCTTTAAATCGTTGGAAGCTAGGCCAATTATTTAAAAAATTTGTGCCAAATAAACTCTGAGTCTTTAAATCGTTGGACGCTAGACCAATTTTTTAAAGACTCTTACACAACGTGAACTTTGTTTCACCTCACTTTTTCATAAGAAAACCTTTTTGGGATGATAGACGACTCGTTGTGCATTAGTTCCTCTGGTTTCTAATATTTGAATCGTAAGACGTTAGTCTTATTGTTCGGTACTTTTCACCCAATTAAAATCAATTCAACTCAGCAAACCTTGCCCACGCGCAAGTCCCTTTTTCAAACTCACATCGCTCACACGCGATCTCCTTTCGATCACACGCGAATTTCACTAGTGATGTCTTATCGTCCACGTACGACTAAGCTCCTATTTTCACAAATAAAATCAACCAACCAACAAATTTTCTCGCAACCGAGAACTACGTAAGCTCTAACTTTCCCATCGCACTTGGGGAATACGTAGGCACGAGATTCTAACATCTTGGCGAGCACACTTTCAAAAAATCAAAACATGTTTCTCTTTTCATTTCTCTTTTCGCACATAATAATTAGAAGATTGTAAATTTACTTTTTAAACACACAAACACTTTGAACTGAATGGGTCCCATTGAGTACGATGGATGTGAGGGGTGATAATACCTTCCCGTTGCATAACTGACTCCCTAACCCGCATCTCTTGGTCCCGACGATCATTTCATGGATTTTATCTATATTTCACCTTTCCTCATTATGAATAAATAAAGTTATATGGCGACTTCATTGTTTCGAAATCGAATTCGGAAAAAATTTCGATGGCGTCAACAGTTTGGCGAATTCATTGGGGATTAATTTCTCAAGCGACACAACCCTAGTTTAGTTCTTTGCATGTTTGTGTGTTTATTATTTTACTTTGCTTTTTTCTTATGTTTATGTTTCAGTCATTTATTTCGTTTATGCTTTATATTATCTTGTCGATATTATTGTGTTGGGAATTTTTTGGCTTTGATACATAGATAAGCCCAATACCCAGGATTCTAGGTAACATTTAGGATAGATGTGGTTGCGTAGCTTAGGTCTATTAGACATCCGTGTCTCTTGGATCGACGTGAAGACCCAGCTTAGAGTTGGTATTTTTAAGGAAGTTGTTGCACCGCACGCTAGTACGGGACGACAATTTCTGGACAAAGGGCCTATGACTCTAAGTATTTTAGGATATCCAAACCTGGACCGACCGCTCAAATAAAAGTTTTTGAGTATCCATTTTAAGATTTGTTTCTTGGAGTATACTTTTGGAAATGTTATCACCATGTAGGTCGTTCGCATGATGATAATGTTTTTCAAAAGGGAATCTGAGACTCCGAGAAACATTTAGCAAAAAAACCTAGTAAACTCCTATGTATGGGGTTATTGGGTAGAAAACTTAGAGTCATCCAATCATAGGGAGGTTACCTAAATAGGCTATATTATTATCCTTTACCTGTATCATTCACATCTCAGTGAACATGTTCTTATCATTATGTTGCATTTCATATGTGACATTTCATTCCATGAACATCATTATTGCATATCAAAAATGTATGCATTCCACATTCATCATCATGTGTGCATTTCACCATCAAAATACTCATTCCATCTGTTTCCATTCATCCAGTTAACAAAGCAAGTTGATTCCCCGACACCGCTACGAAACTAGAGCTCCTGTCAAGTTGAGAATGGAGAATCTAGAACACAATGCCGAATTCAGGGTAGATATTGATGATTTGAAGTCTGGAATGACCAAGCTCACAGAAATGATGCAGGTGATTATGGCAAGAAATGATCCACCTCAAAGGACTATCATCTCTGAAGTCGATACTGCTGTCGTGGAGCCACCACAAATTTAGAATATTGCTACCACCTGGCCAGAATTTGGTCTACCGCGTAATTATTCTCCATAATATGAAATCAATCATGGAGTGGGTCAATTCGCTCAACAGACTGTTCAGATGCATGTGGTCACCGAACAACGACCAATCATCCACACCATACCTCAAGTTCCCTTTGGAAATTACTTCACATACCAGGCTGGTGGCTCCTAAAATAGCGATCAAGTGCAGAATGATGAAGTTTAAGAAGTTAAAGATAAGTACAATGCTATTGAGAAGAGATTGAAGGTTGTGGAAGGAAATGACATTTTTGGTTTCGATACCTCGAATCTTTGCTTGGTTTCTGACTTGACTATGCTTGCAAAGTTCAAAGTCCCTGAATTTGACAAGTACAAGAGACTTACTTGTCCAAAGGATCATCTGACCATGTACTTCCGCAAAATGGTTGCTCATGAAAAGAATGATAAATTGCTTATTCATTGCTTCTAGGAAAGTCTGACCGGAGCTTCTCTAAATTGGTATATGAGCCTGAAGAGAGAGAATATCAACTCTACAAGGGACTTGGTTGAAGCTTTCTTGAAACAATACAAGTTCAACTTGGATATGGCTCCTGACCGTAGATAGTTGCAAGTTATGACTATGAAAGACCATGAAACATTTAGGGAGTACGCTCAGCGTTGGAGAGAGCTAGTGTGACACCCCGTTTTAATTCAATAATTAAATAAGCGAGAATTAATTATTTAATTGATTAAAGTCTTAAATATTTAATTCATCTGGATTAATTGGATTATTTAATGAGGAAAGATTTGGAGGTGTGCAGAGTAAACGGTGGGTGTGATAGTAAAACACTCTACTAATTACTAAGTAGTAATTAATTATTTTAATTGGAATATAAAAGGAAAAGAAAGGAAAAAGAGAAAGGTTTTTGGAAATCATTTCACGTAGAGTTGGAGGAAGAAGAGAAGAGAGGAAAAGCCGACGCCGAGAGAAACCGGAGAATCATCGCGAGGTAAGGGGTGATTTTATTCGGTTAATATGTCTTATGGGTTTTGGGAACCAATGGGATGATTGGGTATGTTAGGAATTGGAATGGTAGATTATAGTATGAAACCCTAATTGTGTCAGTGGATGGAAAATGGATCACTAGTGTGTCAGATGATAATTAGGAATGGATAAATTATGTTAGTTGATGTCAAAATGGTGTAAAATGGTGTTAGAATGGTGTTCATGATATTATAATTCGTATTGGAAAGGTTGGAAATGGTTATGGATGCACAAAACTGTCAAAAATGATAAATTTTGCTGTTACAGGTCGTGGAAACCGGTTCCCTGTGGGGAGGAACCGGTTCCAACAGAAATTTCAAATTCTGGGAATTTTTGTACTTGGGAACCGGTTCCCTGTGGGGAGGAACCGGGTTCCCCATACAAAAATCCAGGGGGACTCTATTTTGAAAACCTGGGAACCGGTTCCCTGTGGGGAGGAACCGGGTTCCCCATACATTTTTCCAGGAGCGTGTTTTTCAAAGATGGTGGGAACCGGGTTCTCCCAGTGAGGAACCGGTTACCACTGTGTATTTTTCCAAAACTTCTAAATTTTCAAAAATGCATATTTTCTAAACCGTAACTCCGATTCGAGTGCCGTTTTCGGCGTTATTTCTTAATTTTAAAGCTCTACCTCCTGGAAAAGAAAAATATTACTTTATTGAAAATTATTTTAAAAAGAGCCGAGTTCCCGATTTTGAAAACGTGGATTTAGATACGGAAGATGGTAATTAATGCGAGTGGTCTGAGTTACCGGATGAGAACTAATGCATACCATGTTATATTTTGATGTCCATTGTGATTTGATTGTGATGTATTGGTGAAATGACATCGTGTGATTATGTTGATTAATTATGATCAGTGGAATAATGTGGCATGCTTTTATGATTGCATGCATATACATTTGTTAATTGGTTCATTCCCATTGTGCGGAAGTGAGCTTGCAGAGCCAATAGACTGAACTGGGTAGAGGTAGTGAGGCTAGATTCTTGACCCAATGGTGTGGGCGAATCATGGATTACACTGTCTTTCCACGAGTAAACGGAGCAGTGGGTGAACGCGGTTCACGATCGGTACCACATGCATAGAGTCTGCATTGCATATGGAATTGTAACATGTTAGGATGGTTTCCAGTGTTACAATTGCCATTGTTTGATATTTATACATGATCATTGTGTGAATTGTTTCTGTATTGTTTATGATCTGGTGTTGGTTGATGAACTAATATATTCAATTAATCTGTTGGATCTAAGAACGTATAATACATATTATATTGAATTGAAATCTCACCCTTACTTTAACAATTTCATATCCGAAGTGATTAGCTGCTTGGAGTTGGTGAGGATAGCTCTAGATGTCGAGTTTAGTTAATCTAGTCCGCGTGTCAGTGTCGTGCTCTGGTAGATGTAACACTGGGGAAAACGATTGCTTGAATCCTTTAACGGATAGTTGGATAGTTTTGAATTGTGTTTTGATTAAATATCCTGGAATGACTATTGATTAATGTATTCAGGATTAAATTATGTTTCATTTCCGCTGTTAAACATAATTTTGAGTATGATTTATTTAATGAATATTCTTCAGTGAAAGCATGATGCTGTTGGGTCAAATTTGTATGATTTAAATTGTGACGCCTTCTTGATTATGATTAAATACTCTGATTATTATTTATAAGACGCGGGTAAATAGAAGGGGGTGTTACAATAGTGGTATCAGAGCATAGTCGGTCTTGTCTTAGTGTCGTTATCCCTGTAGTATGCGACTAGTGTAAGTAACACCGATACTGTGTTGATGTAGATTGTTTTGTAATGTTACGTAACAATGGTCGGAAGAGGTAATGAATGATGATGCTATTGTCGAGGCTTTGGGAATGATAGTGGAGTGCTCGGAGGGAATGAGCAGGAGTCGCGATTGGTGCCGATGACAATTGGGGAATTTCCAGAGGAATAATCCTCTGTTGTTCAAAGGTGCACATGATCCCGAGGGTGCTCAGAAGTGGCTGAAGGAGATCGAGAGGATCTTCAGAGTTATTGATTGTGCTGAGGGGCTGAAGGTGAGATATGGTACTCACATGTTGGCAGAGGAAGTCGATGACCGTGGGTTGCTACCAGGATCGAATGGAAGAAGACGGGTTGCATTGACTTGGGCTGTGTTCAGAAGAGCTTTCCTGAGAAGGTATTTTCCTGAAGACATTCGGGGTAAGAAAGAGATAGAATTTCTGGAGCTCAAGCAAGGCAACAAGACTGTGAGTGAGTACGCGACCAAGTTTTCTGAGTTAGCAAAGTATTATGCTAATTATCCTAACGATGCAGATGGAGAGTTTTCCAAATGTATCAAGTTTGAGAATGGACTGCGCGATGAGATCAAGCAAGGTATCGTATCGTATTAGAGATTCCCCGATTTGGTGGATTGTAGTAGGATTCGGAAGAAGATCTTACTAGTACTAAGGCGAATGCTCGTAATTATGCCGACCGTAAGGGTAAGAGAGATGATGGATCGCGGTAAGCCTTATGATAGGAATAATCATAGATCTGGAGGTTGGAAGAATCCTAGTGGGGGAGACTCTGGTTCTTCTGGTTCTTCCGTGAAGTGCTACAGATGTGGTGAGTTGGGTCACCGAGCTCTTGAATGCAAGGCTGATGCGAGAAAGTGCAACAATTGTGGGAGAGTCGGTCATTTAGCAGTGTAGATCCCAAGGATAACTTGTTACAACTGTGGTGAAGAAGGACACACTCGTCCAGTGTACTAAGCCAAAGAAAGAGCAAGCTGGTGGAAAGGTGTTCGCTTTGTCAGGATCAGATGTTAAGCCTGATGACCGGTTGATTAAAGGTACATATTTTATTAATGGCATACCTTTGATTGCAATTATTGACACTGGAGCGACACACTCTTTTATTTCTTTGACCGTGCTAAGAGATTGAATCTAGAAATTTCTAATTTGGATGGAAGTATGGTTATTGACACTCTGCGTCGGGTTCGGACTACCGTATGTGTGTAGAAATTGTCCTATCGTTATTTTCGATAGAGGTTCGGTATGGATTTAGTGTGTCTACCGTTAGAACAACTTGATATTATCCTTGAATGAACTGGCTGGTCTTCAACCGTGTTCATATCAATTGTTTTGAGAAGACGGTTATATTTCTCAAGTAGCTAAGGTTGAAGATGAGATCATGTCTAAGCGTATGAACTCGCCGAGATGGTGTGTAGTGTTCATGTTATATTCTTCAACGGAAGTGAAAGGAAGGCTAAGAGTGGTGGTGAATTGTGAATGAATTTCGAGGTGTTTCCGAGGATGTTAACGAGTTACCACCGAACGAAGTGGAGTTTACTATAGATTTGATTCCCGGAACTAGTCTGGTGTTGATGGCGCCTTATCGCATGTCGGCATCCGAATTGTCCGAATCAAGAAACAGTTGGAAGAGTTATTGAAAAGAAATTTATTCGCCTAGTGTTTCGCCGTAAGCGCCTGTTGTTGGTTAAGAAGAAGGAAGGTACGATGAGGCGTGTGTTGACTACGCATTGAATAAAGTGACGATCAAGAATCGGTATCCACCGCCGAGGATTGATGACTTGATGGATCATTGGTTGGAGCTTGTGTGTTTAGCAAGATTGATCCGAGGTCTGGATATCATCAGATTCGTGTTAAGGCGGAAGATATTCAGAAGACTGCTTTTAGAACGAGGTATGGGCATTATGAATATTCTATTATGCCATTTGGAGTTACTAACGCACCTGGTGTGTTTATGGAGTATATGAACAGGATATTTCATCCGTATCTTGACAAGTTTGTGGTGGTGTTTATTGACGACATTCTGATCTACTCAAAGGATGATGAGGAGCATGCTAAGCATCTCGTAATTGTATTGGAAGTGTGAAGGAAAAGAAACTTTATGCAAAATTGTCAAAGTGTGAGTTTTTGTTAAGCGAAGTGAGTTTTCTGGGTCATGTGATATCCAAGAATGGTATTGCTGTTGATCCTACAAAAGTAGAAGTGGTATCTCAGTGGGAAGTGCCGAAGAATGCTTCGAGATTCGTAGTTTTCGGTCAGCAGTTACTACAGAAGTTCATTGAGGGTTTTCTAAGTTAGAGTTACCATTGACTAAATTGACGAGAAAAGGTCAAGTATTTATTTGGGATGCAGATGTGAGAAGGGATTTCAAGAATTGAAGAGGAGGTTGACTAGTGTCCGATTTTGATTTTGCCAAACCGAAGAATCTTTGTGGTGTATTGTGATGCGTCTTTGATGGGTTTAGGAGGTGTTTTGATGCAAGATAAGCAGGTTGTGGCTTATGCTTGAGACGTTAAAGATTCATGAAAGGAATTACCCGACTCATGATTTAGAGTTGGCGTCGTTGTGTTTGTGTTGAAACTATGGAGGCATTATCCGATGGTTCACGGTTTGAGGTTTTCACGATCATAAGAGCTCAAGTATCTCTTTGATCGAAGGAGTTGATATGAGACGAGGAGATGGTTGGAATTTCTCAAGGATTACGATTTTGGTTTGAACTACCATCCCGGTAAGGCAAACGTCATCGTTGAGCGGAAATCCTTGCATATGTCGATGTTGATGGTCCGTGAGCTAGAGTTGGTTGAGCAATTCGTAGACTTAAGTTTGGTTTGTGAGACTACTCGAGCGTGTGAAGTTGGGCATGTTGAAGTCGACTAGTGGCATTTTGGAAGAGATTCAAATGGGCGTAAGTCCGATGTTGGTTTAGTGGACAAGTCGACATTGATTAACCAAGGTCAAGGAGGTGAGTTCAATTAACGAGAATGGTGTTATGAGATTTGGTGATAGAGTGTGTGTTCGGATGTTCCGAGATCGTGAAGAGTATCTTGGAGGAAGGACATCAAGTGGATCGAGTATTCATCCCGGTACTAAGATGTACCATGACTTGAAGAAGTTATTTTGGTGGCGTGGAATGAAGAAGGAAATCGCCGAGTTTGTGTATGCATGTTTGGTTTGTCGAAATCAAAGATTGAGCATCGAAGCCGCCGGACCGATGGAACCGTTATTCGCTCGGAATGGAAATGGGATGGCATTTCTATGGATTTTGTGTCTGGGTTGCCTAAAACAGCGAAGAACTGTGATTCTATCTGGGTGATTGTCGATCGATTGACGAAGTCTGCTCACTTTATTCCGATGAGAATGGATTATCCGATGGAGAGGTTGGCAGAACTGTATGTCGAGAAAGTTGTGAGTTTGCATGGTATTCCGTCTAGCATTGTGTCGGATAGAGATCCGAGGTTTACTTCTAAGTTCTGGACAGGATTGCAAGAAGCTCTGGGTACTAAGTTACGATTGAGTTCCGCGTATCATCCGCAGACAGATGGTCAGACGGAGAGGACGATTCAGTCGTTAGAGGATTTGTTAAGAGCTTGTGTGTTAGAGAAAGGTGGAGCTTGGGATAGCTATTTGCCATTGGTAGAGTTTACCTACAACAATAGTTTTCATTCGAGTATTGGTATGGCTCCATTTGAGGCATTGTATGGTAGGAGATGTCGGACACCGTTGTGTTGGTACGAATCTGGAGAAAGTGCTGTGATTGGACCAGAGATCGTTCAACAAACTTCAGAAAAGATTAAGATTTTTCAGGAGAAGATGAGGACTTCTCAGAGTCGTCAGAAGAGTTATCACGATAAGAGGAGGAAGGATCTCGAGTTTGATGAAGGAGATCATGTGTTTATGAGAGTTACTCCGATGACTGGTATTGGTCGAGCTTTGAAGTCAAGGAAGTTGACTCCGCGCTTTATTGGTCCGTTTCAGATTACCAAGAGAGTTGGGAAAGTTGTGTATCAGATTGCTTTACCGCCGTCACTTGCGAATTTGCATGATGTTTTCCATGTATCTCAGTTGAGGAGTTACATTGCGGATCCGTCTCATGAGATTCAAGTAGATGATGTTCAGGTACGAGATAATTTGACTGTTGAGGCAGTGCCTGCAAAAATTGAGGATCGAAAAGTGAAGCAACTGCGAGGTAAAGAGATAGCACTGGTACGAGTAGCTTGGGGAGGACCAGCTGAAGGAAATGTGACTTGGGAGCTGGAGATTCAGATGAAGGACTCATATCCCGAACTTTTCGTCTAAGGTATGTTTTCGAGGACGAAAACTCTTTTAGTGGGGGAGAGTTGTGACACCCCGATTTAATTCAATAATTAAATAAGCGAGAATTAATTATTTAATTGATTAAAGTCTTAAATATTTAATTCATCTGGATTAATTGGATTATTTAATGAGGAAAGATTTGGAGGTGTGCAGAGTAAACGGTGGGTGTGATAGTAAAACACTCTACTAATTACTAAGTAGTAATTAATTATTTTAATTGGAATATAAAAGGAAAAGAAAGGAAAAAGAGAAAGGTTTTTGGAAATCATTTCACGTAGAGTTGGAGGAAGAAGAAGAGAGGAAAAGCCGGCCGAGAGGAGAATCATCGCGAGGTAAGGGTGATTTTATTCGGTTAATATGTCTTATGGGTTTTGGGAACCAATGGGATGATTGGGTATGTTAGGAATTGGAATGGTAGATTATAGTATGAAACCCTAATTGTGTCAGTGGATGGAAAATGGATCACTAGTGTGTCAGATGATAATTAGGAATGGATAAATTATGTTAGTTGATGTCAAAATGGTGTAAAATGGTGTTAGAATGGTGTTCATGATATTATAATTCGTATTGGAAAGGTTGGAAATGGTTATGGATGCACAAAACTGTCAAAATGATAAATTTTGCATTACAGTCGGAAACCGGTTCCTGTGGGGAGGAACCGGTTCAGAAAATTCAATGGGAATTTTGACTGGAACCGGTTCCACTGGGAGGAACCGGTTCCCATACAAAAATCCAGGGGACTCTATTTTGAAAACAGGAACCGGTTCCTGGGAGGAACCGGTTCCCCATACATTTTTCCGGAGCGTGTTTTCAAAGATGGTGGGAACTGGTTCTCGGTGAGGAACCGTTACCACCTGTATTTTTCCAAACTTCTAAATTTTCAAAATGCATATTTTCTAAACCGTAACTCGATTAGTCTGTTTTCGGCGTTATTTCTTAATTTTAAAGCTCTACCTCCTGGAAAAGAAAAATATTACTTTATTGAAAATTATTTTAAAAAGAGCCGAGTTCCCGATTTTGAAAACGTGGATTTAGATACGGAAGATGGTAATTAATGCGAGTGGTCTGAGTTACCGGATGAGAACTAATGCATACCATGTTATATTTTGATGTCCATTGTGATTTGATTGTGATGTATTGGTGAAATGACATCGTGTGATTATGTTGATTAATTATGATCAGTGGAATAATGTGGCATGCTTTTATGATTGCATGCATATACATTTGTTAATTGGTTCATTCCCATTGTGCGGAAGTGAGCTTGCAGAGCCAATAGACTGAACTGGGTAGAGGTAGTGAGGCTAGATTCTTGACCCAATGGTGTGGGCGAATCATGGATTACACTGTCTTTCCACGAGTAAACGGAGCAGTGGGTGAACGCGGTTCACGATCGGTACCACATGCATAGAGTCTGCATTGCATATGGAATTGTAACATGTTAGGATGGTTTCCAGTGTTACAATTGCCATTGTTTGATATTTATACATGATCATTGTGTGAATTGTTTCTGTATTGTTTATGATCTGGTGTTGGTTGATGAACTAATATATTCAATTAATCTGTTGGATCTAAGAACGTATAATACATATTATATTGAATTGAAATCTCACCCTTACTTTAACAATTTCATATCCGAAGTGATTAGCTGCTTGGAGTTGGTGAGGATAGCTCTAGATGTCGAGTTTAGTTAATCTAGTCCGCGTGTCAGTGTCGTGCTCTGGTAGATGTAACACTGGGGAAAACGATTGCTTGAATCCTTTAACGGATAGTTGGATAGTTTTGAATTGTGTTTTGATTAAATATCCTGGAATGACTATTGATTAATGTATTCAGGATTAAATTATGTTTCATTTCCGCTGTTAAACATAATTTTGAGTATGATTTATTTAATGAATATTCTTCAGTGAAAGCATGATGCTGTTGGGTCAAATTTGTATGATTTAAATTGTGACGCCTTCTTGATTATGATTAAATACTCTGATTATTATTTATAAGACGCGGGTAAATAGAAGGGGGTGTTACAGCTAGCATCTCAAGTTAATCCTCCTTTAGGAGAAAAGGAACTCACAAGCATGTTCATAGACATTTTACAACCAACCTTTAATGAGAAAATGGTGGGTAGCATATCTTCTAGTTTTGCTGATTTGATTACCATTGGTGAGTGAATTGAACAAGGTTTGAAGAACAGTAAAATTGTTAATACTGCTGGTTCATCTAACAACAACAATGCTAAGAAATTCCTTGGAATATTCCAGAAGAAAAAGGAGGGTGAAACCAATGCTGTTGTGATTGGTGTAAGTGGATCTCAGACACCATATCCTTACCAACCTGCAGTTGTTCAGCAACCACCATTCATGCCATATTATCCATACCCGTATATTGCAGCTGCTCAATACCAGCAACCCAACTTTGTTATGCCTCCATACCAACAGCCATGGGTCGCTCCTCCTCAGAATGCTCCTCGGATAGCTCAGCATAATGCTAGGCCAAGTTATCTGTAGAATGCTCAGCAAAATGCTCCTCAGAATCAGAATCAGCAGCAGAATTAGAATAGAGCCCCCCGCTACCAGCAGAATGAGGCTCTCCGCATTGATCTAATTCCAATGACCTACTCTCAATTGTAGCCATACTTGGTCAATTCAAAGGAAATAGAGCCCATACCTACTCAGCCTAAGACATTAAATTTTCCTGCAGGGTACAACCCAAATGTCAAGTGTGATTTTCATAGTGGGGTAGCAGGTCATTCAATTAAAGACTGCAAGGTTTTGAAGGAAAAAGTTCAAGATTTGATTGATAAGAAAGTACTCACTTTTGAGGAATTCCCCCAAGTGGTATCCAATCCCTTTCCATGAGCAGCGCCAAGACACAAGGGATTCTCCTAAAGCCAGTTATCAAACGGGAAAGCTCATCCTTGCTGCTGGTAGTCACTAGTTCCTTTATTATTTCATGTTGCAATTTTCTTGTTTGTAATTTGTTAGTTTGCATTTGAACTATGTTATCTTAAAATCGTAATTTTAATTAAATGAGCATTGCATCTTTTGAATTAATCATGTTATTTTCTTGCTACCACTCAAAAATTACAACTAGAAAAAACAACAACAATACTTCTTCCACCTCACCTTCTTTCTGTTTAAGCAAACATTGGAGAGAGGATGATGATAAATAAATACCCAATTTGCAACAGTATGCTTTCAAATAAGACTTTGATGATGATATACAGGCATTGCTTTAAATCCCCAAACAGAGGAGATATACGGAAGATAATCCCTCGTTAACCCCTTTGAGCCTAGAAGTAGGAGTTTATTTCTGCAAATAGTTAAAACCCTCAATCTTAACTCGGGGGCAGGGAAGAAGTTCAGTTAAAGTAATCAGTGAACTCGATTTCCAAGAGAATCATGTCATCATGGATCACTCCAGATACTTTCACAAAGGTTCAACCACATCCACTTATCGTACACAATGTCGAAGAAGTGCAGAATTCAAAGCTTTGAACGGTTGTTCCTCAAAGAACCATCATTATGGCAGTCACAACCATCAAATTCTCGCATCAAACAAACAATTATTGCACAAGTTGTTCAAACACAAAAGTGACGAATATAAAAAAAAAAAGAGAAAAGAAAAAAGAATCGAAGAAAGATAACCAAAGATCTTTGACAAATCAACAAGCTTGTGTGACTTCCAAAGAAGAATAGGTGACTGCCACCTCAAAGAGCATTGGTTCTCAAGCCATCACGTCGTCATTTGCAATTCCTCTTAGAGTTTTAATTAGTCAATTAAATGAATGTAGGAACGAAGAACATCATGAAGAACGGGTTGGGTACAAATAAATTTTGAGCCTTATATCCTTTATTTCATAAACCGTGAACTAGACCATGTTACAACATTCAAAAGACCTATTTGAAGCAAGGTTTATTTTGAAAGCATACTACAGCAAAGTTGCATTAACCTGACTCCTCAGTGTTTGCTAAATTTCATTAGTGTTGATACCACGTTATCACATCACTTATTACATCTTGAATTTCAAATTGTTATTGCATCCTCATCAGGATTTATCCATTTTTACCGTAATTTCATTTCAATAAATGATTTACTTTCAAAAGTTTTGCATAATCATCGTATTAAAATTACCATTGTAAGAAAATAATTTCATCTGCAAGTTTAGCACTTCACATCAAGAGAACTTCAGCAGTTGAAGAATATTCATCATCTTCGAGTTATCCCACCAGGGGCAAGACATCTCTTCAAGAGTTGATCATAATCAAGGCATTTTTCAGAGTTCCAAGCATTGGGGCATGTCATCTTCAAAGATCACCAGTTAGTGCCAAACTCCTGTTGATCCAAACTTTTCGAGAACTCAGCATTCTGGGGCACTCATAGCTAAGATTTCTCCATTTTCAAGGATGCTCACAAGCATATCAGTTCACAAATCATCAGAAATTTCTAATCTCATAAGAAGTGTCGGGAAGTCATGCTTGCAATATCTTACCAAAGGACCACCTTCAGAATTCTTTCTCATTTCATCTTGCCTGTGACCCTCAACCAGAGCACTTGTCCAAACATTCAGATCATAATCCTCAATCATATTTGCATGCATTCATTAATCATACATTAAACCATGCATATCATTCATGGGAAAATCACCCATTGCATAAATAAACTCAAACCTCGCTCGACATTTTCCATTGAAAACCAAGCTCTACCATACAAAAAATCCAATATCTTTTGGCCACGGCCAAAAAACCGTTTCATGCATTGATCATTCATCATATGCATCACTTTATGTGCGTCAATCCATTGATTGAAGTTTTTATCATATTACCCCTTGGTCAACCCACTGGTTGGATTTTATCATTATTTCCTTGTCAATTTTAATCAACCCACTGGTTGAAGATAACCTTTCACTTCTTGTCAACCCACCGGTTGAATTTAATAATTTATTTTCCAGTTAATTCAGAGCAACCTACTGGTTGAGAATAGTTTTCTTGTTCACCTTCATCGATCTATTGGTCGATGTTGGCTTTCTTTCTTACTTAACCCATTGGTTGAGATGTCGTGTCGACTTTCATTAACCCACGTGTTGATGTTAAGTTCTTGTTGTCTGCTTTCATTAACCCACGTGTTGGTGTTAATTCTTATTGGTTAACTTTCATTAATCCACGCATTAGTGATAGTATTTATTTTTGTCAATCCATTGATTGAAAGTTTTTGTGTCGACCTTCATCAATCCACACATTGGTTTCGTTCTTTATTATTTTCAATCCACCGATTGAAAGTTTTGTGTCGACTTTCATTAACCCACGCGTTGGTGTTAGTCTTTATTTTTTGTCAATCCACTGATTGAAAGTTTTTGTTTCAATTTTCGTCAATCCACGTATTGATGTCAGTCTTTATTTTTGTTAATCCATTGATTGAAAAGTCTTTGTGTTTACTTTCATTAATTTGATAACACGAATTTATATAGCATATTTGATTTAATTCTCATAAATAATGTTAGTATTTTCGTTTAATTATTTTATTTAATTTTAGTATTATTCCGGTATTTTTATTGTTTCAGAAATTTAGATTAAATAGGATTGCTTGATAAAAGAAGGCAAAGTTGAGAAGAAATTGGTTTAAAAAGTAAAATAAATCAAAAGAAATAGAAGGGGGTGTTATACAAAAGGAGGAGGTGAAGAAGAAGAGAAATAAACTGGCCACGTGAAGGCCCTGCCCAATAAAGGCAAAAATCGCACCTCACTTAAGAGAGGCCCACGCCTCCAATCCAGCAAAGCTGAGACGCCCGCCTCCAACCCTTGAGGCGCCCGCCTCCAAGAGGGTGGCCCACTTTCCATTCTCCTTCATTTCAGGTCACGTCACTGAACATATATGTTCAATAGTTTATTTGAAGACGCACGTCACCCTATATTTTCTCCACACGTTGAACAAATTAAATCAGTTGGAACAACACAAGTCAAAATTCCAAAGTGCTACATTTTAGGAACTTCATGTCCACTACTTCCTACAATATTGGAAATGGAAGTTGCACTAGTACACTATAAATACAATGTACAAGACCAATTAAAAGGGTCGGCATTTTTACCAAACAATTGCTTTCAAGTTTTTTTCGCATTTCCATTTTCAGTTTACAATTTTATTTTATTTTCCATTTTTGTTTCTTAGCATATAATATTTTTCTCACAACAATTTCTACACCGGAAATTGTTGTGTACTTTTCATTGATCTAACCTTATGTTAGATCTAGTGTTTTTTATTCCTTGTCTTATTTTTCTTTCGATTCAAGAGTAGATCCAGCCAGCCTGTGGCGGAGTACTATGTATTTTTGAAGAAGAAGATTAATTGCAGTATTCTTATTTCAGGTTCCTAAATATTTATTAGCTTTAATTTATTTGCAATCCATTTATTTGTATGTTTCTGGATATGCCTAAATATATGACATATAGTTGTTTATGCATGATTGAGTTAATAAATATGTCTGGCTAAACCGATTAGATATCGGTATTTAAATTAATCAAACCAAAGGAATTCGAAATAAACTGGCCTAATATTATTTTGTTAAAAATACTTTTCTGATTTTAGTATCCAATTGAATTTATTAAAAGGTTAGAAATCAACAGAGTGAAAGTTTGAGATTTAAAACTGGACTAAGGTTGGAAATCAACAGAGCGAGAGTTTGAGATTTAAAACCGGATAGTGTACACTAGGCATTGATTTTAAAGACAGCGAAAGCGTTTTAAAATCGATTAAATCTTATTTATTTTCAAAAAGTGTTTTTAAGTTCGAACGAGATAGCAAGAGCATACGTTAGGATTTAATTACATGATCTGATTCAATAGAGCGAGAGTTTGAGATAGGATTTTTAAATAAATATTATTTGCTGAAAAGATTTTTTATCATTTAAAACCCAGGCCAGTGAAACGTCGGATTCCCTAAGTGAGACAAATTACATAAAGATATCCGGCTTATTAATATTTTAACTAGATCTAAGTATTATTTTTCCCTAAAGCAATCAAAACATTATTAGCATTATCTTTACATAGTAACCTTAAGAACACGGTAGATCAATTCATAGTCCCTGTGGATTCGATATCTTTTAAAACTACGCGATAGGACTATGCACTTACAGTCTCCCGATTAATAGACGATAATGTCGCGATCATTAATCCATGTATTAATGTTAGTTTATTATTGTTTACTTTCATTAACCCACGCGTTGATATTTGTTCTTATTGTTTACTTTCATTAACACACGCGTTGATGTTAGTTCTTATTGTTTATTTTCATTAACCCACACGTTGATGTCAGTTCTTGTTGTTTACTTTCATTAACCTACGCGTTGATGTTAGTTCATGTTCACCTTAATTAACCCACGCAGGGATGTTGACTTTATTTCTTGTTTTGTTTCGAACTCGATCCACTAATTGAGGACGATGTGTCGACTTTCACTAACCCACGTTGATGTTAGTTCTTATTGTTTATTTTCATTAAACCACGTGTTGATGTCAGTTCTAGTTGTTTACTTTCATTAACCCACGAATTGATGTTAGTTCATGTTCACCTTCATTAACCCACGCGTTGATGTTGGCTTTATTTCTTGTATTTTTCGAACTCGATCCACTGATTGAGGACGATGTGTAGACTTTCATTAACCCACGTGTTGATGTTAGTTCTTATTTTTTACTTTCATTAACCCACATGTTGATGCTAGTTCTTGTTGTTTATTTGTATTAACCCACTTGTTGATGATTGTTCTTGTTGTTTACTTTCATTAATCCACATATTGATGATGGTTTTTCGTGTTCACCTTCATTAATCCATTGGTTAATGTTGGTTTTATTTCTTGTTTTTTCGAACTCGATACATTAATTGAGGAGGATGTGTCGACTTTCATTGACCCATTTGTTGATGTTAGTTCTTATTGTTTACTTTCATTAGTCCATGTATTGATATTAGTTATTTGTTGCTCTCCTTCGTCAATTCACTACTTAATGTTGGCCTTTTCTTTCTTGTTTCCAAACTCAATCCACTGATTGAGGATGTCGTGTCTTTTTCATTAACCCACGCGTTGATGGTAGTTCTTAAAAAATTTACCCCCACAGAGTTTATCTTCAGTTTTTATTTCCCCAACAGTAGAATCCATACATTCATCTCATATCATTTCATCACAATGCAATTACATCATGGACGAAATAATTACTTGAATAAATTTCGTTTAATTATCCGATTAAATTTATTTCGTGCATGCACCTACACAATATCAATTGTCTTATCATTTTTGTTAGCCACCTTGTATGAGATTTTATCAATTTATTTGTTATAATTCCATGAATGCTCGCAATTATTCGCTTCATTTCCATTCTCGCGTTTTGGTCCACATACCAAATTTTCAATAAGGGCCTCATGGTAGGGAGTAGACACTTGTCTATTCTCTCGAGATTAATCAAGATTTCTTGGTTAATCATAGCCCAAATCTTCTCTCATTGTCATTCACCACTTTCATAATTAATTTACAAACCTCGATTCAACGTCGAGTGTCTTTTCAAAAATTCTCTTTCATAATAAACTCTGGTGCTTTAAATCGTCGGACGCTAGGCCAATTGTTTAAAAAACTTATACCAAATAAACTCCGAGTCTTTAAATCGTTGGACGCTAGACCAATTGTTTAAAGACTCTTAAACAACGTGAACTTTGTTTCACCTCACTTTTTCATAAGAAAACCTTTTTGGGATGATAGACGACTCGTTAAGCATTAGTTCCTCTGGTTTCTAGTATTTGAATCGTAAGACGTTAGTCTTATTGTTCGGTACTTTTCACCCAATTAAAATCAATTCAACTCATCAAACCTTGCCCACGCGCAAGTCCCTTTTTCAAACTCACATCGCTCACACGCGATCTCCTTTCGCTCACACGCGAATTGCACTAGTGATGTCTTATCGTCCACGTACGACTAAGTTCCTATTTTCACAAATAAAATCAACCAACCAACAAATGTTCTTGCAACCGAGAACTACGTAAGCTCTGACTTTCCCATCGCACTTGGGGAATACATGGGCACGAGACTCTAACATCTCGACGAGCACACTTTCAAAAAATTAAAACATGTTCCTCTTTTCATTTCTCTTTTCACACAAACACTTTGAACTGAATGGGTCCCATCGAGTAAGATGGATGTGAGGGGTGCTAATACCTTCCCCTTGCATAACCGACTCCCGAACCCGCATCTTTTGGTCCCGACGACCATTTCGTTTGAAATTTTCATTTCATGGGTTTTATCTATATTTCCCCTTTCCTCATTAGGAATAAATAAATTTAGATGGAGACTTCATTATTTCGATATAAAGAACACAAGGGATCCTTTGGGGATAAAGAATGCAAAGGAAGTAGCGCGAGAATAGCGTATTACAATCAGAGTTTTGTGGTGAAATAGGTAAAGTTGATGGTGCACAAAATCTTTGGAGATAAATTACTCAAAGGAGTAGAAAAATCAATATAATCAACTTTCAACTATTGTGTGCTTGGTCTTTCTCAAGATCAAAAGAGGAGAATGGGTTGAATCAACGACAAGCTTAGGGTTTGTGAAGTTAATCTTGAAAACTTCTCTTGTATCGACATTTTTGTATAGTAAGAATTATCCCAGTTCAATTGAATTAGGCGCAGACGTACCCACATGGGAGGACGAACGTGGGGAATTGTGAGGACAAATTTCTTGTGTTTCTCTTACTTTTCGCCTTTACTCGCTTTAATATTCATCAAAAAATATATCAAATAGCATTGGGTTATGAATTGAATTGTAAGAATTTTCGTAACTATTTTTGATTTTGAATCAAGTGTAAGTGTAGCTTATAGTCACTTTTGATTATAAGTTGTTTTGTATATCAACACTAATCAAGAAAAAATTCTCAAAATTCACTTGCACGCCAAGTGTTTGATAAATTGTTCAAGCTAGTTCTTTATAATTGTGGCATAGGAAATAGCCTTATAAGTTAAGTGCTACAAACATTAAATAAGGTTTTCATTGTTTTAAGTGATTTTAATTCATTATCGCTCTTGTTTCATATTCAACTTTCATAATCAATTTTCATATTTGAGCTTCCAACAACCTTAATTTAAACGACTTATCTAAAAAAGTGTTTCCGATTAAACCCTTTCAAAAACTACATTACTTTTAGATTTTTGTCTAGTATTTTTAATCGGGTACCATTCACCCCCCCCCCACTCTAGATATGTTGCCATCGTCTAATAAGTGGCATCAAGAGCCTGGTTCATTACGACTTCAACACTCTTTAGAAAATGGCTTACGAACCTAAAGGGGATTATAAGAGAGCGCCAATTTTTACGGGAGAAAACTATAGTTATTAGAAAACGTGTATGCAAACTCATGTCAACTCATATGACAAAAGTGTTTGGGAATCCATTCAAAATTTTCTAACATTGGTGACATATGAAGTTGAAGGCATTACTATGCCTAAGCCAGAAAACGTATGGAATAAGGATGATAATAAGAAGTGGTCTTACGATTAGAAAGCTAAGAACATTATCAAATGTGCTCTTGGTATTGATGAGTTCTATCACATTGCCTATTGTAAAACCTCTAAAGCTATGTGGGACACTCTACAAGTTACCTATGAGGGAACTAATGAGGTCAAACAAACTATAATTAATACACTTAATCAATAATTTGAACTCTTTCGCATGAAGCATGGTGAAACCATTGTGGAAATGCAAAAACGGTTCTCACATCTTATTAATTATTTGACCTTACTAGGTAATCATATTTACAATGCTATTACTAATAACAAAGTTATGAGATCTCTTACTAGGAATTGGAAACTTAAGGTCAGTGCGATCAAGGAAGCTAATAATCATTAAACACTTGATCTCACAGCTTTATTTGGTAAGGTAGAAGAACACGAGCGTGAACTCAATTACTTATGAAAATATTAAAAGAATCTTGAGAAAAAGAAGAAGAAGAAGAAGAAGAAGAAATACAACAACAACTACTACAAGGAGGAAGTAGTGAAGTCTAAATTTCTTAAGGTTTCTAGTTCGAAGTCCTCAAAGGAGGAGCTAATGAAGTATATTGACTCTAGTAATGAAGAAAATTCAGATGATGAAGAAATAGGATTATTTGTAAGTAAGTATAATTGAATTTGCGATAAGACATTTAATAGGTATTTGCATCCAGGTGAAGTCCTTTGGAGATAAAGAATGCAAGGGATCCTTTGGGGATGCAGAACGCAAACGAAGTAGCGCGAGAACGGTGTATTACAATTAGAGTCTAGTGGTGCAATAGGTAAACTTGATGATGCACAAAATCTTTGGAGATAAATTGTGCAAAGGAGTAGAAAAATACATATAATTAACTTCAACTATTGTGTGTTTGGTCTTTCTCAAGGTCAAAAGAGGAGAATGGGTTGAATCAACGACAAGCTTAGGGTTTGTGAAGTTAATCTTGAACACTTCTCTTGTATCGACATTTTTGTATAGTAAAAATTATCCTAATTCAATTGAATTAGGCGCAGACGTACCCACATGGGAGAACGAACATGGGGAACTATGAGGACAAATTCCTCGTGTTTCTCTTACTTTTCGCCTTTACTCGCTTTAATATTCATAAAAAAATATATCAAATAGCATTGTGTTATGAATTGAATTGTAAGATTTTTCCTAACTATTTTTTATTTTGAATCAAGTGTAGATGTAGCTTATAATAACTTTTGATTATAAGTGGTTTTGTATATCAACACTAATCAAGAAAAATTGTCAAAATTCACTTACACGCCAAGTGTTTGAGAAATTGTTCAAGCTAGTTCTTTATAATTGTGGCATAGGAAATAGCCTTACAAGTTAAGTGCTACAAACGTTAAATAAGGTTTTCATTGTCTTAAGAGATTTTAATTCATTATCACTCTTGTTCCATATTTAACTTTCATAATAAATTTGCATATCTGAGCTTCCAATAACCTTGATTTAGACGACTTATCAGAAAAAGTGCTTCCGATTAGATGATGGGTAGATTCCGCAAGTGCACGGAAATATCGAAGTAATGTAAAAGATTGTCGAACCACAAAGACCAATGTCAACCTACTGTAATCTATCGTTACTTTGTAAAGCTAAGGCTAATGAATAATTGAATTTTTGGGGAAACTAAGAACTAAAACTGAAATAAATGGACTTAGGAAATAATACTAAAATGAGGTCGTGATATCATTTTCGCGTTCCTGAAGGACTTATAGAAAATGGGTACTAATTATGACTAGAACTTTATTTCGTAGAATATACCAACTTTAAGACTCTGCCTCACGCTCTTGTGGTATTAACTAAAGTCATACTTCCTAATCCCAAGATTTTTCTCTCGCTCTCCCGGTAACTAAAAATATATTTGAAAGCCAATAATATCCTAAATGCATCTAAAGCGCTCTCGCTGTATTTAGATTTGTTGCCTAATTTCCACTATCCGGTTTGATCCCCACGCTCTCGCAGTGTCGGCTCTAACCTTAATTGATTCCTCACTCTCGTGACAAAATCGTGTTAAATAACCTCTCACTCTCGTGACAAAGCTATCTAAGTTAGATTTGGAAACTAAAACCAAAACAGAATTCTAATCACAAATTCGCACCTATTATTTTCTACCGAATCCCGTCGGTCAAGACGGTCCTCATATACCTGACTCAAGAATATTTAGCCGGACATGGACAGGAAAATAAACATGCAATTGTGGTAATAAAACATAATGATAAACTTGATTTAGAAATTAAATTAGAAAATAATAGTTGTGAATAAAAAAGCTGGAATTAAACAGATGCCGAATTGCAATACACGTTAAAGCTTCAAATTAGAGTACATAAATTAAATGCAGAAATAAAATCCTAAACTAATTCGTAATAGCCCCCAGAAATCTGGAAAGCTATTACTTTTACATGGCGGAAGTAAACTTCCTAAAAACTAAACGAAAATTATTCTAGTTAAGCGAAGAGAAAAGAGCGAGAGAGAGAGAGAGAGAGAGAGAGATCAAATGAGGCCAGAGGGCTATGGATTTGAAGTTTGCTGAGAAATAGGAACTCGTTGGCGTAAAGCTCTCTCTCCTCCTGGACTTCCTCTTGTAAAAATATCTCCATGGCGGTCGCTAGGGCTTGTAACGGTCATTACAACTTTCTTGTTGAGAGAATCTCACCTTCTAATGCGTAACGGTCGCTATGGGAGGTGTGACAATTGTTACAAGCTTGCTTGGTGAGAAAGCTTCAAATTGTGATGCGTGGCGACCATTATAGCTTGGTTGAGGGGTTGTGACGGTCGCTACAAGGCTTGTTGGGCTAAGGGACGCGTCTTCGTGGGCTGGGCCTGCATGCGCGTTCCATTTCTTTCTTCAATGCTTTCACCTCCCATTTTGTTATCACACCCATGCTTATTTATTTTGCCCTTTTTGTGTGGATTTTAAGCTCGATTCTTCTCCATTTCTGACATGCCTTATAAATAGTAAAAACCTGAAAACATAGAAAATATCGGCATAATACGAATATAAAGAAACATAATTAAGATAAAATAAGGATATAATCTATGTAAATCAAGCCAAATATATAATACATTTTCGTGTTATCAAATACCCCCACACTTAAACCATTGCTTGTCCTCAAGCAATCAACCAACACGGTAAAAGAAAATGATTAATCATGGTTTTTGAAACAAATGCACGACACGAATCCTAGTCATACGTGGCTGCTAGGCTAATGTTAGATTGATGGGTACTAAACGTCAACACTAAGGATAGTGTAACGACACAATATTCAAAGACTCCCTCTTTATGAAAACCAATTAAAATTATACCATTATAACTCAACCTATATCTCTTGTTTTTCTTCCACTCTTTTCATTCAAGCGCAATCACATTAAGCCCGTTATCCACACACGCACATAGTAGGGAAATCGGTTAGCGACTATGATCCTTTCTTGTCTTTAGCAAGGGGTTCTGGTATTTAAGCGGTGAATCCCCATTTTTCTCAATTGAGGCTACGGGGGATCAGACTGTAGCCCGCCCTACCAAGTCCAGTACCAGTGACCTCTGGATCAACCAACAATGGGTGCTTATTATTAAATCCTTATAGGCATAACAACTGTTAGGCTAAATGAACGAGTGAGGGTCACCTAACTTAGAATGTTATTTTCACAAGTTACATCTTCGTGTTATCATTAGACTCTTTCAAAAACTACATTACTTCTACATTTTTGATACATTTTCGTGTTATCATTAGACTCTTTCAAAAACTACATTACTTCTATATTTTTGTCAAGTATTTTTAATAGGGTACCATTCACCCTCCCCCTCTAGATACATTGCCATTGTCTAATAAGTGGCATCAAGATCCTGGTTCATTCCAACTTCAACACTCTTTAGAAAATGGCTTACGAACCTAAAAGGGATTATAAGAGAGCGCCAATTTTTACGTGAAAAAACTATAGTTATTGGAAAACGTGTATGCAAATTCATGTCAACTCATATGACAAAAGTGTTTGGGAATCCATTCGAAATGGTCCAACATCGTTGACATATGAGGTTGAAGGAATTACTATGCCTAAGCCGAAAAACTTATGGAATGAGGATGATAATAAGAAGTGGTCTTACGATTAGAAAGCTAAGAACATTATCAAATCTGCTCTTAGTATTGATGAGTTCTATTGCATTTCCAATTGTCAAACCTCTAAAGCTATGTGGGACACTCTACAAGTTACCTATGAGGGAACTAATGAGGTCAAACAAACTAAAATTAATACACTTAATCAATAATTTGATCTCTTTCGCGTGAAGCATGGTGAAACCATTGTGGAAATGCAAAAACGATTATCACATCTTATTAATTGTTTGAACTTACTAGGTAATCATATTTATAATGCTATTGCTACTAACAAAGTTATGATATCTATTACTAGGAATTGGCATCTTAAGGTCTGTGCGATCAAGGAAGCTAATAATCATGAAACACTTGATCTCACCGCTTTATTTGGTAAGCTAGAAGAACACCAGCTTGAACTCAATTACTTGGAAAAATATGAAAAGAATCTTGAGAAAAGAAGAAGAAGAAGAAGAAGAAGATCAACAACAACAACAACAACAACAACAAAACAACAACAACAACTACTACTACTACTACAAGGAGGAAGTAGTGAAGTCTAAATCTCTTAAGGCTTCTAGTTTGAAGTCCTCAAAGGAGGAGCTAATTAAGGATATTGACTCTAGTAATGAAAAGAATTCAGATGATGAAGAAATATGATTATCTGTAAGTAAGTATAATAGAATTTTAGGCAAGACATTCAAGAGGTATTTGCTGCCAAGTGAAGTCATTTGGAGATAAAGAATGCAAGGAATCCTTTGGGGATAAAACCACAAAGGAAGTAGTGCGAGATCAGTGTATAATAATTGGAGTCTTGTGGTGCAATAGGTAAAGTTGAAGGTGCAATAAATCTTTGGAAGTAAATTACGCAAAGGAGTAGCAAGATTAAGATAATCAGCTTTCAACTATTGTGTGCTTGGTCTTTCTCAAGATCAAAAGAGAAGAAGGGGTTGAATCAATGACACGCTTAGGGTTTGTGAAGTTACTCTTGAACACTTCTCTTGTATTGACATTTTTGCATAGTAAGAATTATCTCAATTCAATTGAATTTGGCGCAGACATACCGACACGGGAGGACGAACATGGGGAACTATGAAGACAAATTCCTCATGTTTCTTTTACTTTTCGCTTTTACTCGCTTTAATATTCATCAAGCAATATATCAAAGAGCATTATGTTATCAATTGAATTTTTTATTTTGAATCAAGTGTAGATAGAGCTTATAATCACTTTTGGTTATAAGTGGCTTTGTATATCAACACTAATCTAGAAAAAAGTCTTAAAATTCACTAGCACGCCAAGTGTTTGATAAATTGTTCAAGCTAGTTCATTCTATTTGTGGCATTGGAAATAGCCTTACAAGTTAAGTTCTACAAACATTAAATAGGTTGTTCATTGTCTTAAGTGATTTTAATTCATTATCACTCTTGTTCCATATTCAACTTTTATCATCAATTTTTATATATGAGCTTCCAATAACTTTGATTTAGACGACTTATCCAAAACAGTGCTTCCAATTAAAATATTTTAAAAACTACATTAATTCTAGATTTTTGTCTAGTATTTTTAATCAGGTATCATTCACCCCCCCCCCTCCTCTAGATACGTTTCCATTGTCTAACAACAGGAATCAAGAGCCTGGTTCATTCCGACTTCAACACTCTTTAGAAAATTGCTTACGAACCTAAAGGGGATTATAAGAGAGCGCAAATTTTTACGGGAGAAAACTATAGTTATTGGAAAACTTGTATGCAAATTCATGTCAACTCATATGACAAAAGTGTTTCGGAAGCCATTCAAAATGGTCCAACATCGCTGACATATGAGCTGGAAAACTTATGGAATAAGGATGATAATAAGAAGTGGTCTTACGATTGGAAAGCTAAGAACATTATCAAATCCGTTCTTGGTGTTGATGAGTTCTATTGCATTTCACAATGTCAAACTGCTAAATCTATGTGGGACACTCTACAAGTTACATGTGAGGAGACTAATGAGGTCAAACAAACTAGGATTGATACACTTAATCAATAATTTGAACTCTTTCGCATGAAGCATGGTGAAACCATTATGGAAATGAAAAAGCGGTTCTCACATCTTATTAATTGTTTGAACTTACTAGGTAATCATATTTCAATTGCTATTGCTACTAAAAAAGTTATGAGATATGTAACACGATGGGAGAACTAACTTGTTTGTTTTGCGTTTGATCGCAAATATTGCGGATAGCAAGAGTCGCCACCAACTTTTCTTTTATCCAATTAAGGGAAGGCGAAAAGAACAGGAAAAGACCTTCGTTAGATTCTGAGTAAGGGAGGTGGTTATGAAAAGGGAAGGTGTTATCACCCTTTCCATCCGTAGTTATCTACGGGCTCTTAATTGCTTAGCTCACTTTAATTGTTTTTTGTGTGTGTGTTTGAAAAGATTTTTGAAAAAGGCATTTCACTTTGACTTCGTAATGATTCACGCTGGATTGTATACGAAGTGTTTGGAAATGTTTTGCTTTGGAAAAAGGACTTTGTAATGATTCACGCTGGAATGTATACAAAGTGTTTTGAAAAGAAGATTTTTGAAAGTGTGAGGTGTGAAAAAAAAATTTGATTGAGCAAGCAAAAGAGACTTATTTTTACCCACTCAGAACGGTCGTTTCCGTGTTGTTTTGCTTTCCTTTAGAATAAGGCTATCCATACCATTGGTTGATAGGTAACCTTATTCGTTGGATGTAAAAAGGGACATTCGAAGGGACATTAGATGGTTATAGAAGGCAACATGTAGGGATACCTTAGCATATTCGTAGGGACGATCATCACTTTTTGTAGGCAACAACCGAGGGACTAGATCATGTATTCGTAGGCAACATCGAGGGTCATCGAGGGACTATGATCTTTGTATTGAAGGGACTATGATGATATGTTTGTAAGCGTCTTAGCTAAGATATCCCCACGTTCGAGGGACTTGACCATTTTCGTAAGGCAACGAGAGAGGATACCCTAAGGGGGTGCATGTGTGAAATATGTGTTGTATTCTAATATTTTATCTGGCACTTAGTGATCTAGATTGAT
Organism: Vicia sativa; assembly: GCA_021764765.1. Lineage (NCBI taxonomy): Eukaryota > Viridiplantae > Streptophyta > Magnoliopsida > Fabales > Fabaceae > Vicia > Vicia sativa. The sequence continues at coordinate 151,419,386 of CM038793.1, read as the reverse complement.
TTTTATCTTGCCATACACGCCTAGTTACTAGCATTTTAATAGGTGCAGAAAATAAATTGCGGAAATGTAAAGTGCGGGAAAGTAAATGTCTTACGCTATTACATGGCTTTAGGGCAGATACATAATAGGAGGTGCGGAAAGTAAAAGCAGAAATATAAATCTACGCTATTACATGAAAAACAAACTTGCAACCTATACACCCTTTCTAGAATTTAAATGCAAAAAAAGAAATAAAGTAGAAGAAAAATGGTCTAAGTGAATACCTAAATCCTAATATTTTTGGTATATTTGAAAACTGGTTTTAATGTAAAAAAATCCTAGTTCTAATTAATTTTAATTAATAAAAGAAATTTAATTTAAATTATTAACCTAAATTAAACTAATTAAATTAATTAATTAATTAAAAATAAAGGCATGGAGAAAATTGTTTGTGAATTTAAACCTAATTAAGCTAGTTGTTTAACCTAATTACTAATTAATTAATTAGTTGAAATAATTAATTAACAAAGAAAATAAACAGCAGAAAAATAAAAATAATGAGCAAGGAATTTCCATCAGAGCTTCTCACAGTCGCAACATAAGCCTAATTACGTGAGTGGGCGCTTGGACATCCGAAACCGGAATTTCGGAGGATCCTTCGGGGTGTCCAGCGGAGCTTCCGAGGTGAAACTCTAAAGGGTCCAGAAGCTGGAGCTTCTAGACATTTAGAGAATGGTCCAAAAGCGGGGCTTCGGAGATTTGCCGAGGTCAGTGGGGCTTCGGAGATTCGCGTTGAGACGCCCAAAAGCCGGAGCTTGGGAGTTCTCTGGGAGGTCCAGGAGCTTTACGGTTCTCTTGGGAGGTCCGTGTCGGAGCTTGGGGACTCTTCCGGAGAACTCTTCTCGAGGTGACTTTTCTGGAGATCCAGAAGTTAGAACTTCTGGAGACGACGCCGGTGTAAATCGATTCAGAATAACATAATAAAAAATATTAGAATAACATAATAAACATGTATGAATGCATGGATACAGTTTATATCGTGTAAATCAAGGATTTGAAATCCAACACTTTACCAAACCGGAGCAACCTTGTAAGGATGGTTCTGGATGCTTTGAACTCGTGTGAGTATTGGTATGGACTCCTGGGAACTTCAGAAACACAAAGGAATGAATGGAACGGCTGGAAAGTGGCTGCAAGTTGAAATACGATTTTGCCAACTTCTTGAATTTTTAAGAATTTTTAGGGTTGTTGTGGAGGCAAGGGTTTCGTGTAAGAAGCTGGCCAAAGTCCTCTTTGTCTTGTGAAGATGTTACGTATATATAGAGGAGTGGAAATAGGTCAAGCCTTTAAGAGAAAATATTTTCTTTAAATGAAAAAGTATTTGATTGGAAATTTGCATGAAATCTTTCCAAATTTGCTCAATCTTTTCCTTAATCTTCTTGCACGAAATTGACAGCTCTCTTGGGCTTCCTTGGTCTCCAAGACATGCACAAATCAAGCCCATCTTGCCTTAATAATTATCTTTGCATTTTATTTAATTAAATTTGAATTTAAACCATTTAATTCAAAAAATAAATAAATAAAAGGATAAAAGGCGTGGCATGCAGCATAGAGGTCATGGATAATCTTATAATCAAGCTTGGATCATAAAATCTTAAGCCCATTTGAAAAATATTTGCTCTTGCTAGGTATTTTCCTTCATGCACCTCCTCAAAAATGCTCAACTTGTACAACTTGTATCTTGCTCAATTTTTATCATTTTTGGGTGTTCTTGGACTTTTTAGAAAGCTCAAGATGCCTTTTAAATAGCTCTTTTGGTTTCATCTTCATTGAAGTTTCCATGATCATGAACACTTCTTTGCAAAAAGATGACTTTTTGTTGACTTTTTAAAAGGACCTATAATGTTTTGATCCATAACTTCCAAATGAAGCATTTCTAGCCAAAGCTTGTGAGACATGAAGTTGTAGAGAATTGAATTCCCTTTAAAATGAGCTCTGGTGGAAAAATTTCTGATAAAGTATGTGAAAGTTATGCCTGGTCAAAGTTCTGTTGACTTTTGTTTGAAGAACCCTAATTTAGAAACTTTGACTTTTGATCAAATCTTGACTTTTCTTGACTTTTCTTGAGGTATGTTGACCACAATTGACTTTTGGTCTAATACAACTGATTTTCAACCATTTGAGCAATTAGATGAGCAATCTTGACTTATAAGGCTTGAAATTTGACATGGTGATCCCTTGAAGCATATGATGAGGTATGATGACCACTTGAAGCATTGGAAATCCATCTTGACTTGAGAGGAGCAAAACCCTAGTTTGGATTGATTGCTTAGAAGAGGGTTTGTCTGATCATCCCTTGTGGAATCTTTGAGTATGGAGTGATGGATTGTCTTGAGAAGTAGGAGGACAAATTTTGGGGTATAACAAGATCTCTTACTAGAAATTGGCAACCTAAGGTGATCCCGATCAAGGAAGCTAATAATATTTAAACACTTGAACTCATAGATTTATTTGGTAAGCTAGAAGAATACGATCCAGAACTCAATTACTTGGAAAAAATATGAAAAGAATCTTGAGAAAAGAAGAAGAAGAAGAAGAAGAAGAAGAAGAAGAAGAAGAAGAAGAAGGAGGAGGAGGAGGAGGAGGAGGAGGAGGACAACTACAAGGAGGAAGTAGTGAAGTCTAAATCTCTTAAGGCTTCTAGTTCGAAGTCCTCAAAGGAGAAGCTAATTAAGGATATTGACTCTAGTAATGAAGAGAATTCAGATGATGAAGAAATATGATTATCTGTAAGTAAGTATAATCAAATTTGCGGCACGACATTCAACAAGTATTTGCGGCCAAGTGAAGTCCTTTGAAGATAAAGAACGCAAGGCATCCTTTGGGGATATGTAACGGAAATGAAGTAATGCGAGAATGACGTATTACAATTGGAGTCTAATGGTGCAATAAGTAAAGTTGATGGTGCGCGGAAGCTTTGGGGATAAATTATGCAAAGAGTTGCTAGATCAAGATAATCAACTTTCAACCATTGTATGCTTGGTCTTTCTCAAGATCAATAGAGGAGAAGGGGTTGAATTAATGACAAACTTAGGGTTTGTGAAGTTACTCTTGAAAACTTCTCTTATATCGACATTTTTGCATAGTAAGAATTATCCCAATTCAATTGAATTAGGCGCAGAGGTACCTACACATGAGGACGAACGTGGGGAATTGTGAAGACAAATTCCTCGTGTTTCTTTTACTTTTCGCTTTTACTCGCTTTAATATTCATCGAGCAATTTTTCAAATAGTATTGTGTTATCAATTGAATTATAAGAATTTTCCTAACTATTTTTTATTTTGAATTAAGTGTAGATATAGTTTATAATCACTTTTGATTATAAATGGTTTTGTATATCAACATTAATCAAGGAAAAAATCTAAAAATTCACTTGCATGCCAAGTGTTTGATAAATTGTTCTAGCTAGTTCTTTATATTTGTGGCATTGGAAATAGCCTTACAAGTTAATTGCTACAAACATTAAATAAGTTGTTCATTGTTTTAAATGATTTTAATTCATTATCACTATTGTTCCATATTCAACTTTAATAATCAACTAGTCGAAGACCCGTGCGTCTGCACGGGTACATGCATTATTATCTTAGATATGCATTCCTATCTTAGATAATTTTATATGACTTATTTGTTGTAAATATACATTGTTATTATAAAATTATTAATAATTAAAAATATTTTAAAAAATATGTAGCAAATTACTTATATGATAAATCTAATATGTCTAATAACTATAAATATTACTAATAATTATAAATATGTTGTTGATTAAAATAAAATAAAAAATTTATTGTCATGATAGTGACCCATAAAATTAATGAATATCGATGATAAAATTCATGAGATCGTAAAATTTACAAATATCACTTATTGTTTTCTTATAATAATCGTAGTCAAATGTACGTTGTGAGTAATATTTATACATGTTTTTTATTTGAATAAATTTAGTTGTGTTCCGTGTCACTTAATGTAATATTCTAATCACATTTTTAACGCAAATGAATGATAGTCTAAACCTACCAAATAACAACAAAAATTAAAATTACATCAAATAAATATATTTAAATTTAAAATAAAAATAAAATAAAATTATAAATATTTCACCTGAGTGCAAAATACAAACGCATATAGTTTTTAATTAAAAGATTTAACTAATAACTATCAATATTTAAAAATAAATATGTAATAAATCACCGACATAATAAATTTAATATGTCAAATAGCTATAAGTATTTACAAATATCATTAATAACTATAAATATTTATAATTATCATTAATAACTATAAATATTTGCAATTAATTTATTGATTAAAATAAAAAATAAAAAATTGTGGTGATCTAATTATAAATATTTAAGATTTACGTTTCTTTTTCTTCTTAGATTTAATAATTAACATACTAGACTTTTCTTAAATCATTTTTTTCTTAAATCTAACTTGTGCGCATTTTTTGTTCAATGCTTAGATCTAACTATTTCATATTTTGATGTTAAAAATATAAATTATAGTAACTTATTTAACTCTTTTAAAATAATAGGAACAATTGATGTGGCAGCGGTATATCTAAGTTACATATATCACTTATGCAACATCTACTCGAATCACAACATTAACTCAAATCATTACCAAAAAATATTGCCTAAAAACTGATGTATTACCACAAAAACAAAAAACTGCAGTATACTATCACAAAAGCTATGCTCAAAAATTTCTCAAAAGATCAACCAGCTGTAACATCAATAAACTATTTTATATTTGAATAATCTTCTTTTAAACACAACTAAAACTTTTAAAAAATCAAATAGTTAACTGATGTAGACATTCTGCATAGTTTGTACTGACAATGGAAGAATTACGATTCAAATTTTATACCCAATGAATCTCACAAACTTTTTTATTGCTAGTCTTATATTTTGTTGAGATTAATATAACTTATTACCAACAAAACAAATCAATTCAAATAGAAGAACAAAAAAGTTTCTAATAAATTTGACCATAGCTTTCATGTGTCCCACAAACAACTATCTCCTGCAATACTATGCCAACTTATCTTGCCAACATAATGGAATGCAAACTACCGTCAATTATTATCATGAAAGATATAAATTAAGATGAAGAAATCATCAAACAATTTTAACCTACATACTATAAGAACCTTTACCCAAACAATCAGGCACACAGTTAAATATTCTCAAATTAAAAACAAAACCTAATAATTTCATGTAAACTAAATGCTTCCCCGCACATGCAAAGTTGTCAATCTTACACAATCCATGGATCATAATTGTGTGCATCTACAGATGCCATCCAGTCCTTGTTTCTCTATCTCATCCACCAACATCAATGCCTCATCAAACTTCCCTTGCCTAATAATTTGTGAGTAAAGGGTAAAATGGGGAATGCCTAAGCATTCTCCATGAATAGGTAGGTAGTTGATAGCCACGTAAATAATCTCATTATTTGTAGCTAGTTAATATCTATATACACTCTTTGAGACAAAAATAAAAAACTCTAATAGGAATTTTCTTAGGTTGTTTTTGGAGTATATTTCATTAATCAATCAATGACAACACAATGAATGTGAATAACTTGCATCCTTTGATGTTCCATCAAACGCTGCAAATCGCAAACTTCCTACACGTTAATGGCTGCTTGTAATTGTTCAAGGCTTTTACCTTTGGTTTCTGGAACTACTAAAACTATAAATAATATAGCTACTACATTGACCCAACCATAAAGAATGAAGGTACCTGAAAATCATTATTACAAAGTAAACATGCATGTTCTATATGTTTCTTGAACATAAATGACAAAATGATTGTAATTATAAAATTGAAAAATAATGTTTTTACCATATAAACTCCAACTCATGAGAAAGTTGAAAGTGTAGGAACATAGCCATGCACCAAACCAGTTCACCAATGTGACTATGCTTCCTGCCTGTCCTTTAATGTTCACAGGAAATATCTGCAACACAAGCTAATATTTCAGCAAAATTTGTGCCATCTTTTTGCCAAGTAATATCACACTAATTCTGATAAAGCATACATGTTTTCTAACTGGCGTATTCAAAGGGACTGAGGCATACCTCAGACATCACAACCCATGGAACTGCTCCCATTCCTACTGAAAATGATCCTGCGTAGACCTAATATCAGTAATAGAAAGAGTAAATGTTACATGGAGAATGGCTTCACATTTCCGAGATGCATAAAACATGAAATCAACAACAGAGAAAGAGTAGTATGCATACGAGTATGCGGTTCTGACCGATCTTGGGACGCCCCACACCCACATCATGAACTGTTACTCACAAGGATATCACCTTTACATAAATATCCGGATTAAAAACTTGAAGCTATAATGCTTTTAGTTGGGATGTACCTTAAGATAGAATGCAATCGCCATACATATACATCCGCAATCATTCCGATCCGGATGCCTAATGAAACGCAGAAATAACAAAAACAATATCATACATGAAGAGGATAAGCAAACAAAAGTTTGAAGATAAGTTACTTTGTGCGTTAAATTTACCAATAGTAGGGCTTTTTGCTTTATCTATGAGGGTTTCCCACACCGTGATCGAAATCGAGAAATTAAAAACATGATTGAGTTAGTTAGGAAGGTTAAAAAACAACTTTTCAATGACGCTATTCAAGTTAAAAATAAGAACGACAAATAGCAAAATATATACTCCCGCCGTGCTAGGAAATCCTACGACAAAATTAAAATACACAAATACACCGAACAAAATAAACCGATTTCTTCATGAAGTTTTTAAATACAATTTCATTGGGAATTATGAGTCATATGAAAATGTTAGATTTTGAATGACAAGTTATGATTAGAGTAGTAAGTACACCGCTAGGTCAAAATATTCTTGGCATAAAAACAATTCCGTTGATTCCACCAAATTGTGGCGGATCATTAGGCCTACTCCAATCTAGTCATGAATACATCGAAATTTGTATTTGTTGAATTAAAGAAAAATAGGAAGATGAAAATTTTGAATGGAATGCACATAATATTTCTTGACCCACACACCCTTAGAGCGAATCGATACCAATAGTGGAACTATAGTTACCTACCATGAGTGGCGTAAATATCTTTTTGAAACAAATCCGGCACCTTTGGTTTTGCAAGTTTTTCTAAAGTAGTTATATAATCCTGTGGCGATAACAAATACACCACCTTAAAATTGAATTATATTTGAACTGTCTTAAATATTAATCATGAAGACAAAGTCATAGAAACATATAACTGAATTTCTTCCGCTTCATGAGATATATCATAATCTTTACATGAAGTATTTGCAATGCAGCAAGAAAATCTTACGTAGTCCTCTCTTTGCTATGAGACATTATTTGGTTGGTACTTGAACCTCTTGGTGTAGTGCTAAACATTTCATATTTTACTCTTAAATACATCTACATAGAAATTTATTGCTTACAACTTACAAGCCATCTAGGAGACTCTGGAATAAAGAATAGACCCAAAAGCAACACAGCATTGGGAATAAGTCCTGCAATTGCAAACATTTATTTAGCAACACAAGTTTCAATTAAGTTATAATGTTCTACATTTGTGTGTTCTTCATATAGTCTTTTTTTAGTGAAATTATAGTCAAATTGCAAATAAAACCGACCAACTAAAGTTAAAGCCCTCCATGAAAGTATTGTGCCAATTACGAATGTCGTGGATGCCCCAGTAGATTCGCCATCACTGTCTACATCTTCAAATGGACCTGCAGATACAGGCAATTGAAGTTTATAGGAATTCCTGCTGGTGATACTACAGCCACCAAAACGGCTTGAGTGCAGAAACATTCCAACTCTCAACATGCCTAATGAGAACCAGACCTAATACAATCAATGCAAGCATACATTTCCCATACAAACACTTCCTATTCATATGATTCTTGATACATAAAACTTTAGGGCAAGAGATCCAATCAAATAGAATCTCAGAAATCAACATCGTGCACGAATTCATAAGCTAATCGAGTTAGTAAACCAAATCAACGCATAACACGAAGCAAATGGAAAAAAAACAGAATCTGAGATTCGAAAAGAAGAAAAAAATTAGGGTTTGAAAGATTACCCACATTGAACCAATGAACTGTGAGATATTCCTGATTCCAATACTGTTTATGCTCGACCTGTGTCCTGTACTGAAGAACATGAACTTCAATAAGTAAGTGACCATCTGTTTTTTTGGGAACGAAAAATGAAACACTAAAAAGAAAGTAAACCAACATAAACATTTAAGATTTGATAACACAATGAGCACAAGTATGTTACCTGGATGTTGTTTGTCATACCCCAAAATCTTTCCTCCTACTTCTCAAGACATTTCATACACCCATGCTCAAGGATTCCTCAAGGGTTGATCAGACAAACCCTCTCCTAGACAATCGACCCAAACTAGGGTTTGGCAATTCTCAGACCCAGATGGACTTCCAACATCTCCAATGGTCTTCATGCCTCCTCACATGCTTCAAAGACTCTCCATGTCAAGTTTCAAGCCTCACAAGTCAAGTTTCCTCAGACAATTGCTCAGATGGTTGAAAATCAGTTGTATTGGACAAAAAGTCAACTGTGGTCAACATACAGTCAAACTTCCTGATTTTTGGTCAACATCCTCATTTTGAAGTTACATTCATCATTTGATCAAAGGTCGATCATGATTCATCAAGAAAACTCAAGATTTGCTCAAAAGTCAAACTTTCCAAATTAGGGTTTTCCAGTGAAAAGTCAACTGAACTTTGACTGAGCATAACTTCTTCATACTTTTCAGAAATTTTTCCACCACCTCTCATTTTGAATGAAATTCAATTCTCTACAACTTCATGTCTCACAAGAATGTTCAAAAAATGCTTCATTTGGAAGGTATGGATCAAGACATTACAGGTCCTTTTCAAAGTCAACAAAAAGTCAACATTTTGTTTTGAAGATTTATTGAGCATGGAAACTCCAATTGAGATGAAACCAAAGAGGTTGGTTAGAGGACACTTACAGCTTTCTAAAAAGTCCAATAACACTCAAAAATGTGGAAAATTGAGCAAAATACACTATTCAGAAGTTGGGCATTTTTGAACAATTGCACAAAAGGAGATATTTGTCAAAATCCAATTTTTTCCAAATGGGCCTATAATTTTATGATCCAAACTTGATCATAATATTATTTGTGACCTATTGATGCCTTGCCATGACAATTTTTTATTTTATTGATTTATTTTTGAATTTAAAACCATTTAATTCAAAATTAAATTATATAAAATATGAAAATAAGATATATTTTCAAAAGGAGTGGATTTTTATCAAGCTTGAGGTCCAAGATAGCCCACAATACATACCAATTTCGTGATTGCTTGCACATGGATGAGAAAATCAAATTTTCTCCAAAATTTGATTTTATTTGAAAGAAATTTATTGCACATTCAATATCCAATCTTTTTTCCTTCTTTTTCCTCTTATATTACACTCTATAAATACCAAGCAAGCTGCACAAGACAAAAAACGAAACCCTAGCCCCAACAACAACCCTTATTTTGCCAAATTTTTTCTCAAAATTGTCAAAATCGTGTTTGAACTTCCAGCCACTTTCAGCCTCTCTCAATCACTCCATTGCATTCCTAGGGTAAGTTTGAGTAAGTACACATCATTACCAATGATGGAAACAGCCTGAATCGATGCATACATGTTCATACATATTCAAAATTTTCTTGAAATTGCATTTTTATTATCTGCTTGTTTTAATCGATTCTAATGGATTTAATGTGTTCATGAGGCTCTATATGATTGATCTGGGCCATCGTTGCATAGCTTGAACGTCCGAATCACGTATTGCCATGTTTAGGGTTCTTGAACTGTGAAGCTTCGAACTGAATGCTACAGGTGTTTTCAATCGAAACTAACATCACCATTGAACTCGCAGCCATCGAATTAGGGGGTAGGGTATCCCTTTGCTTTTTATTCGCGTTATTTTGCAGGTTCCAGGATTGTGGTCGCCGGAGAAGACGACCAGAGCTAGGGCTCCAGCGTCGTTGACATTTATTGACCGGTGGGAAGCTGGCGTGGTGCGATGGCTCTCTCTAATCCGTCCATTCATATTGACTGGGGTCCACGCGCGCTGACTTGGTTTGAAACATTCCCATGACACTTATTCATTTAAAAACAATTGATTTCGGTTTCCATGACACGAAGTGCACGCTGGCGCAGTGGTTAAGGCATTGGTTTGTGAAGATTCTCTCAAAGGTCTCCAGTTCAATCCCTGGCAAGACCAAACCTTTTTTCCTTTTGCAAACTTAACATATTTTTCTATTTTCTTATTTTCTTTAATATTTTCATACTATTTAATTTATCTTTAATAATTTTTATCATGCATTTAAAAAACACCAAAAATATTTATTTTTTTTGCATACTCATCAGAAAAATGCTTATTTAATTTTTAACATAAAAATTATTATTTTTGCATGCATATTTAATTTAATTTCCATTTTATCATTTAAATGACTTTTAATTGCTTTTTAATTATCAAAACAACTCCAAAAATTACCAAAAAATCATCTTATCATATTTATGTCATTCTTAGCATAAAAACTTTTTCTCATTCAAAAATACTTATTTTTACTAACATTTTCCTCTTATGCAATTTTCTTCCGTTTTCCGATTTTGCATCTATTCACAGGTTATACCGTTTTGGACAATTTTTATTGCTTTTCCTTTCCAATTATGTAATTGCCTATGGGATGTAATAGTTTAATTAGGACTTTTATTTTCCGCACTTTCAATTATGTATCTGCCCCAAAGCCATGTAATAGCGTAGGACTTTATCTTTCCGCACTTTACATTTCCACTATTTAATTTCCGCACCCTATAAACTGCTAGTAATTAGGCGTGTATGGTAAGATAAAATTGGACATAAAACACTCATAACTTCAAGATAAAATACCTGAAATCAACACACTCTTTTCACACATGCACCCCTTAGGGTAATTCTCTCTCGTTGCCTTTACGAATTCAAATGGTCAAGTCCCTCGAACGTAGAGGTATCCTAGCACCGTTGCCTTCAAAACAAATCATCATAGTCCCTTCGATACAAAGATCATAGACCCACGATGTCGCCTCCGAATACATGATCTTGACCCTCGAATGTCGCCTACGAAAAATGATGATATTCCCTTCGAATGTGCTAGGATACTTCCTACAAGTTGCTTTCTATGACCATACGATGTCCCTTCGAATGTCCCGCTTACATCCAACAAATAGGGTTACCTACCAACTAATGGTATGGATAGCGCTATTCTAAAGGAAAGTAAAAAACACGAAAACGACTAATTCTGAGTAGGTAATAAGACTTTTAGTTGCTTGCTCTATCAAAATAATTTTCACACCTCACACTTTTGTCAAAGTTCAAACTCTTTTCAAAAACGAAACATTTCCGAACACTTTGTATACACTCCTACATGAGTCATTACAAAGTCAAAGCGAAATACCTTTTCAAAACATTTTTTGTCAAACACACAGAAAGCAATTTTTAAAGTGATCTAAGAGCAACTAAGAGCCCGTAGATAACTACGGATGGAAAGGGGTGCTAATACCTTCCTTTTTCATAACCTTTTCCCTTACTTAGAATCTAACGAAGGTCTTTTCCTGTTCTTTTCACCTTCCCTTAATTGGATAAAAGAAAAGTCGGTGGCGACTCTTGCTATCTGCACATTTGCGATACAAAAATCTCAAAGTCAGTTCACCGTATTACATTGTTGCACGCTCTAGCTTCTGGAACAGGTTCTAACTATACTATAGTCGCAGAAGCTGAACATTGACACTGAGAGGAACCCATATGCTATCAATCATGTGACTTATAAATCAGTTAGTGAGAAAATAAAACTAACTAACCAAGAATATTCATATAAGAATATTGAAATTGAACAGAATATGACAAACTAGAAACCAGAAGAAGGAAATCTGATATTATAATAGGGAAAAACAAAGGAAATAAGGAAAGGGGAAAATAAACCAGAAGAAGAGCACTTGCCTGTGTGCTCTGTGACACCCCAAATAATTCAATATTTAAAATAATTAGAATTTTTAATTATTAATTTAATTAAGAGTTTAATTATTAATATTTGGAATTATTGGAATTAATTGATTAAATAAATGAAAGGAGGAGTTGGGAGTGTGAGGTGTAATGGGGGGTGTGACGAGTAAAATACTCTCCTTATCCTAATTATTATTTTATTTTATTTATTGGAATAATAAAAGGAATAATAAAAGGAAAAAGAAGGAAAAAGAGTAATAGAAGGTTTTCATCATTCGTAACATTGGAGAAAGAGAAAAAGAGTGAAAGTTGTCGGAATTCGAAGAACCCACAAGGTAAGGGGTGATTTCGATTGATTAACATGCCTTATCGGTTTTGATTGCAATAGAATTGATCATAGTATGTTAAGAATTCTCAATTTAGTAATTCTAGGTTTTCATAGAATTATCCCAATTTGGTGTCAGAATGTGTAGAATTGAGTAATTCGTGTGTTATAGGATCATTAGGAATGATCAGAGTATGTTATATTGCATGTTACTGCTTTGGATTGTGCAATTATATTGTGTTTGAATGTTGGGTTCGTGTGAGAGTGATAGGAATTGAATTGGTATGCATAATGCTGTCAAAACTGCATAATTTTGAGGAACCAGTTCCTGGTATAAAAACCAGAAGAGGAACATTCTGGGTTACTGGAAACCGGTTACTCCTGGGGAGGAACCGGGTTCCCAGTTCATTTTTTTCAAAGAAAATTGATTTTTCTGCTGGGAACCGGGTTCCTGCCTGGAGGATCCGGGTTCCCCATACATTTTTCCAGAGGGCGTGTTTTTGAACTTTGTGGGAATCGGGTTCTCCCTGGGAGGAACCGGGTTCCACTGTAACTTTTTGAAAAATTTCAAACTTTAAAAATTCATAACTTTCAAACCGTAAGTCCTTTTTCATCACCGTTTTGGACGTTGTTTCTTAAATTTAATGCTCTATTTTGTGAAATGAAGGGAATTCATGTAACTTGAAATTATTTTGAAAATGTGTCGAATTCCGAATTAAGTGGTTTGTTATTCAATGCATACTTGGTGTATATGCGGTAGTATATCTGTGGCAATTGATTGTATCAGGATTTTGGTGAATGGAATGCATGTTTATGCTGTTTGGTGTGTGCATGATCGTTGAGGACATCATGTTTTGGTTTTGATTCGGTTTATGATAATTGGTGTATTCATAGATTGATTGAATGTTGCATGCTGGTGTTGTGCATGCATATGCATTCTGGTGAAGTTAATTCCCATTGTGTGGAATTTGACTTGTATTGCCAATAACCGTTCCCGGGTGATGATGGGTGATGAGGTTGGATTCGTGTCCGGGTGATTATGGACGAATCGATGATTACTGTATCCGGGTGATGATGGATCAGTGTGTGTGACTTCGTCACATTTTGGTACCACATGCATTGCGTCTGCATTCGTATTTGCATGGAATTGTAACATGTTAGGATGGTTTCCAGTGTTACAATTCTCTTGTTGTTATTTTTGTGCATAATGGATTGTGTGGTTGTAACTGTGTGTTGAAATCGGAATTATGCTAGAATGGGTGGATTAATATACTTGTGATATTATGTTGTCTGAGGAACTTATAATGCATATTAATTATAAAGAAATATCACCCTTACTTTAATGATTTCAAATTAAAATTAGCAGCTCAGGATTTGGTGAGGATGGCTCTAGAGCTATGTTATTTTGTGTCCGCGTGTCAGTGTCATGCTCTGATAGGTTGTAACACTGGGGAACGTTTAGCTGAGAAATTATCTAGTATTCATTCGTTATTTGAATTACTTTGGGAATAATTATGATTTGGTTTTATTCCGTTTTGGTTTTGTGGTACTTTTCCGCTGTGTAAGACATGATATCAATTTGATTGATTATTTTAATAAGTCCTTCTGTGAAGCATGGCTACTGTTTATTAAGGTTTTATTTTATTTTGAATTGTGACATCTCTTGTTTTCCATGTTAACTCTGATTTAATGATTATATTTGTAGGTTATTTAGAAGGGGTGTTACAATAGTGGTATCAGAGCATAGTCGGTCGTTGTGACCAGTGTCTTAATGTCATTATCCCTTTGTACGCGACAAGTGTGTACAACACTGTCGGTACTTGTTGCTTTTCTGATTGATTATTGCGGGAGTAGTGTGAAACTAAGTGGGGAAGAAGAGATGCTTCCCGGATATGTTCCGATTGTAAGTCATTGGTACGAGGTACTGCTTGAGAAGACAATGCAAGAGTGGTTAGAGTTGTTGGAATCGTTTAGAACGTGAGTCATAGTTGGAAATGCAAAAGGGCGAGTACGATTCTGAGAACAGAAAGTGTTGGTAATAATGGTTTATACTCCAGTATGATTATCGGATGTCTATTGACAAATTGAGGACTTGATCACCCTTAATCTCTTGTTGATAGTAGACGGAATCGTATTGAATGGTATACAATTGTCTTACTATCTAAATGGGGCATAAAGTGATGAATATGAATGATGTTTGGTAGAAGCTTGTGAACCATATGAGTTGACGAAGACTCTAATAAAGACAATGAATTAAGATGGATGATCAAAGTTGCGCAGCGGTTAATGATGGTGCAGTGGTGTTTATGTTGTATTCTTCGACGGAAGTGAAAGGAAAGGCTAAGAGTAATGAATTGCCAGTGGTGAATGAATTTCCCGAAGTGTTTCCGGAAGATATCAGTGAATTTCCACATGAGAGAGAAGTGGAATTTACTCTAGATTTGATTCTTGGAACTAGTCCGGTGTCGATGGCGCCTTATCGCATGTCGGCATCTGAATTGTCTGAATTGAAGAAGCAGTTGGAGGAGTTACTTGAGAAGAAGTTTATTCGTCCTAGTGTTTCTCTGTGGGGTGCTCTTATGTTGTTGGTTAAGAAGAAAGAGGGTTCGATGAGACAAGTGTGTTGATTACAGCCAATTGAATAAATTTACAATCAAGAATCGGTATCCTTTGCCGAGGATTGATGACTTGATGGATCAACTAGTTGGAGCTTGTGTATTCAGTAAGATTGATCTGAGGTCTGGATATCATCAGATTCGTGTGAAGACGGAGGATATTCAGAAAACTGCATTTAGAACGAGGTATGGACATTATGAGTATTCTGTTATGCCGTTTGGAGTTACTAATGCACCTGGTGTTTTCATGGAGTATATGAATAGGATATTTCATATGTATCTTGATAAGTTTGTGGTGGTATTTATCGATGACATTTTGATCTATTCAAAGAGTGATGAAGAGCATGCAGAACATCTCAGAGTTGTATTGGAATTATTGAAAGAGAAGAAGTTTTATGCGAAGTTGTCCAAATGTGAATTCTGGTTAAGTGAAATGAGTTTTCTTGGCCAAGTAATTTCCAAGAATGGTATTGTCGTTGATCCTACAAAGGTAGAAGCGGTATCTTATTGGGAAGCGCCGAAGAATGCTTCTGAGATCCGTAGTTTTCTTGGTCTTGAAGGTTATTACAGGAAGTTCATTGAAGGATTTTCCAAATTAGCGTTACCATTGACTAAGTTGACCAGAAAGGGTCAGGTGTTTGTTTGGGATGTTGAATGTGAGAAAGGATTCCAAGAGCTGAAGAAGAGGTTGACTAGTGCTCCAATCTTGATTTTGCCGAATCCGGCGAAGTCCTTTGTTGTGTATTGTGATGCGTCATTGATGGGATTAGGTGGTGTGTTGATGCAAGATAAGCAGGTTGTGGCTTATGCTTCGAGATAATTGAAGGTTCGTGAAAGGAATTATCTGACTCATGATTTAGAATTGGCAGCAGTGGTATTTGTTTTGAAATTATGGAGGCACTACTTGTATGGTTCTCGATTTGAGGTATTCAGCGATCACAAGAGTCTAAAGTATCTCTTTGATCAGAAAGAGCTCAACATGAGGCAGAGAATGTGGTTAGAATTTCTGAAGGATTACGATTTCGGTTTGAATTACCATCCTGGTAAGGCAAATGTTGTTGCGGATGCTTTGAGTAGGAAGTCCTTGCATATGTCTATGTTAATGGTTCATGAATTGGATGTAGTTGAATAATTCAGAGATTTGAGTTTGGTATGTGAGACTACTTCTAATAGTGTTAAATTGGGTATGTTGAAGCTGACTAGTGGTATTCTGGAAGAAATTCGAAATGGACAGAAATTTGATGTTGGTTTAGTTGATAAGTTGACCTTGATCAACCAGGGTCAAGGAGGTGAATTCCGAATTGACGAGAATGGTGTTATAAGATTCGGTGATAGGGTGTATGTTCCGGATATTGTAGAGATTAGAAAGAGCATTTTGGAAGAAGGACATCGTAGTGGGTTGAGTATTCATCTTGGTACTACTAAAATGTATCATGATTTAAAGAAGTTGTTTTGGTGGGCTGGAATGAAAAAGGAAATTGCTGAGTTTGTGTATGCTTGTTTGGTTTGTTAGAAGTCGAAAATCGAACATCAGAAACCGTCAGGATTGATGGAACCGTTGTTTATTCCGGAATGGAAATGGGATGGCATTTCTATGGATTTTGTGTCTGGTTTATCGAGGACAGCGAAGAATTGTGATTCTATCTGGGTTATTGTTGATCGGTTGACAAAATCTGCTCACTTTATTCCGATAAGAATGGATTATCCTATGGAGAGGTTGGCAGAGTTGTATGTGGAGAAAATCGTAAGTTTGCACGGTATTCCTTCTAGTGTTGTGTCAGATCGAGATTCGAGGTTTACATCTAAGTTCTGGACAGGATTGCAAGAAGCTTTGGGTACTAAGTTGCGATTGAGTTCTGCTTATCATCCGCAGACAGATGGTCAGACAGAGAGAACAATTCAGTCGTTAGAGGATTTGCTGCGAGCTTGTGTGTTGGAGAAAGGTGGAGCTTGGGATGGCTACTTATCATTGATTGAGTTTACCTACAACAATAGTTTTCGTTCGAGTATTGGCATGGCTCTGTTTGAGGCATTGTATGGTAGGAGGTGTCGGACACCATTGTGTTGGTATGAATCTGGAGAAAGTGCTATGATTGAACCGGAAATTTTCCAACAAACCTCAGAAAAGATTAAAATGATTCAGGAGAAGATGAGAGCTTCTCAGAGTCGTCAGAAGAGTTATCACGATAAGAGGAGGAATGATCTTGAGTTTAGTGAAGGAGAACATGTGTTTATGCGAGTTACTCCGATGATTGGTATTGGTCGAGCCTTGAGGTCAAAGAAGTTGACTCCGCGCTTTATTGGTCCATTTTAGATCACTAAGAGAGTTGGGAAAGTTGCTTATCAGATTGCCTTACCACCGTCACTTGCAAATTTGCATGATGTTTTC
Source organism: Vicia sativa (assembly GCA_021764765.1). NCBI lineage: Eukaryota > Viridiplantae > Streptophyta > Magnoliopsida > Fabales > Fabaceae > Vicia > Vicia sativa. Next base: position 151,401,975 of record CM038793.1, on the reverse strand, counting down.
CATGTATCTCAGTTGAGGAAGTACATTACTGATCCGTCTCATGAGATTCAGGTAGATGATATACAGGTACGAGAGAATTTGACTGTTGAAGCATTTCCTGCGAGAATTGAGGATCGGAAGTTGAAACAGTTGTGAGGTAAAGAGATAGCGTTCGTGAAAGTAGCTTGGGGAGGACCAGCAGGTGGAAATGTCACTTGGGAGCTGGAGAGTCAGATGAAGGACTCGTATCCCGAACTTTTCGTCTGAGGTATATTTTCGAGGACGAAAACTCTTTTTAGTAGGGGAGAGTTGTGACACCCTAAATAATTCAATATTTAAAATAATTAGAATTTTTAATTATTAATTTAACTAAGAGTTTAATTATTAATATTTGGAATTATTGGAATTAATTGATTAAATAAATGAAAGGAGGAGTTGGGAGTGCGAGGAGTAATGGGGGGTGGGACGAGTAAAATACTCTACTTATCCTAATTATTATTTTATTTTATTTATTGGAATAATAAAAGGAATAATAAAAGGAAAAAGAAGGAAAAAGAGGAATAGAAGGTTTTCATCATTCGTAACATTGGAGAAGAGAAGAGAAAGAGGAAAAGAGTTAAAGTTGTCGGAATTCGAAGAACCCACAAGGTAAGGGGTGATTTCGATTGATTAACATGCCTTATCGGTTTTGATTGCAATAGAATTGATCGTAGTATGTTAAGAATTCTCAATTTAGTAATTCTAGGTTTTCATAGAATTATCCCAATTTGGTGTCAGAATGTGTAGAATTGAGTAATTAGTGTGTTATAGGATCATTAGGAATGATCAGAGTATGTTATATTGCATGTTACTGCTGTTGGATTGTGCAATTATATTGTGTTTGAGTGTTGGGTTCGTGTGAGAGTGATAGGAATTGAATTGGCATGCATAATGCTGTCAAAACTGCATAATTTTGGTTCTGCAGGTCACAGAAACCGGTTTCCATGTGGGAGGAACCGGGTTCCTGGTATAAAAACCAGAAGAGGAACATTCTGGGTTACTGGAAACCGGTTACTCCTGGGGAGGAACCGGGTTCCCAGTTCATTTTTTTCAAAGAAAATTGATTTTTCTGCTGGGAACCGGGTTCTTGCTTGGAGGATCTGAGTTCCCCATACATTTTTCCAGGGGACGTGTTTTTGAACTTTTTGGGAACCGGGTTCTCCCTAGGAGGAACCGAGTTCCACTGTTACTTTTTGAAAAATTCCAAACTTTAAAAATTCATAACTTTCAAACCGTAAGTCCTTTTTGAGCGCCGTTTTGGACGTTGTTTCTTAAATTTAATGCTTTATTTTATGAAATGAAGGGAATTCATGTAACTTTAAATTATTTTGAAAATGTGTCGAATTCCGAATTAAGTGGTTTGTTATTCAATGCATACTTGGTGTATATGCGGTAGTATACCTGTGGCAATTGATTGTATCATGATTTTGGTGAATGGAATGCATGTTTATGCTATTTGGTGTGTGCATGATCGTTGAGGACATCATGTTTTGGTTTTGATTCGGTTTATGATAATTGGTGTATTCATAGATTGATTGAATGTTGCATGCTGGTGTTGTGCATGCATATGCATTCTGGTGAAGTTAATTCCCATTGTGTGGAATTTGACTTGTATTGCCAATAACCGTTCCCGGGTGATGATGGGTGATGAGGTTGGATTCGTGTCCGGGTGATTATGGACGAATCGATGATTACTGTATCCGGGTGATGATGGATCAGTGTGTGTGACTTCGTCACATTTTGGTACCACATGCATTGCGTCTGCATTCATATTTGCATGGAATTGTAACATGTTAGGATGGTTTCCAGTGTTACAATTCTATTGTTGTTATTTTTGTGCATAATGGATTGTGTGGTTGTAACTGTGTGTTGAAATCTGAATTATGCTAGAATGGGTGGATTAATATACTTGTGATATTATGTTGTCTGAGGAACTTATAATGCATATTAATTATAAAGAAATCTCACTCTTACTTTAATGATTTCAGATTAAAGTTAGCAGCTCAGGAGTTGGTGAGGATGGCTCTAGAGCTATCTTATTTTGTGTCCGCGTGTCAGTGTTATGCTCTGATAGGTTGTAACACTGGGGAACGTTTAGCTGAGAAATTATCTAGTATTCATTTGTTATTTGAATTACTTTGGGAATAATTATGATTTGGTTTTATTCCATTTTGGTTTTGTGGTACTTTTCCGCTGTGTAAGACATGATATCAATTTGATTGATTATTTTAATAAGTCCTTCTGTGAAGCATGGCTACTGTTTATTGAGGTTTCATTTTATTCTGAATTGTGACATCCCTTGTTTTCCATGTTAACTCTGATTTAATGATTATATTCGCGGGTTATTTAGAAGGGGTGTTACATGCTCGACGATGTAGATGGAAGAGGAACAACACCAGAGAATCGGTAGGAGGAAGATGGGGAAAACGTTATCTTTTTCCATTTTGACGGTAGGAGAAAGAGAATCGGTGGTAAGGTGGAGAAATGGTTGCGGCGGGGGTTAGGGTTGTGAGGAAAATAGAGACGAGTTTGTCTGGAAGGAAAAAAGTAGTATGGAAAAGAGAAGAGAGATAAGAGGGTATACATGATAATGACACTTGGCAAATGTTGTGAATATGATTGGCCATAGAGTGTGATATATTAAATTACCAAAAAATCCTTTTTGTAGTGCAAAATAATTTGTGAGTAGAGGGTAAAATGGCGAATGCCTAAGCATTCTCCATTAATAGGTAGGTAGTTGATTTATATATCTGAGCTTCCAATAACTTTTATTTATATGACTTATCCAACAATGTGCTTCCGATTAAACTCTTTCAAAAACTATTTTAATTCCATATTATTGTATAGTATTTTTAATCATATATATTCACCCTCCTCTAAATACGTTGTCGTCGTCTAATAAGTGGCATCAAGAGCCCGGTTCAATTTTGGCTTTAACACTCTTTAGAAACTGGCTTACGAACCTAAAGGAGAAAAGTATAGTTATTGGATATCTTGTATTAAAGTTCATATCAACTTATATGAAAAAGGTGTTTGGTAAGTCATTCAAAATGGTCCAACACCTGTGACATATGAGGTTAAAGGTGTTACTATGCCTAAGCCGAAAAACTTATGGAATGAGGATGATAATAAGAAGTGGTCTTGGGATTAGAAAGCTAAGAACATTATCATATTTGTTCTTGGTGTTGATGATTTCTATCGCATTTCCCACTGTCAAACCGCTAAATCTATGTGAGACACTCCACAGGTTACCTATGAGGGAACTAATAAGGTCAAACAAACTAGGATTAATACACTTAATCAAGAATTTGAACTCTTGTGGATTAAGCATGGTGAAACCGTTGTGGAAATGCAAAAGCAGTTTTGACATCTTATTAATTGCTTTAACTTACTAGGTAATCTTTTTCCAATGTTATTTCTAGTAACAAAGTTTTGAGATTTCTTACTAGGAATTGAAAACCTAAGGTTACCGCGATCAAGGAAGCTAATAATATAGAAACATTTGATCTTACTACTTTGTTTGGTAAGCTAGAAGAACACGAGCCATAACTCAATTACTTGGAAAAACATGAAAAGAAGCTTGAGAAAACTAAGAAGAAGAAGAAGAAGAAGAAGAAGAAGAAGAAGAATGAGGAGAAGGACAACTACAAGGAGGAAGTAGTAAAGTCTAGTGTTGTAACATCATTAACTTCCTTGATCGTGGTGACCTTTGGTTTCTAATTCCTAGTAAGACACCTCAAAATTTTATTAATAGCAATTTCATTTGAAACCGGTTTTCCAAGTGCATTTAAACGATTAATGAGATGAGAGAACCTCTTTTGTATTTAGGCAGTGATTTCACCATGCTTCGTGAGAAATAGTTCAAAATCTTTATTTAGTGTATTGATTCTAGCTTATTTGACCTCATTGGTTCCCTCTTAGGAAACTTGCAATGTGTACCACATAGCCTTAGCAGTTTTACAAAGTAAACTACGATACAATTCATCATCATCATCATTCCATTGTGTTAACAGTTTAGGTGTTACAATACCATTATCATCGGTCATGGTAATTTGAGTTAGACCGTTTATAATAGCATCTCACACTCCTCTTTCATATTAATTGATATGAATATGCATACAAACTTTCCAATAGCCGTAATTTTCTCCGGTGACCATTATCGAATAAGCTTTATTGAAGCATTGAATTAACTGGACCTTTTGATACCAAATATTATACGACGGCGCCTTATATAGAAAAGGGTGAACAAATACCTAAACAAAAAATTAGTATTTAAAATTGTGTTTTGAAATAAAAAAACAAAAACTATGGCAAGTGAGAGATTAAGCCCAGATCGAACAAGTTTCCTAAATCGAACTGACTATTGGAAACTCGGATATCCGTAAACGACATAATGAAATCAAATATGTTAAAAATATCAATTTAAACTCAATATCTTACACTCTTGTGGTTTTCAATAAAGCCACATTCCCTAACCATGGGATTTTGCTCCCGAACTCCCATTCTAGTCAAGGAACGTGTTTTGAAAACTAAACAAGTTCTAATTGACACCTGAAGAGCTCTCGCCCTCTTTAGGAATTGATGTCCCGTTTTTACTATCTGGTTCGAACCCCACGCTCTCGTAATGTGGGCTTGAACCTTATTTAATTTCTCACTCTCGTGACAAAATCATGTTAAGTAGCTTTTCACTCTCGTGACAAAGCTAATTAAATTAAATACAAAAACTAAAAACCAAAACTAAATTTTTGAAACAAATAATTAAGCCAACTTATAACTGAGTCCCGTCAGAAACGACGACACTCACATACCAGACTCAAGATTTTTAGCCATACATGGTTTTTAACACTAACATGCTAGTATGATTATTAAACAATAAACAAAATACTATTTTGGAAAATATAACAATACTTAAATAAGACCAAAACAAAAATCAAAACTAAAACTAAAAATGCAATGAACATAGAACCTGGATGAAATTAAATCTGATTAAATTCTGGAAAATATCTATGCGTACAATGACTTGAAACCAATTGAAAATATGTCGGCACGCTTGAAGAATCCGATACATAATTGAAATTAAAAACCCCTAAAACTAGAGTTGTGATAGCTCTTCCACATCAGAAGAACTATCACTTTTACATGGTAAATTTTCTGCCTAAAATCTAAGAATAATACTCTGATTGGAAAACCGATCAAAAAACTTACTGAACATGATTCTGTAGAATTGCCTTGCTTTTATAGTCCTCTGCTTATGACCTAAATGTTCGTGACGTGCACCCCAAAAAATCGGGAAAAGTGGCTTCGTGGAGAGAAAATAGGAAACTGGAATTTTCACATGGCTGTGGCCAGGGTCACAGGTCAGTGGCTAGGGCCACAACCTTAAATTATTTGAGACGAGATATATACCACATAAGAAAAACCTGTGGCGAGGGCCACAGGTCCAAAACTTAGTTTTTCTGTTCTTTTCTTCTATTCTTCCAATTTTCTATGTTTCTTCGCCATTTCTCGTACTTTTTTGCATGTGAGCTTAATTACAGGATGTATCTGAAATAGAATAAAACGGTACTAAAATGCATGTGAGTCAAGTCAAATATATGATATAATTTCGCGTTATCAATATGGCTACGTCTGTCCTCATTTTTCGTTTGGAATTGAGATGATAATTCTTACTATGCAAACAAATTGTTTACAAGAGAAATGTAGCAATTCAACCCTACAAACTCTATGTTTGATGTTGACCCTAACACTTTCTATTCCCTTGATCTGATTTTGATCAAGTCACCCAACAAACCAATTTGATTCATCATCTCACACTACTCATTTGCATGAACCATTGTTCTTCAAAGTCTTCACTCGGTCGAATTTAAATTGCGAATTATTGTCGCCCAAGATTTCCAATTGATTCACCATCTCACGCTACTCCATTGCAAGAACCTCATGTTCTTCAAAACTCTTCACTCAATTGAATTTGAATTGCGAAATCTTGTCAAAAATTCCAAATTAACACCATGATCTTGGAGGAAAACCCTCACAGTTTTTCCAATGAAGCCCTAAAAAATTATCAACTTAATCTTAGGTTACACCAACCTAAATTGAACGTGATCAACACATGTTTAGATGGCACCCAAACAATAAATTATTGTGTCATTTGTTTGTGTGTATGCATGAATGAGAGGTTGAAGATGATGAGAAATTTTTGTATGTGTTTATAGTTTCATCAAATTGAAAATAATGCATGTATGAAGTATTTATATGTGTGCAAGTTGGAGGTAACAATAGAGATTTAGAAATTAAAAGGAAATGTAAATTTTTTGAAAAAATTACAGTATGTGTCAACACGTATAAGTCATATGTCAACACATGTAATGACATGTGTCGATCTGTCCAAGGTCATATGTTCACATAGACAGAAGCTTTATAAACTTCATTATTGATTCATGTGTGTCAATTCATACATCGTATGTGTCAACACATAGATCTGTTTTCCATGTAAAATTAATTTTTAATGTGTTGTGTCTTTCAAACATGTTAATGTATTCTTAGATCCCTAATGCAAATGTGCACGGGTAAGTACACACTCACAGACGTAACTTTTATTGAATAAATTATCAAAGTGAAACTTTAAATTGAATTAAAGGATGAAAACTAATTAAACCTTAACTTTTTATTCTTTTGGATTTTCAATACTATTTTATTATTTTAATTTTCTTTTAAATATTTAGATCTCCAATAATAAGACTAGTGGACTCTTAATCTTCCAATACTATCTATAATCTCATTATTTTCATTCTCATATCACTCTCAGATTTAATTAGAAAGTTAAAAACCCTAATTTAATCGAAAAGTATAACCCTTTTTTTTTAAGATTTCAACATTTGTGCATCTCCGTGAATACCGTGAGAATCTAGAGATAAGGAACAGAGACACAAAAATAAGGGACAAGAAAGTGAGTGAAAAAATATCCTCCAAATATTTCCTGCCTCGCCTCGCTGACATCCCTAATCTTAAAGCTATACATACACAAAGAACAATCATGTGCAAAGAAGTTTTCATTCAAAGTAAGTCATTGCTATGAACTTCAAGAGACAAGTCAAAACCATATTTGTATGTTCATCCAAACCATTTCTTCACTTTATCATAATAGAAGGAAGAAAAGGTTTTACAACAAAATGGGAAAAAGCCACCATCTAGACTCAAATGCTCGTTCTTTAACTTAAACCCCTCCTCACAAAATGGGAGCTCCCTTAATGTATGTATACATTTCCTATTTTCCTGTATCTGTAAATAGACATTGCACCCACGAGGGATCTCTCTATTTTATGAACTCTAAAACTTTCTGAGTTATATCTTCGAGAAAGGAAACAAAACCCATCACACTTGTAAGACCACTTCCATCAACATCCTGCTCTTCGATCAGAAAGTTCTCGAAAACTGAGGCATCATCATGACCTCCTCGAATAAAAATGAGTTTGGGAGTGATGGATCTTTCTTTCTTCAATTTGTTGATTGTAGTCCTTAACAAGCCTGACAAGGTATTTTGCATATAATTTAGACAGACAGCGTTATACTGATGCTATTTAATCCAATGCAGACAGAAGGAAGGAAAAAAATTAGAGAAGACTTACAGTCATGGGGTGGTGGAAAAGGAAGTGTTGGGTCTGCAGTTGAGGAATAAAACACAATCAGAACTGTGAATGCGTCCAGGAAAAATATCGGGCTGCCACTGGTAAGCAGTGCAGCACGACTCAAGGAATGGCGAGGATATGCTTGTTTGTCTGGAGTAGCATATGATGTCAATACTGGATACACAGCACGGTGAAGGGAACTCGGCTCCAAAGCACTGCAATACAAAAATGAATTATATAATCAATCAGTCAATACAGAATCTCAAAACAACAAACGGACGCTTCAGAAGCTTGGCATTTTTATTATTTGGTTACCCGATTAACAACCAGTATCCTTTATCTTTCAACTCACTTTTATTAAAATTTAAACCTATTAAAGTCGGGGGAAATTTGTTTTGTTCAAAGGTAACCTTTATTTCTAAATTAAATGTACACACAGACTTGTAAATCAATTACGAATTATGGTTGGTTCTACAATCATCACCAAACCAACTAAATGAATTGTCACAGTTTTATTTTATTCAATGCAACTATTTTTAATTTAATGCTTTCCATGTTTTGTTCTCTAACATATGGAGATTTGTTAACAAAATCGTCACACATTTTGAACATAACCTTTGTGTGTTAGACTCAATCAGTTTTATATTTAGTCTATTTCCTTCTACCAGACAACATGACATGATCATGCAAACTCCATTGCTCAAAAAAAAAAACAGAGAGCATCAATTACCTAAACAGGCATTGAAGATAGATGCGATAGTCAGGATGAACACCTTCTTCGTGGAAGCGAAGAAGAGGGTTTCGCAGGAGCGCAAAGATTAGGCGTGGTAGGGGCTGCAGTTGAGGACATTGAGAGAAGGCAACATCAATCTGAGATCTTATTGAACTTCCATTACTATACTGAACAAGTTTATAAGCATCATTGTACTGAGCTGCAAGGATCACTAGCCATTCCTGAAGCAAAAGTCTACCCTCCCGAACTCCTTCCTCCAAAGAGGCGAGTATAACCTGCAAAGTACAATACGAGGACATTAATTAGAAAAATGAGTTGAAAACAACTCATTATTATTAGTTTTAAGAAGAGTACAGGACATGAGAATACTGTTATTGCGGCAATTATATTAGTAACAGTAGTTGACAGATTCAAAAAATAAAAAAAGCATAACACATGTGTCACACGTCAGAGTTAACTTTGAACAGTAGAGCAGAAAGCTAACATCAATCCAAATGATATACAATTCAGGTTGAATATATAATTCACCTTGTGCACGAGCAAAGATAGAACAACTTCAGGATCGCAGCTGTCGTAAAGTTCGTGAATGTCCTGAGCAACACCAAACTGCACTGTTCGGATCCTTAGCCGGCGTTGAAGGGAATGATGCTTTGTTCTGTAACAAAATTAAGTAAATCAAACTAAGCCCAAAAAGTCTTTAATGCACCATTCAGTAAACTTTGGATCTTTGAAGAAACTGAAAAATTTAAGCATATTTACAGAAGACTAGGAAGATGAACCAATAAATATCAATAATGAAATGGAATTGGCATTCCAAAAGTGATTGTCACAGACCACAACTACACCCAAAATCTTTGAGGGTAAAGAGTAACAACGGCATTAGCAACTAAATGGATAATAACATATCGTGCTCAAGTTAACAGTAACAATTTTCTTAGGATGTAAAAAAGTAGAACTCGTGACATAAATTAAAAAATATATATCTATTGTGCCAATACAGCCTCTCAAGAAATCACATAATTGATAGTATCAGTGAGAATTAATAAAAAGACCAGCAGGCAGATGGAAAGAAACAAAATTCTTATATACAGATACAACTATTTAAAACTCTTCATCAGAGAATATGTGGCAAATTTCACAAGAACAATGTTTTCCATCCCGAATCAGGCCCATCCCGAATCGGGCCCCAGTGAAGATAAAACTGTTGAATTAAAAGAGACTAAGAGACATTTAGGTTAAACCGTGTGTTTTAAAAGCACTACGGAGACTTTACTATATATATATATAGAGAGAGAGAGAGAGATTACAACTAATGCTATAATATAGTCGATGTGGGACTATTCTACATACAAATATCAACACTCCCCCTCAAGTTGGAGCATATATGTCAAATTCACCAAGCTTGCCACATATATAATTAGTTCTGGGACATCGCATAGATTTTGTGAACACATCTGCCAATTGATCATTAGAGGTTACAAAGCTTGTGACGATGTCGCCAGATTCAATCTTCTCTCTGACAAAGTGATTGTCTATCTCAATATGTTTGGTCTCTCATGGAAGGCTGGATTTGAAGCAATGTGCAATGCAGCTTGATTATCACATACAAGTGCCATTGGTCTTGCTTCTTCAATTTGATGTTCTTTGAGCAATTGGTTTTAACCAAATCAGTTCACATGTTGTCATTGCCATGGCCCTATACTCTGCCTCGACACTTGATCTTGCAACCACATTTTGTTTCTTACTTTTCCAGGATATAAGATCTCCTCCAACAAGTACACAATATCCAGAGGTGGATCATCTATCAATTGGTGATCCTGCCCAATCTGCATCGGAGTATCCAACTATCTGAGTATGTCATTTATCTTCAGACACTAAACCTTTTCCTAGAGCACATTTGATGAATCTCAGAATCTGGATAACAGCATCCATGTGTTCCTGACAAGGGGAATTTAAGCGCTTACCACCGATCGCAAAAGAAATGTCTGGACGAGTGGCTGTGAGATAATTCAACTTTTCAACCAATCTCCTATACCTTCCCGAGTCTGATAAAGGCTCCCCCTGATTGGGTAGTAGTTTGACACTTGGGTCCATAGGAGTATCAGTCGGTTTAGCGTTCAACAAACCTGTTTCTTCCAAAATATCCATAGCATATTTCCGCTGAGAAATCACCAAACCATCTTTAGATTGGGCTACCTCAATACCCAAGAAATATCAGAGTTTACCAAGATCTTTTGTCTGAAATTGATTCGAGAGATGTTGTTTCAACTGGAATATTCCCTGCTCATCACTACCAGTTATGACAATATCATCTACATACACAATAAGATAAATACACCCTCGGGCTGAGTGACGATAAAAGACAGAATGGTCAGCTTCACTACAGAGTACAGACCATACCAAATTGTTGTACAACAGTGCTGAATCTGCCAAACCAAGCTCTCGGAGATTGCTTAAGACCATAAAGAGACCTGTGTAGCCTACAAACCATATTCGATGACTCCCCCTGAGCAACAAACTCAGGTGGTTGCTCCATATATACTTCCTCTTCAAGATCACCATGTAAAAATGCATTTTTGATGTCAAGTTGATGAAGAGGCCAATGTCGAATGGCTGCAATGGCTAGAAGAAGTCTAACAGATGCCATCTTGGCTACAGGCGAGAAGGTATCACTATAATCCAACCCAAAAATCTGAGTGTATCCTTTGGCTACCAAGCGAGCTTTAAATCGATCAATCTTACCATCTGGACCAATTTTCACTGTGTAAAGCCAACGACAACCTACTAAAGATTTTCCAGGGGGTAGAGGAACCATTTCCGAGGTATCACTACTTTAAAGAGCACACATTTCATCAATCATTGCTTGCCTCCACTCAGGGTGAGATAATGCTTCACTTGGAGTGTTAGGAATAAAAACATAAGACAAAGAAGACAAACAAGTATACTGCAAAGGAGAAAGACGATGATAGCATAAATCAATATAATGTGGAGAAGGATTTCGTGTTTGACGTATACCTTTTTGAAGGGCAATCAGAAAATCAGACTCAAGTTGCTGGATCGGATCCGGTGACAGCAAGAGCGTCGGAGGAGAGTCTGCAATGACTTCAGGGACATGTTCGACCTCAGGAACAGGTACGACCTCAGGGACATGTTAGACCTCGAACAGGTACGACCTCAGGGACAGTTACGACAGACGTTGGTCAACGACGCTAATATGTTTGAAGTGGACGAGAAGTCGGGAGGTCGACTATAGGGTTATCTAGTGGGCCAGGTTTCTTAGAATGATGGGGGATAATGATATATGGGACTTCCGAAAGAGGTGTGGGAGTATTCTCATGAAGGGGTTCCAGAGTTACTTGGCTGGACTCAAAATATGGAACAGACTCGAAGAAGGTGACATCGACTGGCATGAGGTATCGTTGTAGGGTATGTGAATAGCAAGGATAACCTTTTTGGGATCGATGATAACCATGAAAGACACACTTTAGTGATCGAGCTGATAGTTTATCAAGACCAGGAGAGAGATTATGTACAAAACATGTAGACCCGAAGACTCGAGGAGGAATTGAGTGAAGGGGAGAATGGGGAAAAAGGATTGAATGAGGGATTTTATTGTTAAGGACAGATGATGGCATGCGATTTATGAGGTAACATGTCGTTAGCACAGCGTCTCCCCAAAACCGAAGTGGAACATTACCATGGAGAAGTAGTGTCCGAGTGGTTTCTACGAGATGTCGGTTTTTGCGTTCGGCTACCCCGTTTTGTTGAGGTGTATGAGGGCAAGATGTTTGGAGGAGAATACCATTACTGGACATAAAAGTTTGAAATTGTTGGGATAAATATTCACGAGCATTATCATTTCTTAAGGTACGAATAGACACACCAAACTGAGTTTTTATTTCTTTATAAAAATTTTCAAAAATAGAAAATAATTCTGATCTATTTTTCATTAAAAATAACCACGTACAACGTGAAAAATCATCAATAAAGGTGACAAAATACCTAGACTCAAGAGTAGAGATAGTACGTGAGGGACCCCAAACATCGGAGTGAACTAAAGCAAAAGGGAACGAAGCTCGTTTATTGACTCGATTGGGAAATTGACTACGAGTGTGTTTCCCTAACTGACATGACTCACAATGCAAATCAGATACTTTCGATAAACTTGGCACCAACTTCTGTAATTTGGGAAGACTAGGATGACCTAACTGAGCATGGATTGTGAGTGGAGAATCTTTGGCTGAGCATGCCTGAGATGACACTGAAAAATAATAAAGACCTTGAGACTCATATCCGACGCCAATTGTCCGTCCCGAACTCCGATCCTGCAGTGTGACATTACTATTAGTGAAGGTGACAATACAATCAAGAGAACGAGTTAAACGACTGACTGAAAGTAAACTAAATGGACAATTAGGTACATAGAGAACAAAAGTAACAGAGAGAGAATGTAGAATTTGAACATTACCAATTTCTTCGAATCGGGTTTGAGAACCATTGGCAGAAGTTATAGTAGGTAAGAAACCAAAGGTAGAGAGGGAAGAGAAAAGATTTTTATTACCAGTAACATGATCAGACGCACCAGAATCAATGACCCAAGATCCAAGAGAAGATGATATGATTGAGAGAAGCAAACAGATGAATTACCAGTGTGTGCAACCGAAGCAGTAGAATCTGAGTTCTGATAATTCTGATACCACTTGAGAAAATCATCGTAGTTTGGCGTAAAGTTCTGAGGAGTAGCCACGAGTAGAATCTGAGTTCTGATAATTCTGATACCACTTGAGAAAATCATCGTATAGTTTGGCGTAAAGTTCTGAGGAGTAGCCACGAGTATTGGATTTGGAAAAGTTGCACGGTGGCGAGTGCGGCGGTGGAAAAATCGTCGGGATCAAAGGAGGCGCTTTTGCCAATAGAGTTAGTTCGCCGGCGGTGGAAAAATCGTCGGGATCAAAGGAGGCGCTTTTGCCAATAGAGTTAGTTGGAAGGTCGCAAGTAGTAGCGGATGGCGGCGATGAAGTGGTTCGGAAATTTTTGAGGCAAACCAGAGTGATGACACGGTTTGCAATAATAGAAGAAAAAAAAATTGTCACCTGAGGACAGTGGGTCAACCGGATAAAGCACGGCGAAAAATTGCCTCTTAGTAGGCTCTAGATACCATGTTGAATTAAAAGAGACTAAAAGACATTTAGGTTAAACCATGTGTTTTAAAAGCACTACGGAGACTTTATTATATAGAGAGAGATTACAACTAATGCTATAATATAGTCGATGTGGGACTATTCTACATACAAATATCAACAAAAACCAACAAAATATTCCTTAGGAAATGTGCTGAAGTATTCCAAAATATTCAAAGTGCAGAGTCTTTGGTTCAAAAAATGTTAAGCTATTGGTTGTGTTGGAAAAATGATTCATACACAATTCATACTTCACAATCTAGTGGAGACTAAACAAAACCTAGAAATATAAGACAAGGTTATGTGACTAGTAAGACATCTCATCTTCAACTAACAAAAAATAATATTCCTATTGGACCTTTGAACTTGTAATAAGAGAATATACAAAAACTTTGGTCGCAAAAGAGAGGCCCTTGTCAAGGAACAAGCAGCAAACTTCAGAAGATACAGTTTATGCCCAGTGATAAAAGAAATAATTGATACGGTAGTAGTTTAGAAAAGTAATTAATATATTTAAATGAACGAATTTGACCATAAAAAAATAGCATTACACCCACCATAAAAAAATAGCATTACACCCATCATACGTGATATGTAAAACATCCATACAGCAGAATGTGAATATATACCTGCTTGTAGATACCCCTCCTGAACTGGAAAGCTCCTGAGGAGGAACTACAACTGAGTACTGAAACGCAATCTGGAGTGTAGGAACATCTGATTTACTCCTACAAAAAAAGACAATAAAACTTTATCTGAATAGGAACCATGTCATACAAGTACTCCTATCTTGTGGTAATATGATATCAAATGATAGTAGATATTCAGCAACTTTTAGTTTAAAAATTCTCTTGCATTCACTATCGTGCCAACAAGAGTATTGTATTTATATTTATCTAACCCAGCACTCCACCGTGATTCCAGGAAAAATAATATGGATGTCTAATCTAGAGTTAAGCATGAACAGTTCTGTCACATTCTGATTTCTGATATAACCAGCAGTTGGGTTTGATAGTGCGCAAGAGCAGTTTAGTTACATTCAGATAAATATGTAATTAGCGCTCAGTACTTCAAAACAGAAGATATAAACAAAGTAAATTTATTTGGACTGTCTTAGCCACAAACATTAAAAAAAATCACACTATTCATTGTCAATGTCAAGCAAAAGCAGTGTGAGTGAATATAAGATAGGACTATTCATTGTCACACTATTCATTGTCAATGTCAAGCAAAATCAGTGAGTGAATATACAATAGGACTGTTATAGCCACAACCACATATATTGAAATTAAATTTCCCTAAGTTTCAACAGATTAGATTGGATCGTCTTAGTTTTCAAAAGCACTGCCACTCCAGAATTCAGCAGAAGAGAGTTAAAGATTGCACAAACCTATGAAGCACACACTACTCTAGGAGTAGGGGTGTCGTAGTGTCCGACACCTGTATGACACGGGTTGGAAAAGTCATACAAGTGTCCCAAAAAAGGGTTTTTTTCTTTGCTTCAATGCTCTTTAAATCGGTGACCGACACCCGTTTAGCATTCAAACGACACGTGTCAGACAATACAGAGAAGTGTTGCAAAAAGAATTGTTCGTTTATTTGTTTCAACACACCTTATATATTTTTTTGGACAAATCTCACACACATCTTAAAGGGTTAAACATGTTTTGAAGCATTGTTGATCAATAAAGGATTAAAGACATTAATTTTGATTTAAACATGTTTAACGTTTTTAATAATAGAGGGGTAGATGAAGGTAAAATACTATCATATATGTGGCAGTGTCAGTGTCCTATATTTTTTGCTTTATCGGTGTTGAATGTCCATGTCGTGTCCCAGTATCTGTGTTGGAATTTGTGCTTTTATAAAAAAAAGGCCAAGTTACATTGTGTGAAACCACGCACATGCACAATAATTGATAGAAAAACTAATGAGTTTAGAGTTTAGTTATTTGGATTGTCTTGCAACAAAGATATAAAGTCTGAATAACACATGACAACAGTAAAAGACTTAACATGACATGTCAGTCCAACTTCTGAATGCACGCCATTTAAACAGTCACAGTAACTATATATAAGAATTCACGTCATAAAATTGAAGACATGATAGTAACAAGTAATGATTTATACCTCGAAAACCCAGCGTTGTTCTCAAACATAAAGTCATAAGCATATGTAGCATATGAATCACAGCATATTACATGTTGAACATTTTCATACTGTGGATCTGGAAAGAAGTGACCATACTGCAATACAGTACTAAGTTATTGTATAGATTATAAGAAGCTGCAAAAGTTGAGAATTACAAATCCATCCAATACAACACACTTACAGAATTTCCAGGTTTAAATTCAGTTGAGGTTCTTAATCGCAATACACAACCAAAAGCATATGGCCTACTCAGCATTCGATACCTGCAAAGAGAAAGACATCACAATATATGATAAAAAGCATAAATGGTCAATATCATAGATGTTTATGAAAGTCTTCACTTTACTACATATCATTGATATTTAAGATGGAAGTGCAACAGTTCAGATTTCAAAAACATTTGTTTAATTATCAAATGTGAACCTACATTTATCACTTAAGGTAAGTGATTGATAAAAGCATAAGTCTTCAGTTTAATTAGACTTGATAACTTTAAAAGATGTATATATGATAATATGCTTTCATTTTCATATGGTTAGCACAAAAATATCCAGTCAGATTACGGAGAAAAAAATGGTAACGTACAGCCTCAAACCAAGATTGTATTGAAGACATGGATACACAGACAATCAGCGAATATTGAATATCTATTTCCTATTGATGCAAATCAAACAGTTGAAATGATTTTAGCGGTAAAACATGTCTAAACAGATGATGTTTACAGATGAGACTTACATATCCTGAGGCAAAGTTGAATCTTCGGTACTTGTATAAAAAAATAAGGAGCCCCCACTTTCAATACTCAGAAATTTTAGAGATGCCAAATCAGTATACTCATTTGTTACAGCAAATATGTCCACACATACACCAACTTGAACAGCAACAGCAGCCTGTGAAACACATTAATTCTTCCACTTCTGGGATATGGGAAATAGAAGTAATAATAACAATAAGTTAAATACCAGATCTTTATAAAAAGGTGTCTGCTCTGGGAGTAAAGCACGATCCGCATCCTCCCCTTTGCTTGCATATTGCTCACCATATCGTCTCGTGTCCAATTGTCCAGCTCCATAATCAGGAGGACCAGACAAGAAGGCAAAGATTCTAGCTGCAGTATTTAATAGAAACAATGTCTCACTGAAATTTTGAAGTAAGGTTAAATATTATAGAAGCATGTTAACAAAATCATAAATGGTAAGATTTGTGGATATCATAGAAACCTAATGCAAAAGTGTTTCCATATTCGGATCCAAGGTAACTGCAGAGGGCTTCCATTGCCACCCCAAAACCCCGCCCACCTAGCAGAACACCATCCAGTCCTTGACCTGCTCCAGCGGTTCTCTCCCATGAAGTTGTCGGCCTAAGTGTTTCAAGTGTGGATGCAATACGGTCCTTACAGGTATCCACCTTCAACAAAAATATGGATTTCAGATTTGATACATTTTTTCAAATAGCATAACTTATGTGCTTTAACATCAGAACTTGTGCCCCAGAAATAAAATAAAATAAAATAATATTGTAAAATTAACATACAGGAGCGAGAAACTGTAACAAAGGCATGACATCTTCAAGCTCAATTGTTAAGGATCCCTCTGCATCAGGAGGGATAAAAACATTTTTCACAACAGGTATTGGACCTTGAACATCATACAGTCCTAGTTTGTGGCTGAAGGTAGCAAGCCCAAAAAGTGAACCGGGAGCAAGTGCTGCAATAGAACAAGAACAAAAAAAAGACCGATGTTCAACAGACATACCTTATACAGAAAAGAAATATATATTGTTTAATAAACATAATACCTTCCAAAGCTGCCAGCAATGCACTTTTAGTGAGTTCCAGAAATTCCTCTGAAGCTGCAGTGAAACCGGAGATTTTTATTTAAGTTATAATAACAAAGTGATAAATACGAATGATATGTCGGATTATTTAGCAGCTGAATCAAGGCAGTAAAATGATGGAAAAAGCAAATAATCTTACATGACAAGTCAACAGCAGCAACATAAACAGGACATGCTTGCAATGCAGCATTATCAGATTCTTCTTCTGCAAAATCAAAACACAAAACAGTTAAATTCCAAAAACCCTCAGCAAAATCAAACTCAGAAACGAAAATAATCGAAATCCTCACGGGGCAATTCGAGATCTACGAAAGAAGACATCATCTCAGCGCACGATTGAGGACGAGAGTACCGTTCGATCGCGTTGGAAGAGAGGCCATTGAGGTTTCCGCAGAGGGAGCAAGACCAAGACCATTGTTCAAGCTCACAGTAGGTGTTGAAGTAAGCCCAGCAATTCTCGCACCGGGGTAAGAGGTCGCCGCCGGATCCGTATGCCGGAGATTGGCCGTTTTCGTCGGAGGCGGCGAATGGTGCGACGGTTACTCCCCATAGGAGGCCGGAGCCCTCGCGTGCGTCGGCGTCGATTGGAAACCGGGATACGGTGGCTCTTACTGCCATGTTGTTTTTGCTTCTGATTCTCACTCTTCACACACACGCTGTTCTTTCTCGTCGTGTGTGTGCACACCGAGTTAGACTCAGACTCGTTAGTCGTTACACCACTTGACTCGCTATTTTGTGTTCTTAGTGCGCAACTCTGAGCTCGGATTTTTTTTTCCTATTTTTTTCGATTTTAATAATTATTGTAAAATAATTTAAAAATTTTCTTTTAATTTTATTTAGGATTTTAGATCTCTCTAATTATTTTAAAATGTTTTTTTCTATTAACTTAATAAATAAAAGTTAAATATGTTATTGATATTCATAAATATAAATAAAGTTATTTTTAAATTTGGTCTAATTTTATTTAGGATTTTAGATCTCTCTAATTATTTTAAAATATTTTTTTCTATTAACTTAATAAATAAAAGTTAAATATGTTATTGATATTCATAAATATAAATAAAGTTATTTTTAAATTTGGTCTCTTTAAAAATTTTTTAAAAAAAATAGTCTCTTTAAAAATTTTCATCTACACTTTGGGTCTGGTATGCTAACATCCGCTAATAGAGCTGATGTGGCATTGACATGTGGCAATGTCAACTGGATAAGAAGATGTTGATGTGTCATGCCTCATATCCAAAGTCAACATCATACTTGAACCCATAAAAAATTGTACTTAAAATCATAGTTATAATACCTGTCACCTAGGTTTTCCGTAATGCAACAATGAGAAGTTTTTCATAATATTAAGTTAGGTTTTACGTGACGGGTTCGTTGCTCACACAAGTGGAAAATACTTAGAAGTCGACGTGAATAACCTTGGAAATAAGGGCATTAAATGATAGTCTTATCATTTCGAAGTTTCGCAAGATTGTTCTTACATGTGGCCCTAAATCCCTAAGATAGGGTGTCGCGCTTCTATCAAGGGTGATCAAGTGTACTTGAGTATTATTGTAATCTCATGGCAAATTCAATTGTTGTTTTTTCTTTTATTTGTTTTCCTTCATTTTTGGTCATTGATTTGTGTGTCTCCCTTCACTATATAAAAGTTATTTAACCTTCCAAACTAGATTTTCACTCTTTGAGCAAATAGTAACTTTCTCATCTCTTTGTGAATTCTTATTATTCCTCATTTAGCTCCAGTGATTCCTATTTTTCTTGTGCTTTTTCTTATTTGGATGTTGCACCCCCTTGGTTGTTCATACATTCAAAGCAACCCTTCATCGTATCATTTTCCTCAAACTTCCAAAAGAATCAATTAATATTACATAAATTGAAGGTTCAAAGAAAAGCAAGAAATGAGGTTTGAATTAGGTTTCTAAAATAAAGTTTATTAGTTCACCAAAAGAAATAACACAAATACAACAATGATAAAAGAACACAAGTATTTTTATCATGGTTCCCCTTTAACTCAGTTAGTCCAGTCCATCCATCAAGGTGATTCTGCCTTTTAAATAAGGACTTAATCCACTAATCAGAATTTTGATTACAACTTAATGACACTCAATCAAAGACTTTTCAAGGATTCTAACTTTTCAAGATTTTCTAACAAAGAATAAAATATATAAAGCTTTAACATAATACTAGTTTTCTGTTTGTGTAGTTTCTAAGTTTTTCGTTCTTATTACTTCTTCTTCTTCTTCTCATTTTTTTCACACTTCAAAGACCTCTTTATATAGGTGATGAATAGATTCGTTTGAGGGTGAAGTTGGAATTTCTTGATATCATAGCTTGCATGAAGACTCTTGATTGTACCATAGTAGAGTGGCACTTGCAGTATAGTGGGAGATAAGATGAGACAAGTGTAAACAATGTTAGTACAGTAGTACAATCCTTTATCATGATTTACAGGGTAGTGGAAAGGATATTTTATATTGTACTATTTTTACTATTTCCTTAATATATTCTTCCAAAAGTTATCCATTTGAATCAGAGGCTTCAAATAAGACATGATGAAGCTTGATTAGATTTCAAAATTAGTTTTCAGAATTTAGAGAGAGTGAGACTTCAGAGTCTTGAAATATCAGTCATTCTGAATAAGATTCTTTCATAAAAGTTAACTTGGTAATTCAAATGCTAGATTTTCATTGTAAATATTTCTTTGTATTCTCTATCTGCTCGTAGTGTGTTTTATGTTAGAAATTCAGAGTTTATTGGTCAAAGTTCAGAACTTCAGTAGTCCAGAGTTCAGAACTTGCTAGATCAAAGTCCATAACTTGTTAGTCCACAATCTTTTTATCAGAATTTGTGCGCTTAACAAAACTATTAGAGTACAAAATTATTCTTTATACATTGTATATTTTTTTATCATCAAAACTCAAGGATAGTTGCAGAACCAAACTTGTTCCAATAATCTCACCCTTTTTATGATGACTAATCCATGCATTTTGATGAATAATTTATACCTTGATACACAAAATATAGAACAACAGAGTAAGGTTTATAAGCTCCCCCTGAGAATAATATTATCAAAATTTTCTTAGCTTCTTTAAAGTGAGGTTTGTAAGCTCCTCCCGAGAATAAGATTATCAAAATTTTCTTGGCTTTTTGAGAGTGAGGTTTGTAAGCTCCCTCTGAGATTAATACTTAGAAGATTTTGATATTCTAGAAATTTTCAACCATAGTGATAATAAATACTCACTTCGGGAAAGTTGCACACCACCGGAAAGTTTGCAATTACAGATTGACTCTCCACAGAAAGAGTCGCCATCAACAAGAAAACCAATGCTTCATCTTTCATGAACTCATTCAATTGTTTCGTCGACATCAACTTAGTTTGATCTTCTTCCACTAAGGAAGAAAACCTCACAGTGTTGTCATAGCAATTGATATGGACATATTTAGCTTTCAAACAATCAATACCCAGAACCACGTCCAACCCAACAAGCGGTAAACAAATAAGATCCACCACAAAGTCTCTATCAAAGATTGATAAAGGACAACTTGCACACACAAAAGAAGTAGTAACCGTTCCCTTAGCCGGAACTTCAACCACCATATCTCTATCTAGAGATGACAAAGTGGGACCCAATCTCTTTACACAATCAGCAGCAATAAAATAGTGAGTAGCACCAGTATCAATAATAGTAATAAGAGGAATGCTATTAATGAAACTAGTACCTCAAACAAGACCATCTTCGTTTGCCGTCGGAGCACCCGACAACGCAAACACCTTCCCCGCTCCTTGAGTTCTCTTAGGCTTCTTACATTGAAAACTAATGTGACCTCCCTCGCCATAATTAAAACAGACCACATCCTTATGCTTGAAATCACGAGTCACATGACCCACTTCACCACATCGGAAACATCTCACCTCATTCTCCTTAGCCCTCACATCACTTCGATAAACATTACTTTTGTGGCCAGGTTTCCCACACTTGTAACAAACAATACTAGCAGGAGCATCTCCCTCACTAGTCCTTCGCCCTTGAAACGCTTTCTGTTTCCCTTTACCAGCCGGAGTATCATAAGGTTTCCCACGGCTCTGTTGACCCTTGTTTCTCTTATCAGACATAATCTTATAGTGTGCATTACTATCTTCCTCGAAGATTCTACAACTATCAATCAAATCCGCAAAGACACGGATTTTCTGATAACCAATCGCTTTCTTAATCTCAGGACGCAAGTCATTCTCAAATTTAATGCACTTAGAAAACTCGACATTCTCTCCATCATAGTGAGGATAGAACTTAGCCAGCTCAGTAAACTTTGCAGCATAATCAGTGATAGACATATTCCCTTGTTTCAGCTCAAGGAACTCTATCTCCTTCTTTCCCCAAACATCCTCCGGGTAATACTTCCTCATGAATTCCCTACGGAAAACTCCCCACTTCACTTCCTCACCAACAACTTCAAGCCTCTGACGGGTGTCAACCCACCAGTCATCAGCCTCATCACTTAAATTATGAGTACCATAACGGATTTTCTGCACGGGAGTGCAATCCATCACACGAAAGATTCTTTCAATCTCCTTCAACCAAGTTAAAGCACCTTCAGGATCATACTTTCCTTGGAAAATAAGGGGATTCTCTCTTTGGAAGGTTGCCAAACTACGAGACCCAGCGTTCTCGTCAGCATTCGGCGGGTGTTGGAAAGCTTGAGCTATTGCCTGCATAGCAGCAGCAAGAGCCTCATCATTCCTACCAGCATTCCTTCCAGCCATAACAACTTCTGCTCACAACAAAACAAGGATTAGAATCAACAAATAACAATACTTGATTGTTAGACAACAACAAACTTGGCCGGACAGACCGACCTGCTATGATACCACTAATGTAACACCCCAATTCTACCCCTCATAATTAATAATAAAATCAGAGTTTCAAAATTTCATCCAACAAAATTGAGGCATCACATATTCGCATTTTCATCACTTTGCATTATAATGCACATCACAAAATCAAAAGTCAGATATACCGATTCATAATATAATTCATCATATAAACATATGACTATTCACAGCACAGCGGAGGTGTTCGCAAAATATACATAACATCATGTTATCATCAATACATAAAGTTATGACATCATAAGATAGTATACATAAACTATCCTATCAAAATAACAACGTCGCCCAAATCCTAAGTGTTACTACGATCAGAGCAGAGCGACTCAAAATAAAGAGACTCGAGCTAATCCTCATCATCCTCGTGGATCACCTGCACGTTACCAATATAAAGGCAACATCGAAACAAGTAAAGGGTGAGATACTCCAAAGCATATAATTAAAGGCATGATAAAATATATATATTTTTTGAATTATAAATGATATAAGTTAATAAGAGTATGTCAACATATATTAAAAGCTTACATACTTTAAATTAACATTTAGTGTATAAAATTAACACTTTAACTTCGTCACATAATCATTATACTCGCATCAACACAAAGTATCATATATCATCGCAATTCAACATCATCCATCAATTAAAACCCAACACCAAACAACTCAAACATAAACATAACCGACTCCATGAGACACGACTATGTTATGCATGTGGTACCCGTTGCTTTGTCCATAATTAAGAACACTTGGCATAAAGCCCATCGTCGCTTGGCATAAAAGCCCTCGTCGTCAATTTAATGTATGTGACTCCATAATAAAGACAACACAACAACACATCATCATTGCTCATCAAAATTGACATAAAGTCCACGTCGCCATATTTATCCATATCAAGATAAACATATCATCGCATCGCATATCAACAAGTATTCATTAATAAATACACCGTCGCAAACATCATGTTTATTCACACCACATCATTATCAATTAATTCACCAAATTCCAAAAACGGAAAAATATTCAAAACACCAATAATCGTCGTGAAAGCCATTCTTAATAACTGACATTAATCATAATAGTCAATATCGCAATCGGATTGTCCATACGCGTCTTAAATCGACTAAAATGCAATCTGATTCAATTTAACCGTAATTTGGCCTATTTCGGGTTGTTTCGTAAAATCCCGTAATTTCGAAAAACTAACCTCACCACTATGTTCTACATGTCGAACTTAGCTAGCATGTCAATTTTCGTTGAATTCGGAGCAACTTGCTCCGTCGCTGAAATTACCGAAATCGGAAAATCGGAACATAATCGGGTTCTAAATTTAATCGGCTAACTTATGTCCTAATTATATTTTATTAATACTAACTAGTAGTATAAGGAAATAAGAAAATTGGAACAAACAGAGGCTAGCTTAGAAATTATGCAGAAACCATTCTGCAGAAAACAGAAAAACATAGTTTACAAAAAACAGAAAATAACAATTTTCGTTTCATTCTCCATAGTCAACAGGGACGATCGTCCCTTGCCTCTACATGGTTGGAGGCGTGTGCCCTAGGGAGGGGGACGGCTGCCCCTCAGATTGAGGTGGGCGCCTCCCCCATGTTTTAACCTCCACCAAATTTGCTTCTTCCCCACGGTTCAAGTTACAGGCATTTCTGGTTTTTTCTTTGTTTTACAGTTTTCATAGTTTCTTCATTCCATAACTTCTAATTTCTACAAATAGAAATGAAACACCCAATAATCTATACTCCTAACTCAACCTTTCTAAGCTATTTCAACAATCAACCAACCAAAACTCATTTATCAACCTATTAATTTTTCCTAAATCCAAAATATATCAACCAAAACCCTAACTATATGAGATGGAGAATCAAACCCCTTACCTAAAGTGCTTGGATGATTCTTGATGATTCAACAACTCCAAACCTCAAGCTCTTGCTCTTTCTCTTCTTCTTCAAACCCTTTCTTTCTCTCTAGGTTACTATGTTTGGTTTTTGTGTGTTATGGAAGGAAAATGAGGAAAAGTGTTTATAATGGTATTTTCTTACTAGTAAACTAAGGGTGTAAACCCAATCCTAAGCCATTTGTCCTCACACCCCTAACTTAATTTATTAATTAACACCTTAATAATATCTAATAATATTATTAACTCAATTAATTAAAATAATTCTGGGGAATTAAATATCGGTCTGAATAATATTTTACCGAACCGAACGAAACGTCACCAAATATATTAATAGATATATCGATTAATATAAATATTCTCGTTGCCAAAACAATCGTCAAACGGTAACTCAAAAATATTAATATAATATAATATTAAATAAAACGGGCGTTACAACTCTCCCCCACTTAGAAAGTTTCGTCCTCAAAATTACCTGACTCGAAAAGCTTGGGATAGGAATCTCGCATTTTACTTTCTATCTCCCACGTCGCGCTTTCACCAGCTGCTCCTATCCAAACAACTTTGACCAATGAAATCTCTTTGCCACGAAGAGACTTTATCTCACGATCCTCAATCCTCAAAGGCATCGTTTCCACCGTAAGATTGTCTCGAACTTGAATATCATCCATCTCAATCACATGCGAAGAATCCGGAACATACTTCCGAAGTTGTGACACATGGAATACATCGTGCAAATTCGAAAGATTCGGCGGTAACGCCGCCCTATAAGCCACTTTTCCCACTTTACTAGTAATTTGGTAAGGACCAATAAAGCAAAGATTTAGCTTCTTCGACTTCAATGCTCGCCCAACGCCGGTTGTAGGAGTAACTCTCAAAAATACATGATCACCATCTTGAAATTCCAAGTCTTTTCTCATTTTATCATGATAACTCTTTTGTCGACTTTGAGAAATTTTCATCTTTTCTCTAATCATCTTCTCTGCCTCAGTAGTATCTCTAACCAATTCGGGTCCAAGCACCACACTTTCACCCGACTCGTGCCAACACAAAGGAGTTCTACACCTTCGACCATACAAAGCCTCAAACGGTGCCATTTCAATACTAGCATGAAAACTGTTGTTATAAGTAAACTCAATCAAAGGAAGATATGTATCCCATGAACCACCATGTTCAAGAATACATGCTCGTAACAAGTCTTCCAACGATTGAATCGTCATTTCCGTCTGACCATCAGTTTGAGGATGATAAGTCGAACTCAACCTTAACTTAGAGCCCAAAGCCTCTTGCAAGCTTTTCCAAAATTCAGAAGTGAACCTCGGTTCTCTATCTGAAACAATACACAAAGAAATACCATGTAATCTAACAATCACTTGCGTATAAATCTCCGCCAACTTTGATACGGGATAAGTGATGTTAATAGGAATAAAGTGAGTCGACTTTGTAAGCCTATCAACAATCACCCAAATCGCATCGTGTCCTCTTGGTGTATTCGGCAACCCCGTTACGAAATCCATAGAAATGTTGTCCCATTTCCATTCCGGGATCTCTAACGGTTGCATCAACCCTGCAGGTTTCTGATGCTCCACTTTAGACTTCTGACAAGTCAAACAAGCATAAACAAACTGGGCCACCTCTCTTTTCATGCCCGACCACCAAAATAGTTTCCTTAAATCTTGATACATTTTGATCGCTCTGGGATGAATACTCAAATTGCTTCTATGACTTTCTTCCAAGATCATTCTCTTTAAATCCACATCATCGAGAATACAAATCCTATCTCGGAACCTCAAAACACCCTGAGCATCCAACTTGAAATCTTCATTTTCAGTTTGACCAATACTAACCAACAAATCAACAAGTTTCACATCAAGCTTCTAAGCTTCTCTAATGCTATCAAGGAAATCATTATTGATCTTCAACATTCCCAAGATAACACTCTTCGGCGTCACTTCTATCACAAGACTCATATCTCTAAATTGTTCAATCATTTCCAACTCTTTCATCATCAAAAGTGACATATGGAAAGTCTTTCGACTTAAAGCATCGGCCACCACATTTGCTTTACCAGGATGGTAATTCAATCCAAAATCATAGTCTTTCAACAATTCAAGCCACCGCCTTTGTCTCATATTAAGCTCTTTTTGATCGAACAAGTATTTCAAGCTTTTATGGTCACTAAATACTTCAAATCTAGAACCATAAAGATAATGCCTCCAAATATTAAGTACAAAAACAACTGCTGCAAGTTCCAAATCGTGAGTAGGATAGTTCTTCTCATGAATCTTCAATTGCCTAGAAGCATAAGCAACCACCTTGCCATTTTGCATAAGCACACCACCTAAACTCATCTTAGAAGCATCACAATAAACAACAAATGGTTCTTCAGGATTAGGTAGAATCAAGATCGGAGTCGTTGTTAACCTTTTCTTTAATTCAACAAAACTTTCTTCACACTTGACATCCCACACAAAAGTAGCTCCTTTACAAGTTAACTTTGTCAAAGGAAGTGCCAACTTAGAAAAACCTTCAATGAACCTCCTGTAGTAACCAGCCAAACCTAAGAAACTTTTAATCTCAGTAACAGACTTAGGAGTTTCCCATCTTAACACAGCATCAACCTTAGAAGGATCAACCGCAATGCCATCACCAGAAATGACATGCCCCAAAAAGCTCACTTCACTTAACCAGAACTCGCACTTTGACAACTTAGCATAAAGCTTCTTCTCTTTCAGAACCTCTAACACAATGCGCAAATGTTTTGCGTGCTCCTCTTCCGATTTAGAATAAACCAG
Source organism: Vicia sativa (assembly GCA_021764765.1). Taxonomy (NCBI): domain Eukaryota; kingdom Viridiplantae; phylum Streptophyta; class Magnoliopsida; order Fabales; family Fabaceae; genus Vicia; species Vicia sativa. The sequence continues at coordinate 151,374,844 of CM038793.1, read as the reverse complement.
AATATCATCAATAAAAACAACCACGAAACGATCCAAGTAAGGATGGAAAATATGATTCATGTACTCCATGAATACTCCCAGTGCATTAGTGACACCGAAAGGCATCACCGAATACTCGTAATGTCCATACCTCGTCCTGAAAGCAGTTTTCTGAACATCTTCTTCTTTCACTCTTATTTGATGGTAACCCGATCTCAAATCAATCTTGCTAAACATGCAAGCGCCAACCAATCGGTCCATCAAATCATCAATTATAGGAAGTGGATACCTATTCTTGATAGTTACTTTATTCAACTAACGATAATCAATACAAAGTCTCATGCTACCGTCTTTCTTCTTCACCAATAACACAGGAGCTCCCCACGGTGATACACTTGGTCTAACAAATTTCTTCTCGAGCAAATCTTCTAATTGGCTCTTCAATTCTGCTAACTCAGATGCGGACATCCTGTAGAGATAGGTCTGGTACCAAGGACAAGATCCACAGAAAATTTAACTTCTCCTTCTGGAGGTGCACTAGGAATCTCATCAGGAAATACTTCGGGAAAGTCGCACACCACAGGAAAGTTTGCAATTACAGATTGACTCTCCACAGAAAGAGTCGCCATCAACAAGAAAACCAATGCTTCATCTTTCATGAACTCATTCAATTGTTTCGTCAACATCAACATAGTTTGATCATCTCCCACTAAGGAAGAAAACCTCACAGTGTTGTCATAGCAATTGATATGGACATAGTTAGCTTTCAAACAATCAATACCCAGAACCACGTCCAACCCAACAAGCGGTAAACAAATAAGATCCACCACAAAGTCTCTATCAAAGATTGATAAAGGACAACTTGCACACACAAAAGAAGTAGTAACCGTTCCCTTAGCCGGAACTTCAACCACCATATCTCTATCTAGAGATGACAAAGTGGGACCCAATCTCTTTACACAATCAGCAGCAATAAAATAGTGAGTAGCACCAGTATCAATAATAGTAATAAGAGGAATGCTATTAATGAAACTAGTACCTCGAACAAGACCATCTTCGTTTGCCGTCGGAGCACCCAACAACGCAAACACCTTCCCCGCTCCTTGAGTTCTCTTAGGCTTCTTACATTGAAAACTAATGTGACCTCCCTCGCCATAATTAAAACAGACCACATCCTTATGCTTGCAATCACGAGTCACATGACCCACTTCACCATATCGGAAACATCTCACCTCATTCTCCTTAGCCCTCACATCACTTCGACAAACATTACTTTTGTGGCCAGGTTTCCCACACTTGTAACAAACAATACTAGCAGGAGCATCTCCCCCACTAGTCCTTCGCCCTTGAAACGCTTTCTGTTTCTCTTTACCAGCCGGAGTATCATAAGGTTTCCCACGGCTCTGTTGACCCTTGTTTCTCTTATCAGACATAATCTTATAGTGTGCATTACTATCTTCCTCGAAGATTCTACAACTATCAATCAAATCCGCAAAGACACGGATTTTCTGATAACCAATCGCTTTCTTAATCTCAGGACGCAAGTCATTCTCAAATTTAATGCACTTAGAAAACTCGACATTCTCTCCATCATAGTGAGGATAGAACTTAGCCAGCTCAGTAAACTTTGCAGCATAATCAGTGATAGACATATTCCCTTGTTTCAGCTCAAGGAACTCTATCTCCTTCTTTCCCCAAACATCCTCCGGGTAATACTTCCTCATGAATTCCCTACGGAAAACTCCCCACGTCACTTCCTCACCAGCAACTTCAAGCCTCTGACGGGTGTCAACCCACCAGTCATCAGCCTCATCACTTAAATTATGAGTACCATAACGGATTTTCTGCACGGGAGTGCAATCCATCACACGAAAGATTCTTTCAATCTCCTTCAACCAAGTTAAAGCACCTTCAGGATCATACTTTCCTTGGAAAGTAGGGGGATTCTCTCTTTGGAAGGTTGCCAAACTATGAGACCCAGCGTTCTCGTCAACATTCGGTGGGTGTTGGAAAGCTTGAGCTATTTCCTGCATAGCAGCAGCAAGAGCCTCATCATTCCTACCAACATTCCTTCCAGCCATAACAACTTCTGCTCGCAACAAAACAAGGATTAGAATCAACAAATATCAATACTTGATTGTTAGACAACAACAAACTCAACAACTTGGCTGGACAGACCGACCTGCTCTGATACCACTAATGTAACACCCCAATTCTACCCCTCGTAATTAATAATAAAATCAGAGTTTCAAAATTTCATCCAACAAAATTGAGGCATCACATATTCGCATTTTCATCACTTTTCATTATAATGCACATCACAAAATTAAAAGTCGGATATACCGATTCATAACATAATTCATCATATACATATATGACTATTCACAGCACAACGGAGGTGTTCGCAAAATATACATAACACCATGTTATCATCAATACATAAAGTTATGACATCATAAGATAATATACATAAACTATCCTATCAAAATAACAACATCGCCCAAATCCCGAGTGTTACTACGATTAGAGCAGAGCGACTCAAAATAAAGAGACTCGAGCTAATCCTCATCATCCTCGTGGATCACCTGCATGTTACCAATATAAAGGCAACGACGAAACAAGTAAAGGGTGAGATACTCCAAAACATATAATTAAAGGCATGATAAAATATATATATATATATATATATATATATATATATATATATATATATATATATATATATAGTTTTGGAATTATAAATGATATAAGTTAATAAGAGTATGTCAACATATATTAAAAGCTTACATACTTTAAATTAGCATTTAGTGTATAAAATTAACACTTTAACTTCATCACATAATCATTATACTTGCATCAACACAAAGTATCATATATCATCGCAATTCAACATCATCCATCAATTAAAACCCAACGTCAAACAACTCAAACATAAACATAACCGACTCCATGAGACACGACTATGGTATGTGGTACCCGTTGGTTTGTCCATAATTAGGAACACTTATCATAAAACCCATCGTCGCTTGGCATAAAAGCCCTCGTCGCCAATGCAATGTATGTGACTCAATAATAAAGACAACACAACAACACATCATCATCGCTCATCAAAATTGACATAAAGTCCATGTCGCCATATTTATCCACATTAAGATACATATATCATCGCATCGCATATCAACAAGTATTCATTAATAAATACACCATCGCAAACATCATGTTTATTCACACCACATCATTATCAATTAATTCACCAAATTCCAAAAACGGAAAAATATTCAAAACACCAATAATCGTCGTGAAAGCCATTCTTAATAACTGACATTAATCATAATAGTCAATATCGCAATCGGATTGTCCATACGCGTCTTAAATCGACTAAAATGCAATCTGATTCAATTTAACCGTAATTTGGCCTATTTCGGGTTGTTTCGTAAAATCCCGTAATTTCGAAAAACTAACCTCACCACTATGTTCTACATGTCGAACTTAGCTAGCATGTCAATTTTCGTTGAATTCGGAGCAACTTGCTCCGTCGCTGAAATTACCGAAATCGGAAAATCGGAACATAATCGGGTTCTAAATTTAATCGGCTAACTTATGTCCTAATTATATTTTATTAATACTAACTAGTAGTATAAGGAAATAAGAAAATTGGAACAAACAGAGGCTAGCTTAGAAATTATGTAGAAACCATTCTGCAGAAAACAGAAAAACATAGTTTACAGAAAACAGAAAATAAGAATTTTCGTTTCATTCTCCATAGCCAACAGGGACGATCGTCCCTTTCCTCTTCATGGTTGGAGGCGTGCGCCCTAGGGAGGGGGAAGGCCGCTCCTCAGCTTGAGGTGGGCGCCTCCCCCATGTTTTAACCTCCACAAGTTTGCTTCTTCCCCACGGTTCAAGTTACAGGCATTTCTGGTTTTTTTCTTTGTTTTACAGTTTTCATAGTTTCTTCATTCCATAACTTCTAATTTCTACAACTAGCAATAAAACACCCAATAATCTATACTCCTAACTCAACCTTTCTAATCTATTTCAACAATCAACCAACCAAAACCCATTTATCAACCTATCAATTTTTCCTAAATCCAAAATATATCAACCAAAACCCTAACTATATGAGATGGAGAATCAAACCCCTTACCTCAAGTGCTTGAATGATTTTTGATGATTCAACAACTCCAAACCTCAAGCTCTTGCTCTTGCTCTTCTTCTTCTTCTTCTTCCAAAACCCTTTCTTTCTCTCTAGGTTACTATGTTTGGTTTTTGTGTGTTATGGAAGGAAAATGTGGAAAAGTGTTTATAATGGTATTTTCTTACTAGTAAACTAAGGGTGTAAACCCAATCCTAAGCCATTTGTCCTCACACCCCTAACTTAATTTATTAATTAACACCTTAATAATATCTAATAATATTATTAACTCAATTAATTAAAATAATTCTGGGGAATTAAATATCGGTCCGAATAATATTTTACCGAACCGAACGGAACGTCACCAAATATATTAATAGATATATCGATTAATATAAATATTCTCGTCGCCAAAACAATCGTCAAACAGTAACTCAAAAATATTAATATAATATAATATAATATTAAATAAAACGGGCGTTACAGGTCACATTCATTTCCTTTAAGAAGTTAAAGATTGTAAGAGAAGGATAAAAATTGACATTGTAATTAAGGAAGTGTAAGAGATGTTTGTCATCTTAAGTAATCACTTCCAGTCCCTCTCTCTTGAATGGAGATTTAACACTAGAAGTTGGTGTCAAACATTTGCAATCAGAAGGAGAGTAGCGGTACTGTTGAGCTTGTTGAAGTTGTCAAATATGTTGAGAATGAGGGAGGAGAAAACATTTGAATCTATATTTTTCAACGGTAGGAAAGCCATCTTTCTCTTCACACCTTATTGTTTGAGCAATAAGTGATGAAGTAGCGGTGATAGGAAAGCCACATACATAGGATTCAGTTATCAGAGTATCTTGATCATATTTCCCAAAAGAGGCATATACCCAGAACTCTTTAATGATATTATGGTAGATGGATCAATTTAGCATGTCAATTTAATCTTTACACTTTTTATTGGAAATTTTTTTCATTAAATAAAAACATTGGTCACTCAACTCATTATAGTTAACCAACTTATCATTGATAACGAACAAAAGATTTTTTATCTGTTGAAGGTTCTTGAATATATTTTGGAAGGTGGTTAGATTTATAGTGAAATAGAGATAGAAGAGGTTTTGAGACACAAGTGAAAATGAGTAGAATAGATAAAGGTATTAAATAGGGAGAAAGTATGTGTAAGTGTTTATCGAAAAGATTTAGAACAAATATCAGTTCATAGAGTAGATGAATGAGATTACGACAAACTTTTTAAAACAACCCACAAAAATAATTGCTACACGCTAAGAAGTTACAAACTTAGGAGAGCGAAAAATAAAAGTTACTTCAAACATTTTGATAGTTGCATGAACGATAATTGTCATACTTAAGAGTGTTAAAATAATTCATTTGATTTTTTTATTATTCTCAAAGTCCAATAGACAAAAGTTCCCGACGGGATTCTGACTTAGTTCAACATGAACTAGAGAACCTTCTAACTTCAGAAGGTTAATTATTCCAGAGATAAATATCTCAGAGTCTTATTTAACACATTTAGAGGCAAAAACATTTTTTATTCTGGACAAAATTCCATTTTTAGATTTTTCAAAATAAATATGAATATATCTTCAGCAAGGGATTTTGGGAAGATATCAGACCATTGATGGTCTATATCAATAAATTTTAAATTTTACATTCCCTTCTGAACATAGTCCCTTATAAAATGATGTTTGATTTCAATATGTTATGACCTTGAGTGTAAAATAGGACTCTTGGATAAGCAAATAGCATAAGTGTTATCTCACAAGATAGGAATGTTACCTTCCTTAATTTGATAGTCTTCTAGTTGACTTTTCATCCAGAGTATTGGTGTGTTGCACACAGAAGCTGCAATATATTTAGCTTCTGTTGTTGATAGTGTTATTGTAGATTGCCTCTTTCTGGACCATTGAAGCAACTCGTTTTTTTTTCAAAAATCATCATTTAAATGAATTTTCAAAAACAATGAAATCGCCACCTAATTTTATTTGTTCTAAAAAGAACGGGGAAATATAGATAAAACCCACAAAAATTGGATAAGGCGGTCTACGAAATTAAGAGATATAGGTCCGGGAGTTGGTTATGCAAGGGGAAGGTATTAGCACCCCTTACATCCATCGTACTCGATGGTACCCATTTAGTTCAAAGTGTGGTTGTGTGTTAGTGTGAAAATTTTACAATCTTCTAAGTTTTGAAATGAGAAAGAGAGGAGAAATGTTTTTATTATTTTTTGAGTTTGGCACGGTTTCAGAACCGTGTGCCTACGTATTCCTCGTGCAATGGGAAAGTCAAAACTCCGTAGTTCCTCTAAAAAATGATTGTTTGTTGATTGATTTTAAATGAAAAGACAAGTCGTCATTTTTAAAGGAGGAGACTCGTCTAACGTCCACAAGGTGTGATAAAGAATAAATGACTACGCACCGAAATGAGGGAGGGTTTGAGAACACCTCTAGTACTCAAGTGGAGAAGTCGAAAACCTTGGGAATAGAGGAAGAAGCATCTCAATTATAAATGAATCATGTCTAATCTTGAAAAGGGTTTAAAGGTAAAAGGTGCTTGGACGCACAAAAGATATTGAATGTGTTGGAATTGATTTTAAATTATGGATGACAAATACCAAAACGTTGGGCTATCCTCTAACGATTCAATACTCGAGATTGGTGATTGAGGTCAACCGATCATCTCTCATCCAAAATCTTTATTATGAAAAGAGTGAGGTGAAACAAAGTTCACTTTTATTAAGTGTATGGAATAAAGTATTTAAGTCATTGGGTTACCCTCTAATGGCCCAAATACTTTACATTTTAATTAAATCGTCGGGCTATCCTCTAACAATTTAATTAAATACCATAGCACTATTTTTTGTTTAGAACATGGATTGAAAATAACTCGACGTTGGATCGAGGTTTGAGAAGAAGACTCGAGTTCACTTTTATTAAGTGTATGGAATAAAGTATTTAAGTCATTGGGTTACCCTCTAATGGCCCAAATACTTTACATTTTAATTAAATCGTCGGGTTGTCCTCTAACGATTTACTTAAATACCATAGCACCATTTTTTTTTGTTTTGTAGAAAACCGATTTTTTGAAAAATAACTCGACGTTGGATCAATTTTTATTGAAGGTGTTTTAAATGCTTGGTGAATGGAGAAAGAATAGGATCGAGATAGTTGTAAATAACAAATAAAATCGACAAAGCCCATACAAGGTGGCCAACCTAAGTATAAAACAATTAAATTACATGTGTACTAGCAAAGTGGGCTAGTCTACTATAACGACTAATTGGAACAATTAATCGAAATAGGCTCACTGTAAGAAGGCCCAGGATCAAGCGTACATGTGTGCATTTGAGGTCATCGCGACGCTTCGTAACTTTGTCGACTTACGGGTTTAAAAATGATTTACAAATATTAGTTTAAAAAAGATTTTTTGGTTTTGTGTAAGTGACAGTTAAATTAAATTAAATTAAATAAATGTGCACTAGATAATTATTACAAGATTTGTTCTTGGGAGAGGGATACATGAATTATAAATGGGGATTAAACTGTAAAATAAAATAGAAAGCGGTAAAATTATTTACAACGCATCAAGGGGATTGGGATACATTATTTGAAATGGGGATAAATTAAATTAAAGAAGAAATGATAAATTAAATATGTAAAAGCATACAACAAGAACTAAATGCGGTGAAACTTAAATATCAATTATTGTATTTTGTTTTATTAATTAGAATAAAGTATAGAAATTAAATCTAAGAAATTAAAAATAATATGTATATAGTATATATTTACAATACTAAGCATAAGAAATAAAAATAATATGTATAAATATATTTACAATATTAAATATAAAAAATAAAAATATTAAGTATATTGTATGTACATTACTAAATATTAGATATAAATAGTAATATGAATATAAATATAAATAACAGTGTATATAAAAAACAGTATATAAATGCTAGGAGGAAACGATGTTTGAACTATTCTTGAATGCCTTCACAAGTAACAAATCCGTTAGTAGCATATGTGTGAGATAAAATTAAAACAAAATGAAATTGCAAGGTAGAACATGTGTTAGTAATCAAAATTCTCAATTAGAATCACTAAACATGTATACACAAGTGATAGCATGAATTGGAATGTCGATCGAAATCAACTTGAATTAATGAAATAGTAGGGATGTGAATTTGTAAACAACAACTTCATGAATTTAAAGTGTCAAGATGAATTCAATAGAGACCGGCTCAAACATGGACGCCAAATCAAGAAAACAAAGACGATGCAATTAACATTTAGACATTCAAAATCGGCCCGAGTGACAAACCAAATCAAAACTTTCACTCATATTTAACATAACGATGCATGATAAACAAACTTCTACTCTAAACTAAATCAAACGATCAAATGAAAATCGACTAGATTCAAAGCAAACAGTCGCGAAATGATGTCAATAGAAAATCACTAATGCTGCCCCCATGGTTCTCAATTAGATTCGACAGGAATAATCATGGAACTAACATCATACTTCCAAAAATAACACACCACAACTTCAATCGAAATCAACACTATAATAAATTCTATCATGATATTAACAATTCAAAACTCAATGTAAAATCAACACAAAACCAGAATTCTAACCAAAAACATCATACTATTAACGATAATCATGTATTTTAACACCACTTAGATATTCACTGTCAAATCGAATTTTCACATAATCATCTTTTTACAGAGTTAACACAGAATTATCATGCCATTTTTCTCATTAAATCAAATGAACTAAACCACTACTGTGTTTTCGCAGAATTACAATACGATAATTTTTGCACAATATTACAATCAATCTAACAATCAACACATTGTTTCAATACAGTTATCACAAACATCACAACTCTCAATCAACTAGTCAAATAATCAGCAACAACACAACTATGGAAACAAATAACAAGGTATCAAATTTACCGAATCGATGCGATGTCGTTGAGAGCTCTGAATCTGACGCTAATGGAAAAGGAAAAGAGTGTTACCGAAAATTAGCGGAGCTGCAACCTCGAGCTGATGCTTGCGATGAGAACGGAGGAAATACACTGCTGGCTGGTATTGCGTTGTTGTTGCAGAACAAATGCGATTAAGATTCGGAAGAAACAGATGGCGGTTGTTTGGTTGATGAACCGAGGAGATGAAACGGAGAGGGTGGTAAGGTGATACGGCAGTGGCGGCGAGAGTGACGGAACTGAGGCGGATGTTGTGAACAGATGGTAAATGAAGGCGGAACAAAGGCTGTGTGAAGGAGCAGAAACAGGGAGGTTTGTGTTGGCCGATGATGATGGTGAGGTTGTTGTTCGGCGGTGATGAGGATAGGGAGAATGATTTACTGACGGAAAGAACGAAGGGAGTATGTGGTGGAAGGCGGCAGGAAGGGGTTTCGCGTGAGAAGGCTACGGAGGACCGTGAATGGTGAGAAGGATAAGGGTGGCTGAGCGGTGGAAAGGGGTTTCGATGAGGAAGGTGAGACGGTTGATGGAGGTGTAAAGGAACCGAGATTGAATGGACAGAGGGTATGGCAATGGAGATTGGAAGGCGAACGAAGAGTGTATCGAGGAGGAGAGTGCAACAGGGTATCGGCGGGAGGAGGAACGGAGGAGCGATGGAGAGAGAAGCGAGAGAGATGAAGTGAGGTTTAGGCGAAGGAGATGAGCAACGATGAAGACAAGGGGTGTTTGGAGGAAGCAAGGAAAATCGTTTTTCTTATAATTTGCTTCTTTGTTTTCTATAGCCTCTGCTTTCACCCTTGTTTTTCAATTTTGGCCCCTCACTCATTATAATCTAACATATATATACACATAAATTTAGGTTAAGACAATATTTTAAAATACCAAAATGCCCTCTCATGGTTAAATGGGCCACAAATGGGTTGGGTAAAAAATGACAAACCCAAAAATATTTTTGTTTTGATTTTTTGAAATAAAAATTTGACACTTAAAATAGTTAAAAATGATAAAAGTTCGGACAATAAATTATCCGAAAAATAAAATGAACACATTAAAATAAACTACGAGTTTTGTAAATTAAAGAAAAATTATTGAAATGGTTAAAATTAAAATAAAATGATAATAAAGAATACACGATTTTAAAATACTTACAGTTAAATACGAGTCTTCAAACTGTATCGAAAAATTAGGGAGAACACATTTTCATGATCTACGCGACACGTAGATTCATAAAGCAGTGAGTAAAAAAATAAAAATTTGAAATATTTTTCCCGCTAATTTTTGCACAGTATCGAATCGCCTTTAGCAGTCTGTTTGTAAAATCGAAGTATCGATATCACCGACATATAAATAATTTAAAAATCAATGCAATAGACAGAGAGAGAGGTAAAAATGCATGAAGTAACATAACAGGTATTTTACAACTAAAAACGATGCAAACATCAATTTAAACTAACTTTTGGTCAATTTAAATACGACGAAATGATGCAAATGCAATGTGTGAATGACTGTTTTATTTTATTTTAAATATAATGCAAGTAGAAAAATAGCAGGGTAAAATTTGGGGTGCAACAGTTGCCCCTATTTAAATATCTTCGACCAGATGATATGAAGATGATCAAGCTTCATATTATCGCAGTGGGAGATAGTTAAATATCAAAAACCCAAAATTTTGCCCTGAGATGCAATGGGTATGCTGTGAATAAAATATAATGAGAAAAGTGTTGAATGTAATTTATTTGACATATTTTTTGAATGATGTATGATATGAGACAGACTCTATGGTAATTTGTGGTAATTATTGGGAGACTTTGAAACTAGAAATTTGTGGTAGACAATCAGATTTTAAACAGATCTGAAGCTACATCAAAGAAATAAACTGGAAAAGACAATCAGATTTTAAACAGATCTGAAGCTACATCAGGGAAATAAAGTGGAAAAGACAATCAGATTTTAAACAGATCTGAAGCTACATCAGAGAAATAAACTGGAAAAGACAATCAGATTTTAAACAAATCTGTAGCTACATCAGGAAAATAAACTGGAAAAGACAATCAGATTTTAAACAGATCTGAAGCTACATCAGGAAAATAAACTGGAAAAGACAATCAGATTTTAAATAGATCCGCTACATCGGAAATAAACTGAAAAGACAATCGATTTTAAACAGATCCAAGCTACATCAGAGAGATAAACTGGAAAAGACAATCAGATTTTAAACAGATCTGAAGCTACATCAGAGAGATAAACTGGAAAAGACAATCAGATTTTAAACAGATCTGAAGCTACATCAGAGAAATACACTGGAAAAGACAATCAGATTTTAAACAGATCTGAAGCTACATCAGAGAGATAAACTGGAAAAGACAATCGATTTTAAAAGATCCAAGCTACGTCGGAAATAAACTGGAAAAGACAATCAGATTTTAAACAGATCTGAAGCTACATCAGAGAGATAAATTGGAAAAGACAATCAGATTTTAAACAGACCTGAAGCTACATCAGAGTAATGTTTTGGTAGGTACCAAGTAAGTTGGATTTTGACTGCAAGGTAGGACATTGGCTGCAACAAGGCCTCGGGAAATGCAAATGAGGATAAAACACTCTTGTTACGCATGATATATGAATTTTGTGATGCATGATATATGAATGATCTATGCATGTAGTATGTAATGCAGATATTTATGACAACAGAGATTGACTCTTTTGTGGAGGTAAGATGGGAACTCTGATTCCTCAACACGGAGAACACTGCCAACTCTGCTTGGAGAGAAAAATGTCTTGAGAAACACTTCTAACACACTTGTGAATTATATTGAAATGATGATCCTTGGAGAAAGGAATGAAGCGCTGCTTGGGGGTTGCCCTTGATTAGCTGATTGTTGAAGATAAATTGATAATGGCTTCAATTGAACGTTGATCGAAATGAACTGAGGGAAAATAGTGCCCCTGCATAAGCCTTGGAAGTGATCTTCTGATTAAAATAATTCTGGTAATGACTTGCACTGAGCAACAAATCTTGAACAGATTCACAACAGGATCCGGAGGATACTTGCCCCTGATTAGGATCACTGACCAAGTTTCCTAACAGTTTGGACTTCCTTGATGAGGAAAACTTGTTTACAAGCAAAAATTGTTTATTCAAACATGGTAAGCTTAATGCAAAGTTCATGCAAAAGTTTTGAAATAAAAAATCATTTTGAGAATGATGTAATTGCTGTATAAAAAATGGATCACTGGTTAAAACACAGCGGTTTAAAAAAATAATTTAAAAGTGAAAGAAAAAGACAAAAGTATGGATATACCAAGACAATTGATTTGCAAAAGACCTTAGGAGTCATATTACGCAACCTTGTTGTAGTATATTTTCAAAAGAAACCTGGCTTCAATTAGGTCTTCTGAGGGTTATAACGTGGTCTGGTTCACGGTTTAAGAAATAAAGGATAAAGGCTCAAAATTTATTTATACCCAACCCAATCTTCGTGATGTTCTTCAGTCCTACGCTCAGTTAAATCATATTGTGCATTTAAGTTCCAATAGATTTTGAACTTGTACACTGATAGTGATGATGGCTCAGAAGTTGATATATTCTTGAAATAACAGTCACTTTTTTTTGCAACATTTTTCTGTTTGAGGACTTTGGTCAACTCTTGTTTTGAATTTTGTCATCCCTAACTTTTGCCTGAACCGTTTCGTTTAAGATTACGGTCAGCGGGATGCCCCAAATTTTTGCCTAAGTTGCCTTTTAGTTTTAACTTGGCGGCTTTTTTCTTTTGATATATTTTTTAAAAGATAGTGACTGCTTGACTTTCATAATTACGGGGAACCATCATCATCATTTTTAGACTTGAGGAGCATCTTCAACACTTCTTGATGTGTGCGAAGGAAACTGATTGAATACAACCTTTGTTGAAAGGCATCTTGAACGAATGCACATCCGAATTAAACTGAGAATTACCCTGCCCCAGGTTAAAATTGCGGGTTTTTCATATGAAAAGAAACTCCAACTTCTAGGCTCGAAGGGGTTGACAAAGGTTTAACTTCCTTATTTCTCCGGTGTTTGGGAATTGAAACAATGCCTGTATATCATCAGCAGAGTTTTATTCAAAAGCATACCAACAACAATTATGGGTATCTTGTTTTTATCATCCTCCCTCCAATCTTTGCAAAAACAAGAGTTCGGTAAAGAAATTAAACAGGGAAAAATATATATTTGAAAGCGATAAATGTAAATGATTTAAATCAAAACAATGCAATGCTCATTTTATTAAAATTAACATGAAATTACAAACAAGATTTGAAAGCAACAGTTTAACATAAGGAAAATGCAAACTGGAAGAAACATGGCCTAGTGACTAATCAGTTACAAGGATGAGTTGTCCTGTCTGAAACACTGGCTTTAGGAGGTGACTTGAGATAATCTGAACCATTCTTCTTTTGATGTTGGCTCTAGTTCCGTGCTTGTGCAGAGGAATCAGCTTGACAGTAAATCAACAACTGAAGACGGAGACAAACAAAATGAGTCTTTCGACAACTTGAATGTATGAAACATGCAGATTATGCAATGAAATGTAATGTTATTAATGCAAAAGATGTAATGAAATGAAATGTCACATATACAAATGGAATGCAACATAATGGATAGTACCAAGTTTACAGAGATGTGAAACAGGGATGATGCAAGCAATCAAAATAACTTATTCAGGCGGAATCCTATGATAGGATGGTTTTAAGTTTTCTACCCAAATTCCCCATGAGATGGTTCTAAGGTCTTCTGCTAAGTGTTTCTCGGAGTCTCAGATCCCCTTTTAACAAACACTATCATCGCGCGAGAGGCCTACGTGGCGATAGTATTTGTAAAAGTATACCCCAAGAAACGGCTCTTAACGGGATGCTCGAAATCCAAAATTTGAGCTTTCGGTCTCGGTTAGGACAACATGAACAAACTTAGAGTTATAGGTCATTTGTCCAAAGATCGATGTCCTGCGCTATCGCGGGCCAACAACCTCCTTAAAACAACCAACTCTAAGCCGGAGTCTTCGCTTCGGGCCAACAAGACAATGGAGTCAGGTGGACCTAGGCTACACAACCCCTCTATTCCTAAAAAGGTGACCTAGAAGCCTGGGTAGTGGGCTTATCTATGTATCAATAATCCCATCAAGGATTCCCACACAATGGATATGATAATAAATAAAGCATAGAAAAATAAATAACTGAAACATAAACATAATATAAAGTACAAAGATGAAAGTAAAATAAAATGATAAACACACAACCACACAAAGAACTAAACTAGGGTTAACTCGCTTGAGAAATATTCCCCAGTGAAGTCGCCAACTGAAGCAACTCGTTTTTTTTTCAAAAATCATCATTTAAATGAATTTTCAAAAACAATGAAATCGCCACCTAATTTTATTTGTTCTAAAAAGAACGGGGAAATATAGATAAAACCCACAAAAATTGGATAAGGCGGTCTACGAAATTAAGAGATATAGGTCCGGGAGTTGGTTATGCAAGGGGAAGGTATTAGCACCCCTTACATCCATCGTACTCGATGGTACCCATTTAGTTCAAAGTGTGGTTGTGTGTTAGTGTGAAAATTTTACAATCTTCTAAGTTTTGAAATGAGAAAGAGAGGAGAAATGTTTTTATTATTTTTTGAGTTTGGCACGGTTTCAGAACCGTGTGCCTACGTATTCCCTCGTGCAATGGGAAAGTCAAAACTCCGTAGTTCCTCTAAAAAATGATTGCTTGTTGATTGATTTTAAATGAAAAGACAAGTCGTCATTTTTAAAGGAGGAGACTCGTCTAACGTCCACAAGGTGTGATAAAGAATAAATGACTACGCACCGAAATGAGGGAGGGTTTGAGAACACCTCTAGTACTCAAGTGGAGAAGTCGAAAACCTTGGGAATAGAGGAAGAAGCATCTCAATTATAAATGAATCATGTCTAATCTTGAAAAGGGTTTAAAGGTAAAAGGTGCTTGGACGCACAAAAGATATTGAATGTGTTGGAATTGATTTTAAATTATGGATGACAAATACCAAAACGTTGGGCTATCCTCTAACGATTCAATACTCGAGATTGGTGATTGAGGTCAACCGATCATCTCTCATCCAAAATCTTTATTATGAAAAGAGTGAGGTGAAACAAAGTTCACTTTTATTAAGTGTATGGAATAAAGTATTTAAGTCATTGGGTTACCCTCTAATGGCCCAAATACTTTACATTTTAATTAAATCGTCGGGCTATCCTCTAACAATTTAATTAAATACCATAGCACTATTTTTTTGTTTAGAACATGGATTGAAAATAACTCGACGTTGGATCGAGGTTTGAGAAGAAGACTCAAGTTCACTTTTATTAAGTGTATGGAATAAAGTATTTAAGTCATTGGGTTACCCTCTAATGGCCCAAATACTTTACATTTTAATTAAATCGTCGGGTTGTCCTCTAACGATTTACTTAAATACCATAGCACCATTTTTTTTGTTTTGTAGAAAAACTGATTTTTTTTGAAAAATAACTCGACGTTGGATCAATTTTTATTGAAGGTGTTTTAAATGCTTGGTGAATGGAGAAAGAATAGGATCGAGATAGTTGTAAATAACAAATAAAATCGACAAAGCCCATACAAGGTGGCCAACCTAAGTATAAAACAATTAAATTACATGTGTACTAGCAAAGTGGGCTAGTCTACTATAACGACTAATTGGAACAATTAATCGAAATAGGCTCACTGTAAGAAGGCCCAGGATCAAGCGTACATGTGTGCATGTGAGGTCATCGCGACGCTTCGTAGCTTTGTCGACTTACGGGTTTAAAAATGATTTACAAATATTAGTTTAAAAAAAGATTTTTTGGTTTTGTGTAAGTGACAGTTAAATTAAATTAAATTAAATAAATGTGCACTAGATAATTATTACAAGATTTGTTCTTGGGAGAGGGATACATGAATTATAAATGGGGATTAAACTGTAAAATAAAATAGAAAGCGGTAAAATTATTTACAACGCATCAAGGGGATTGGGATACATTATTTGAAATGGGGATAAATTAAATTAAAGAAGAAATGATAAATTAAATATGTAAAAGCATACAACAAGAACTAAATGCGGTGAAACTTAAATATCAATTATTGTATTTTGTTTTATTAATTAGAATAAAGTATAGAAATTAAATCTAAGAAATTAAAAATAATATGTATATAGTATATATTTACAATACTAAGCATAAGAAATAAAAATAATATGTATAAATATATTTACAATATTAAATATAAAAAATAAAAATATTAAGTATATTGTATGTACATTACTAAATATTAGATATAAATAGTAATATGAATATAAATATAAATAATGTATATAAAAAAAAGATATAAATGCTAGGAGGAAACGATGTTTGAACTATTCTTGAATGCCTTCACAAGTAACAAATCCGTTAGTAGCATATGTGTGAGATAAAATTAAAACAAAATGAAATTGCAAGGTAGAACATGTGTTAGTAATCAAAATTCTCAATTAGAATCACTAAACATGTATACACAAGTGATAGCATGAATTGGAATGTCGATCGAAATCAACTTGAATTAATGAAATAGTAGGGATGTGAATTTGTAAACAACAACTTCATGAATTTAAAGTGTCAAGATGAATTCAATAGAGACCGCTCAAACATGGACGCCAAATCAAGAAAACAAAGACGATGCAATTAACATTTAGACATTCAAAATCGGCCCGAGTGACAAACCAAATCAAAACTTTCACTCATATTTAACATAACGATGCATGATAAACAAACTTCTACTCTAAACTAAATCAAACGATCAAATGAAAATCGACTAGATTCAAAGCAAACAGTCGCGAAATGATGTCAATAGAAAATCACTAATGCTGCCCCCATGGTTCTCAATTAGATTCGACAGGAATAATCATGGAACTAACATCATACTTCCAAAAATAACACACCACAACTTCAATCGAAATCAACACTATAATAAATTCTATCATGATATTAACAATTCAAAACTCAATGTAAAATCAACACAAAACCAGAATTCTAACCAAAAACATCATACTATTAACGATAATCATGTATTTTAACACCACTTAGATATTCACTGTCAAATCGAATTTTCACATAATCATCTTTTTACAGAGTTAACACAGAATTATCATGCCATTTTTCTCATTAAATCAAATGAACTAAACCACTACTGTGTTTTCGCAGAATTACAATACGATAATTTTTGCACAATATTACAATCAATCTAACAATCAACACATTGTTTCAATACAGTTATCACAAACATCACAACTCTCAATCAACTAGTCAAATAATCAGCAACAACACAACTATGGAAACAAATAACAAGGTATCAAATTTACCGAATCGATGCGATGTCGTTGAGAGCTCTGAATCTGACGCTAATGGAAAAGGAAAAGAGTGTTACCGAAAATTAGCGGAGCTGCAACCTCGAGCTGATGCTTGCGATGAGAACGGAGGAAATACACTGCTGGCTGGTATTGTTGTTGCAGAACAAATGCGATTGCGAGATTTCTGGAAGAAACAGAGAGTATGGCAGCGGGTTCTGTTTGGTTGATGAGAACTGAGGAGATGAAACGGAGAGGCTGTGGTAAGGTGATACGGCAGTGGCGGCGAGAGTGACGGAACTGAGGCGGATGTTGTGAACAGATGGTAAATGAAGGCGGAACAAAGGCTGTGTGAAGGAGCAGAAACAGGGAGGTTTGTGTTGGCCGATGATGATGGTGAGGTTGTTGTTCGGCGGTGATGAGGATAGGGAGAATGATTTACGGCGACGGAAAGAACAGAAGGGAGTATGTGGTGGAAGGAGCGGCACAGTGAAGGGGGTTTCGGCGTGAGAAGGCTACGGAGGGACTGTGAATGGTGACAGAAGGATAAGGGTGCTGGCTGAACGGTGGAAAGGGGTTTCGATGAGGAAGGTGAGACGGTTGATGGAGGTGTAAAGGAACTGAGATTGAATGGACAGAGGGTATGGCAATGGAGATTGGAAGGCAGAACGAAGAGTGTATTGACGAGGGAGGCGAGAGTGCAACAGGGTATCGGCGGGAGGACAGAAGGGAACGGAGTGAGCGATGGAGAGAGACAGCGGCGTAGAGAGATGAAGTGAGGTTTAGGCGAAGGAGATGAGTAGCAACGATGAAGACAAGGGGGTGTTTGGAGGAAGCAAGGAAAATCAGTTTTTTCTTATAATTTGCTTCTTTGTTTTCTATAGCCTCCGCCGTTTCACCCTTGTTTTTTCAATTTTGGCCCCCCTCACTCATTATAATCTAACATATATATACACATAAATTTAGGTTAAGACAATATTTTAAAAATACCAAAAATGCCCTCTCATGGTTAAATGGGCCACAAAATGGGTTGGGTAAAAAATGACAAACCCAAAAATATTTTTGTTTTGATTTTTTGAAATAAAAATTTGACACTTAAAATAGTTAAAAATGATAAAAGTTCGGACAATAAATTATCCGAAAAATAAAATGAACACATTAAAATAAACTACGAGTTTTGTAAATTAAAGAAAAATTATTGAAATGGTTAAAATTAAAATAAAATGATAATAAAGAATACACGATTTTAAAATACTTACAGTTAAATACGAGTCTTCAAACTGTATCGAAAAATTAGGGAGAACACATTTTCATGATCTACGCGACACGTAGATTCATAAAGCAGTGAGTAAAAAATAAAAATTTGAAATATTTTTCCCGCTAATTTTTGCACAGTATCGAATCGCCTTTAGCAGTCTGTTTGTAAAATCGAAGTATCGATATCACCGACATATAAATAATTTAAAAATCAATGCAATAGACAGAGAGAGAGGTAAAAATGCATGAAGTAACATAACAGGTATTTTACAACTAAAAACGATGCAAACATCAATTTAAACTAACTTTTGGTCAATTTAAATACGACGAAATGATGCAAATGCAATGTGTGAATGACTGTTTTTTTTAATTTTAAATATAATGCAAGTAGAAAAATAGCAGGGTAAAATTTGGGGTGCAACAACCATGAAATCAGATTTTCACAAAAAAAAAAAACAGTTAGACTTGAGACTTCATACACAATAGGAGGTGAACTGTGTAGTTTGGAAAAACATGGTTTTGAAAACTTTTGGCAAGTTAAATCAAAGTTTGAAAACATTTTCTATGTCTAAGCAACGAAAAGTAAATATTGTAAATTTAAGTGCAGAAATTAAAGAGTTAATGGAAGAAGGAAATCACCAAGAATTATACAGGTTAAGTCACAAAATAACTTACTCATGTACCCAGGATTTGATCTTGAGAATTTCCATTAACACTTGAGAGCTTTTAGTAGGAAAGACACACGAACCCCCTTATACAAGAAAATGATAGTTGACCTTCAACTAAAATATTACAAGACAAATGATATAGACGTTTACGTCTTTTCTCTAATAATTTGTTGAGGATGAAGTGGCTAAGGTTCCTTCTCAATGGTTTATAAACATGATTACCTTGGTGAATTTTTCCAACTATACTCTTCCAGAATTATAATGGTGACTTCACTCATAAGTGATACTTTCCTCACAAAAGTATTTAGCCATAAGAACTAGGGAGGCAAAGTTAAAATAAAACTTAGAGAGAGAAAGAGGGAGTGGCAATACTCAATTTTGTGTTCTGGATGATTTGAAATGAGAAAAGGAGCCTTTATTTATAGGCTTAAGGTTCCACAAAAAAGGAAATTACATTTAATCAAAAAAGTCGTTATCTAACCAATTGAAAACAATTCCTCTATCACTTAAAGAGCTAGAAAAGAACAAGATGGTGAAGTAACATGAGTTAATTATCCTTTGAGATTTTCAATTTCCATTTTTTAAATTGGACATTCAACACATTCCACTTTTCCATCTTTTCAACTAAAGTATCAGAAACATTATAATGCTCATCAACAAGATATGCGTGTGCGTCCTTAAGACAATCCAAAGCATGATTAATATTAATGATCTCATGTTCGAGAGTTAAAATCATTTCTTTATGGAGAGCAATTTTCTTAAAAGCATTTATGGAATCATCATACATATCATTAAAAGCTTTAGACAACTCACTATACAAAAATTCATTTTGAGAGTAATAACTATATACCTTTGACAAATCACTTTTCTTACGTTCCATCAAACATAGATTGACACACTCACCATCTGAACTTGAGCACGAATCCAAGGAAGAGCTTTCGCCCTCTTCTTGCCATGCGATATAGGATCTATGATATTTGGAATTTTTTCTTTCGTCTTGTAGAATTCCTTATCTTTTTGTTTATGATGTTTGGTGGGACTATGACATGTTGTTCTATAATTTTTCATGCTTTCAACACTTTTCTTTGCACGCGCTTTTAACATGACACACAATGCTTTTATTCCATAGTCTCGTACACTTGATTAATAATATTTTGATCAAGTTCAAATATAACCAAAAGGTTTATGCATGCTAAAAGATATAAATCATGTGTGAGCAATCAATGAGGGGGACTCAAGATTGATAAAATATAAAAGCGATAAGACAAGCAATCAAAACATAACATTATCAGGATTACTTCTCCTCCATCTTGTAAGGATGTGCAACAATAACTTCCCCCTAGAGATATGCACTTACATAGGGTTCTGAAGCCAATCTGAGAATAGGAAAGAGATCATAGGTAACCTGCAAGAAAACCAAGTCCAAGCCAAAAAGATACTCTTATCCACCACCTCTTTTACATTTGTGGAAACACCGATGAAAAGCTTATCATTGAGCACAAACCAAATGGTTCAAACCACTTCATGCTAAATCATATAAAACCCCCCTCTATCCTTGGTCATATCCCCTAGAGAATGAAAGAGCTCAAAAAGATGAGTAGGGTCCCTAGAAAGAACATATTGGAAGCTCAATCGACTAACAACCATATACGAAACAATGGATTCTATACTACATGTAACAAACATATGGGAAGCAGATTCAATTCACTATTCGCACATGATACAAGAGATCACCTCCATATCAATAAGAATTTTCCTCTTAAAAACATTATCTCTATACGGGAACTGATCTTGCAGAATCTACCAAGAAAAAATCTTCACCTTGGAGAGGCCCAACCATTTCAAATCAAAGGAAGGGTTGGGATCTCCTTCACGACCCTGGTAGCAATAAGAGGGACGTAACTTAATTAAAGGTGATAAGAAGTTGGAGGATTAAGAAATAGTTCTAAACATATTGAACTTGTCTGATTCATATATTAAGAGGTGAAGAGATTGAGAAACACTTGGTAAAAATAGGATTTTGTTTGTGACAACTCAATATTTTTTTAGGTAACTCATTTGTAATATCTTGTAACAATTTTTAAAATTATAGTGAAACAGAGAATTACTCTCTTATAGGGTAGATTGTTTGATCGAAATGGATAAACAAATTATTATATTTATGTCTTTTTATCTTCTTCTGGCTTTTTGTGGTTTCACTTTTGCTTTTGAGAAATCATTGTGTCCTTTTAAATTATTTATTTTACTTGTTATGGTTCTTTGTTTCCACATAAATTTTGTGGCGCGTTTGAATTCTAAATAATCTTTTTAATTGCTTTCAATTATTCTACTAATTTTTTACAATAAACATATTAATTAATTACCTCTTTATAAAATAGCAATTTCATATTAATTTATTACTTTTACATTAACTAATAGACCAATAAAACTTGTAGAAACATTCCCACATAAGAAGGATAATTTACATACAATTCTTTAAGTTTTCTCCATTAAATAACGCATGAGATGATAATTACCTATTATACTCTCAAATCATCTTGAATATTGTATAGAAAGTAAAAACTATGAAAAAACATGGATGATCATACTCTAATGAACTTTTATTTGAATGTCCTAATTGGATGAATTATTCTCATACAATATGAGGAAACAAAATTTGAAAATCAGCTAACAAAATATTCATAAGAGTAAGATTAGCTACTACTATAAAATTTCCTTTCACCTTCTTGAAATCATTTCTTTTTCAATCTCTCTTGAATTTCTTGTTCATAGAATAGAGATATACACACACTTCATTCATCTTGACCATTTCCCTCCAACACCTCTTTCCTCCACAAAATAGCATCTTCTTTTCAAAAACCATAAAACTTTCTTAAAACACTTCATCTTTTCACCAACCATGGCTCAAGTGCTACACTCTCCAACACCAACCTCCCATTTCTCTTCATCAACCACTCCTCCTTCTTCTGATGACACCATTCTCATTCTCACCACAAACCAAGAACACCAAGAACACCAGCCACTATCACTCTCTTCTTCATCTTCTTCTTTTTCTTCTTTAGCCGTGGCAGTTAACAACAGTTTTTCTGCAGTAACTGAATGTGAAGAAGAGGGGAAAAAGACACAGCATGAGCTATCCCTTTTGGCCATTCTTGTGACCCTTTTAAGGAAATCCTTAGTTTCTTGCTCTAGTGATTCTGCTGCCATGGAAATCGCTGCTGCCATGGATATCGGTCACCCGACTAACGTGCGCCACGTTGCGCATGTTACTTTCGATAGGTTCAATGGTTTCTTGGGTTTGCCTCTTGAGTTTGAACCTCAACTCCCCCCTATAGCTCCTAGTGCCAGGTAGGTTCTTTCTTTCCTACATTCTTGTTATCAATGTATTATATTACCTGTAACACCAACACCTCTGAAAAAACGTGTGTATTTGATGTCCGTGCTTCATAGATTATATCATGTTCTTCTCTTTTACATGTTTTGGTGAATATTTTTGTTTTGATTTTTCATATATGTAGTGCAACTGTTTTTGGAGTTTCAACAGAATCCATGAAACTATCATATGACACAAGAGGGAACATTGTGCCAACAATTCTACTACTGATGCAAAGACACTTGTATGCTCAAGGAGGATTACAGGTTTCAATTCTCTACAATCTTTATCAGCTTTACTATTTCGTGATCAAGCTTCGAAATTGTCCTCGACAGAAGACATACTCTATATGTAATTCTTTCTTGGTTAAACATATGCAGGCAGAGGGAATTTTCAGAATTAATGCGGATAATAATCGAGAGGATTACGTTAGGGAACAATTGAGTAAGGGAGTGGTTCCTCAAGACATTGATGTGCATTGTTTAGCAGGATTGATTAAGGTATCATCACAATGAAAAAGAAGCATTATTGTTTTAGGCGCGTTTTTCTGTCTGTTTTTCTATTGCGCTTAACTGTGTATTGATTTTATCGCGCCCTTTGAAGGCTTGGTTTAGGGAGCTGCCAAGAGGTATTCTGGATTCTTTATCTCCAGAGCAGGTAATGCAATGTCAAACAGAAGAGGATTGTGCGGAACTGGCGAGTCACCTACCTCACACCGAAGCTTCGCTTTTGGAATGGACTATCAATCTGATGGCTGATGTTGTTCAAGAGGAACGTCTTAATAAGATGAACGCGCGCAACATTGCTATGGTTTTTGCACCAAACATGACTCGGGTTAGTTAGTTTCAATCAGTTTTTAATTATGAAGCATTGTTAGTCTGACACACCGTCACCAGACACGACACTGATATGTTTATGTTGACAATAACAAAATGTATGTAATCAAATGTGCCGATACGTATTAGACACTAACAATTTGGGTGCTACCTGATTGCAGATGGTAGATCCTTTGACTGCATTGATGTATGCAGTTCAAGTGATGAACTTCTTGAAGACACTTGTATCAAGGACACTAAAGGCAAGAAAGGAAGGATTCTGATGTAGAATCATCACCTGAATATTATACAGAACCTTTTTGATTTTGCATTAAAAAATGAAGTGATGATGAATCAAGCAATTTGAGCTGCATATAGATTCAAGATCAGAGTGAAAAAAGCACCATTGTGCTGGAATGTAAATTGATTTTTTCTGACATTTATGACACTATATGTTTGTCTGATTTGTCCTATGTTGCATCTTGCAAAGATAAGATTTAGAAGTAGTTCAGTTTTATTGTTTCCTTAGTTGTTTGATTTTAAGATATTTCACTATGATCAACACTAGTGTAGTATTGAAGGTTAGAACCGTCTCAGAGGACGTGCAAAGTAGGGTACCTACCGCACATGGCCCAAATAGTAGAGCCTCATAAAATATTTGTTACGGTTAAACTGTGGTTGACCTACACAGGGCCAGAAAACTTAAGACAGCTCTGTCTAATATGACGTGTATGCATGAGTTGCATTATTCTAAAGTTTCTGCAAACCGTAATTTGAAATCATTGTCGTAATTTTAACCTATAGATATAGTACCTGAAAATATAAATTATAATGCTGTTAATTTAAATATCTCTTCCACCTCAATATATATAGATTCAAGTTAGAACCAAAAAATACCAAAACAAATAACAGCCTCCTACACAATAATGGCATATTCCTCCTGATTTTACTTCATCTCATGCTATTTTTATCCCCCTTTCCCACTTTTTTCTCACCCATAATTCCAACCACAAAAACTCAAAAAAATTGTTATTGTTGATCTTTTCTAATACTCTCTTAATATATCTTATGTTTTTCTAATGATCAAAAACAAAACATTTTTATACAAAACAAAAAAAAAAAACATCAACCTTAAAAACCTAGGAAATATCAATCATCATCATCATTATCATCATGTCATGCAGTCTTCAACAAATATTTGAAAATCCTCCATTGCCTGCAGAAAGTCCAACAGTCCTTCTTGATCAATCCCTTTCATCATGGAAAAACCAAATCAAACCAATGCGTCATTCATCTTCCTTCACTGAGATTTTCGAAGAGCTTTGTAGCGAGTCTATTACGCCGCAAACATCACCATTACCATCACCATCATTGTCATCTTCGTCATCATTCCCGGAGCTAGTCAACTATATAAACCCTATTCAAATTAAACAGCCTCTACCTTTAAAGAAACAGAACTCATTGTCTGACAAAAAGAAATTATCTTTGAGTTTAAAGAAATTGAGTATTTGTACAAAGAGACTAGAAGAATACAAACAAAAAGAAGACGACGATGAAGAAAATGAAGAAGACGGAGAAGGCGAAAAGAATGAGGGTTTAGAAGGAAAATGGTTATGGGAGAGTGGTAATGCAAAAGAGGTGAATGAGTATCCTCCTCCAATATCATGCATAGGAAGGGGTGGAAAACTTTGTGTTAGTTTTGTATCTTATAGGAAGAATGGAAGGTTTGTTCTCAAACAAGTTCAAATACCGACACGAGATTTTCTTCATGCTCATCGAGAAGATGGAAGGCTCACCTTGCATTTTGTTCAACATGATGGAGAGGAACAAGAGTTTTTAGGAGATGATGAAGAATATGATAGTGGTGTAGAAAGTAATATAGATGAAGAAGAACAAGATTGTGAAGGTGATGTAAAACGTAATAATTGAATATAGAAAAATATGTTTCACCAACAAGCACCAGTGGTCTAGTGGTAGAATAGTACCCTGCCACGGTACAGACCCGGGTTCGATTCCCGGCTGGTGCATGATATTTTTACTTAAAACAACAAATTCCTCACTATGTATGTATATATAAAAAAGAAATCAAGGGCTTTTTCATCAAATTGGACAGCATATTTTAGAAATTGAATTTGTGCAGTGGCGCCTAAACTCGGTTGAAATGTCACTGAATGTGATTTTCATTACAAATTATCCATCTCATTTCACATGTTATAGTTTCACTGTTAATGCTCATCATGTTAAGAGACATTAGGTTGAAATGTCACTGAATGTGATTTTCATTACAAATTATCCATCTCATTTCACATGTTATAGTTTCACTGTTAATGCTCATCATGTTAAGAGACATTAGGGATACATGTAAAACAATGTAAACAAAAAAAAGAAGTAATCCATGCTAACAGTATGATGGAATAAAAGCAGAGTGGTGGTGGTGTAGTTATTTATTTCTGTGCAACTGTTGCAACCAAATTGAAATCAAAAAACAAGCACCACACTGAAATCTTCAATCCTGCAATTCTGGCTTCTTTGCAGTGCCTTTCAGGTACCATCCCACAGCTGCAAGAATTGTTATAGTGCCAGCTACAACACCATAGTTCCGGTATTTGTCAGTTGAAACTTTGGCACTAGATGTTTCGGCATGTCCGGAGCTACTTGGTTTGGCATCGGTTACTGTACCACTTGAGCCTGCAGCCGCCGGCTTTGCTTCTGGTTGAGGACCCTATATTAGAATATACATATTTAACAGTAAGTTCAAAGCATGACATTAAAAGAAAATGCAGACGAAAACGAAGAACAAGGAAAAATGTAAGAGAAGAAAAATGAGAGAAAGTGAGTGAAAGCAAGAAATGTGATTGGTGCGATAGAAAAAAGAGAAATAAATATATAGATAATGTGAAAGAGTTACGTGACAACAAGTACGTGTGAGAATATATAATTAGAACTCAAACAATTTATTGCAACCAAGTAATTTAATAGAGTCTCAAACAAGTAACTCTACAAAAGCAAAAACTTGAAATCTGTCATTCAGTAAGAACGGGAAGTGGCAGAATATAGAGAAATATCATTGCAGATTATTTGGTATGGTTCTTTAGTGCAGATTATTTGGTATGGTCCTTTAGTTAGAGTATGATTAAACAACTTTCATTTTAACCTCAAAAGGTGAAAAAGAAAAGGGAAGTGAAACTGCAATTTTCATTAGTCAAAGGAGAGGAGAGGTTATGAGTTAATGATAATCATGCTTAGGAGGAAATATTACAACTTAAATTTTGTCATACTTTTTCTGCTAATTTCTGCCAACAAAACTATTGGTCAATTGCCAATTTTTCAAGTTTCCATTTTACCATCACCCCAATTGCTGAAAATCAACTCTCATTTCTCCCCGTGTCGCCTCACTTAAAACTCATTTCTTCAATTCATTAATCATGTAATATCAACAAGCATCGTCTAGTTACAAAAAGATGTGACAACAGATTTCATTAAGTACAACAATTTATATTATCCATGAATTGATGCAATCTCTCCAACAAGACAAAAGCATACTTTGGCACTGGCAGAATGTAATCAAGTTTCAGAACCATAGCAAAATGTGTTAGACTGTAGTAAGCATGTGCTTCTGAATATACAGACAGTAGATTAAAGTATAGCAATTATAAAGTACCTAAATATAAATATCAAAAGAGTATCTAAAGAGTATCTTCAAAACAAAATTATAAAATTATGTACCCATTCGTTTGGAATATGATTCAATGAGTTTAGAATACTACACCAAAACTTGTCTTGAAGCTTCTTGTACAGCCTAGTTCTTATATTGCGAGAGGAATTAGAGGGAACTCATTTATTCACTCTTGTAGAAAAAAAAGACAAAAAGGACCCAAAAAAGGTGAGCGATTTGGCTTTTGGGTACACTAACCTTTGATTTTGGTTCAGACAAGATAAATGGCATACATAATGAAGGAGATATGAGATTATAGGTCATTTATGATAATGTATATGATCTACTTGAAGATGACAATAGACTTCTATTAGGCAGAGTATTCTTATTATGATCAAGACTTAGATTAACTCTTATTATGATCTAGACTTAGAAGCCATGGATTCTTGGATTATAGGAATGGGCAACACTGAGAATGATATAGTTAATATTAGACAATTGTGCAGAATCAAGACTTCTTTTTTCATTATGATCATTATATATTTATATCACATGCATTTTTTTGTAAATTGGGATCGCCATTTATAGGTAAGGTATATTTTAATAAAAATATATCAACGTCAATATATAAATATCACACACTTTTTCTATATTTGTGATCCACATGACTCTTATGTTATTTCAAATCCATCCAATATACATGTTGTATCATAGTCAACCAACATTCATGTTATCACTCTTTTGTGCTTGATAACAATATTAATACTCTTTATCTTTCGGGAAATGGTCCTCCATGGAAAAAAACAAAAAGAAGTTATGATTAATGCTAAGTCTACATTTTATTTCATTCAACTGCAGCTGAGGGCATTCGTTAACTGTCTGCACCCTTCATTTCTAAGACTAAGCGTTCACATTTTTAAATGGGTAAATAAGAAACCCCTATATTGTTTGAACAAATTAAGCCAATAAAGCTTCTGATCTATCATTTTCCACCAACAAAATATGATAAAAACACTCTATCAGAAAACTAGATGTGGAATAACAGGTCGAAGAATGACAACCTAAACCTAAAGGTTAAATACAAGTTACAGTGGCACGTTTGTATAATATTAACAAAATAAGGTGAAAGTTTAGGATATACCTTGCGAGCAAGCTTCTCCAACTTCTCTTGCTCGGCTTTCTGCAATATAAAAAAAAAATAACACTGCATCAACAACTTGCACAGACGTTTATTGTTGTAGACAAACTCTACCAACATAAGCTAAAAAAGCTATAAGTTTTCGCAATTATCAACGAAATTTATCACAATTTGAGCACAGAAAAAGATTCTGAAGACACTCAATCATACCAAAACCTCCAAGCAATTACAATTAAGAAGCTTGAAGCAAGCATGTTTTGAAGTTACCTTGAAGTAAGCATTTTCTACAGCTTTTTCCTCCTCACCAAGAACTTTCCCAGAGCCACTGCTAAATAGCCTTCTGGATGCATATCTGGCAGCCACCCGTGTCGCCATTGCCGTCTCTTCTGCAAATAACATAACAAGGAAAGGTAAAAAGTATCCTTTTAGAATTGAAACAAATTTACCACTCTATATCATTAGAAACTACAAGAACCCAGTAACCAGAAATTCACACACACATATTCAAATAATAACAAGAAACAAGGGTACAAAATGAAATGCAGATCTCATAAAGTTCGATTAATCAGTAAACCTAGTTAGGTGCAAAATGAAATTGGATCGTAACGTTTTTGTTAATCTGATTGAGGGAAAGAAAGAGAGAAATTACCAGATTCTTGTGTTGAGCGGTGAGGTGAGAGTGTGTGGTTTGTGGTTTGTGGTTTGTGGAAGTAAAGAAGAAAACTGTGGCTGATTTGTTCTTCACTTCAAGGGTTTAAATACGGCACCGTTTTCAACTACCATTTTTGTACTATACTACGGTTATGATTAATTAAAAATGTAAATACTTTCTATGTACTATATAAATTACAATAAACTATACTGTAATTTTAATTATAATTAGATAAAATTGTGGATTATTATAATTTTATTGAATAATAATGTAAAAGTAATTTATGTCTACGATACACTAATTTTAACCTCAAACTTTATAAAATAATTTATCCTTTACATAAATTTAATTGATATACATGGTCGGTGTAAAAAAATTTACATCATCAATATATCATAATCAATTAAATATATTATTTTAATAAAAATTAAAATAAAAAGTAAATATTTAAATAAATCAATGGTTGTGTTATGTAAATTTTGCTAAACAAGATAGCTATGCGTTAGGCGAGCATATTTGACTTGTTCTGCTACACTCTCTAGGCAAGGATTTGTTTCGATAAATGGGATAACTAATTATGTACAAAATTGGCATTTTGTTTGGTCTCGCTTGGACCTCACCTTAAGCCGGTTGAGCAAGAGCCCACTTAAAGGTAGCGATGGGTGTAATGCCCCAATTATGTGATGATGTGTATTATTTGGTGACTTGGTATGCATGAGGGCCTTTGATGTGAGATGATAACCTTTAGAATAAGAGAATTTGAGGTGTTGGGGGTGTGTGAGTAATTGTGTAGAATTTGGGGTGGTGGAAATACTTAATTTTTTGGCATTATTTAATTAAAATTAGAGGAATTAAATAATATTGGTAATAGTTAAATAATTATTTAGTTATTTTAATTATTTAGTGGGATTACTAGCATGAATGTGAAACCACCCGACTGAACTTCCGATTGATAGAGGTGTATCAATGGAGTCGCCATCGAACGTCTTTTATCTCGCGGAGGAGAAAGGAAAACATCGAGTAAACCTGAAGGGGAGAAATCGCGGTCCTACGACCGAGAGATCGAGAGAATCTAGGTAAGGGAGTTAGTTACACGAGGGAAAAGGATTAGCACCCCACACGCCCGTAGTACTCTACGGTATCCACATCTATTTTCTAGCTAAAGGGTGTGTTATATCTATCTATGCTCAAACGCTACAATGCATGCAAAAGAAAAGAGAAAATAAAGAAACCACGGGGAAAAGAATGAAGCATTTACAAATTGTGCTCGATCGAACCCCGTGACAAGATGCCTACGTATTCCCGCGTGCAATGGGAAAGTCAGAGCGTCGTAGTTCAGCTCACTTGTTTTGGTGGGTTTTGTGTTTTTTACTTATGAAAAAGGTTTTAAACACAAAAGAAATTGCGCCCGCAGGCGAAAAGAGTTTGTCTTGGTTGGTTGCTTTTACCTTGAGAAAGGAGTTCAAACCATTATTAAGTGTTTTGTTTTCAAAAGAGAAAAAGAAACAAGTTTTAGTTTTAATTACATGCAAGGATGCAAAAAGAACTAGCTAAACAAATGGGAGACTAGCTATTACTAACCCTAATGTTGCCATGCAAAGATTGGACCTACGGTTGAGGATGTAAGGGAATCTCTACCTATGTCAACATGCAAAGGATGTAAATCCTAATGTCTAGGTTCGAGAGCTATCCTAACCGAGCAGCCCTATGGGAAAGTTATCCTATATCCGTCTTGGTTGTAGAACCAAGGGATGCGAGGGGATGAAGCAATCAAGTGTTTTGGCAGAAGCACACAAGCAATGCAATGCGCAAACAAATGTCAAACAATTGCAGGGTTAGCCTACGGAGCAAATGATGCGAGTTCTGCAGTAAATGCGAACCCCAGGAATGAGTGGAGAGTCAGAATAGGGAACACTGGCCACTTTTGTAATCGACTCGATAGGAATAGTAACACGATTCGCGTGCACCATACAAGACACAGACTAGAACTACGGGGAACGACTGTCGACCCTTTCCACTTGCCCATATATCAATGACTCGATAGCAAGAAATATAAAAAATAGGACTTTTCTTGGTGGTGCCACGTCGGGTGTCCTAACCACTTATGACCTATGCAAGCACAATTGTAAACACAATGAAAAACGCCTCCCTATGCACGGATGAGGACTTTAAACAAACCAAACACAATTAGAAAACAGAAGTGCCCTAAACGGGTCTTTAAATAAACCAGAGGGGTTCCTGAACATGCTCCAACTACAGAAGCCCCGTCATGCATCTCTATTCCTACTTCTCATGGCAAAAGAAAGCTGTAAAGCCCTACTTCTCATGATATATAGGAAAGCTATAAGAGAATGCAGTAAATGGTGTGGAAACTACCAAACAGATATAAAATCCGAAGAGCACTGCGAGCTAAAGAAATACTCCAGAAAACTTTAAGTATTGCAGCCATACAATAAGAGTAAACCGGTGAGAAACGCTCAAGGTATCAAAAACAAGCGGAATGCGTGTTTATACGCATCCGAAGCAATAACACCAACAAGAGAACCACGTAAAAAGACAATAGAATGTACGCGTATGCGCACAAGCAAAGGAACATGTGTATATACATTCCACTCAAGATACAGTTGCAAGAAGGGAGTTAGACCCGAAAAGCAGATAATAGGATGTATACGTGGGTATACAAATGCAAAACACCTATAAGAAGGGAGTTAGACCCAAAAGGCAGATAATAGAATGTACACGTGGATATACAAACGCAAAACACCTGCAAGAAGGTAGTTAGACCCAAACGGCAAGCAAAAGGAATGTATACGTGGGTATACAAATGTAAAACATCGAAGTATTATGTCATTGTGCATTTACAACACAGCGGGCACTTTCACGTTAGGATCCAAACACAAATCTTTGACATTATCACCAAATAGCTCTTTCCCCTTGAGGGCCTTTAGCTCTTTCTGCATGTTGTCAAACTGTTCCTGGAAACCATTCACTCTATCATAGAAGTCCAAGCTTTCACTCGGAGGAGGAAGTGGATTGTCAAACTCTTTGTTGAAAACAGGAGTAGCATGCACCACAGGAGGTGCAAGAACAACAATAGCTTGGGCCAAGGAGGTCACTTGAGCAGTAGAATTGTAACCTTCAGGCATGAAATTCTTTGGCATTCATCAAGGATAACCAGGAGGCATACGGTGCTGGACGGTAGAAACCACTGGCACAGCAGAACATTAATGTCTTGAATCTCAGAGATAACAGTTGTTTGTTGAGGTTGAAGAATACAAGAAGAGGGTGGAGGAGGTAGTGGCTGATTCTGAGCAGCCACCAACTGTTCCACCATAGAAGTCAAGTTGGCCATACTGGCTCTCAAGGAATTAACCTCTTCACGCAGCTCGCGATTCTCTGGATCTAGATTTTCCATCTTCTTCTTGGAGTTGGCTCGAGTGTTATACCGATGCAACAACTTGAAGACTGAACGAAGCAGAGAAACGGATAAGACACATGGGAGAGTATAAAAATGCAAGAATGTGTGTGTCATGATGCATGACATGCAATGCATATGATTTGTTTATTATTTATTTTTATTATTCAAGGAATTTAACAAAGACAATTTAATTTGCAAATATCAAAGTATAACATAATTGAAATACTGAAATAAACTCATATCATTAATAAAATATTTTGAGGATTACAACTCTTCAATACAAGTTTCAAAAATCCCAAGTACAATAGAGAGCATAATATAGAAACTAAAAGTCCTAAGGAACCAAATCTATAGAATACCCTTCATCAGATGACCTCTTCCTCTTGAGCTTCCTGATCTCTTCCTTTAGCTGCTCGTTCTCTAATACGTACCTGTCAACATAACCTTTCCAAGCACCAGACTCGGGAGAAGTATGAGAATGACCAGGAGCACTAAGAACTGGGTGAACATTGGAAGAAAGTAAATCCTCCTACTTTTCCATCATCTCTACAGCGCGAATCTCAAGAATCTCAATCAAATCCTCATTTTCTTTTAATTCTACTGCATAAGACATCTTCAAGGTATGATACTTGTTCTTCCAAACTTCCTTATCTTGTTGCATCCTAACCAAAGAAAACTGAAGATCCTCTATGTCATCTGAACCCTGAGTAGTAGCCAAGAACAAATCAACAAGAGGATTCTCTCGATAATACGACATCTTCAACTCAACAACCCTTGCTTGAACCTATAGAAGATAAGGCTTTAAAGAAACAACTCATCTCTGCCCTAGATTATCTTTTCCTTTCCTATGAATATGACTCCAAGCTTTCTCTATATCCTTCCTAGCTGCACTATGGTTTTCACCCTCTTTAAGAAAGAATCCACTCACATGAATACTCTTTGGTTTCTCTCTCATCAGATAACCAAGCTGACGACGTGCGAGAACAGGAATGTAACTCATACATCCTTTTATACCAAGAAGAGGCACATTAGGAAAGCTTCCACAATTATCGATAATCTCTACATCATAATAAACCTGATGATACCATACAATATCATAATGAGTGAGAGCCATGACCTTCGGTGCCCAACGAGATCTCCTCTGAGGATCCCAAAAGGCATCAATTGTAGGTAAATAAGAAGTAAACCAACGGTATAACAATGATGTACAACAGATAATCTCTCCTTCTCCACAGAAGTTTCGAAGGTCAATAGAATAATAAGTCTCAGCAAGAAGTGTGGGAACTGGATTCCCAATCATGAAGATCCTGATAGCGTTAACGTCAACAAAGTTGTCAACGTTGGGAAACAAGAACAAACCATAGGCAAATAAGGAAAAGATGGCTTCAAAAGCCTCCATACTCTTCATATCAGCAAAATAACGAGCCTTCTTCAAAAGAAATACAGCCAATAATCCTCTGATACACCCCTTTGTAGTCATATTGTCTTCAATCTCAGACCTCTTCAGATGGGTAATAGCAGCAATCTCATGATACTTAGGCTCCTCCTCCAAACCAGTAAAAGGAACATCACTAGTAATAGGTCGACCAAACAGATAAGTATACTCCTCCAAGGTAGGAACCAATTGATAGTCAAGAAAAGTGAAGCAATGATATAACGAATCATAAAACTAAACCAAGGTGAAAAGCAAACCATCCTTCATCTTCGTTTTCATCAAAGGTATAATAATCCCATACTTCTTTCGGAAATCCTCTGGACTCTCAATCTTATCAATCAAACTCATCAGTCCCTCAGTCTTAGGTTCCTTGAAATTTTATTTTCGAGTCCTCCTTTGTCCAAAATCCATGGTCAAAGTATACCTGAGATATTTACAAAGGTCAATTTTAAGTTCCTTGAACAACTGTCTGTAAAAATGCGTATGGGTGCATGAATGCATGATGCAACAAGCACACACAAAGATCACAAACAAGGGGGTCTATAGTTTCAACGTCATAAGCATGGAGCCAAAAGGTACTACCCACAAGGTATTCTATGTTTTGCCACCTGTAGATCAAGGTTCTAAAGGAATCCCCAGAGTTTTCATTCCTCCATCCAATACTACCAACTTCCCGATGTACTCAGTAATTAGCAATATCTTTAGGTGAAACTCGTCTGAGTGCAGTATCGCGTAGCAACTACTTCTGGATAACTCCATAATAGTCCCCGCCTACCCCTAAAAAGGCCAGGATGGGTTAAAGGTTCTACGGCTACTCAACTTCAGGGACTCTCAAGTCGAAAGCAATCATGTCTTCACGATCGCTCGGTAAACAAAATACCACAGTCAAGGAGGTCTCCACTGAGTGAGGGATCTCATGTATCCTTCTTTGGTATTACTCCCTAAAAGTTAACATGACTATATCGTCCGTCCTATCTTAACTTTTCCCTAGTCCGGGTATAGGACTCAAAAAAGAAGATCACCAAGCACCCTTGAAAATATATACAAAAATACAATATATACAAATATATGCAAACATCCAGACAAGAAAACATACAATATATACAAAAATATATAGCAGATATATATAAATAAATAAAAAATAAGGCCAACCCACTTAGAGATGGTCCAACAATAGGTCAAACATCCCCAGCAGAGTCGCCATTTTTCTGTAGCGGCAAAAACTGCGAGTATAAGCCATTGAATTGACTTATCTCAAAAAAGTAACAAAAGAGTCGCCACCGCGCTTTTATTTTATCCAAAGGACTAGGAAAAAGGGCGAATAAAATCCTAAAAAAGGATCAGAGATCTGGGACCGGGGGTTAGTTATGCAAAAGGAAGGTGTTAGGCACCCAAAGCATCTACGGTACTCCGCATGAACCTTTTTGAAAATTTGTATATGTGTGCTAAAAGAGAGTATATGTTCAAAATGGATGGTGGGGGAGAAAAGAAGTATTTTTTATAATTTTTGGTTTGATAGAACTTCCAATGGGTTCCAGGCCTACAAGTCAACAATGTGCAATGTTGAAATCAAAACCAAGTAGTTCGGCTAAAAAAGACCAAATTTGTGTGTTGGTTGATTTTTAAGAAAATGTTAGTTTAGAAAAGCTACAAAGAGCTAAAAAAATTGAATGAGGTTAGGTGTTTTTTAGTCTTATTAAAAGAAAAATCAAAGTATTATTAAATAAATTTAAAGTTCATTAAGAAAAGAAGTTTGAAAATTCATGAACCTAAGTCCAAGTTTTTTATGATAGTGGTTCGAGTTTTGAAAACAAGAATCCTTTGAAAAAAAGGGAAGATTTTAAAAATTAAAGAATGGGGAGGAGATGAAGAGGCTAACCTAAGTGCATAAAGTAAAAGGTAAGGGTAAAGAAAGATCTAACCGGGTGAGAAGACTAGCACTTGACATTAAGAGCCAATATCATATCCCATCCTTTGGATTACCACATAAACAACAAATAACCAGACAAAAAAACCAAGCTTCATATAAGTCAGTGCCTCGGATGAACTCTCTTGTCTTAAGAAAAACGGGCAGAGTAACGACTGTATTTGGAGGAAATCCACTCTTAATCGAGTATAACAGAATAACCTGCATACAAAAATGATAACCAGGCAAGACAGAGTAACACCAAGGGCACAAAAATATCCAAGATGAGGAAGGGGTCCTAATCCTAAGTCCAAAGATCAAGCTTCAAGCTCAAGGGTAGTAGCCAATTCAAGATGACGAGAAAATAAAGTGCTCAAGTGAGCAAAGGAAAAATGACAATAAAATAAAATGCTCAAGTGAGAAAAGCAAAAATGACATGAAATGTAAATGCTAAAATTAAAGGTGCATAAAAATAAAGAGCATAAAAATAAATATAGAAAGTAAAGAGTGGAAAAATAAAAAGCAATTAATAAACGTTAGCAAGATGACCATCTTGAAACTTGTCAATTATATCATCGAATTGTTAATTGTTAGTCGTCAACAAGGTGACCATCTTGAAACTTACGCATAAAGACTTGCCAGAAGCTTGATAGAATCAACGCGACCACACGACAAGTTTCAATTGTTTTTTGTCAAGTATATCACCGGTTTTGGAGCTATCACATCACTTGATCAAAGATGATTGAGAATTTCAAATGGACAAGGTTAGTGGAAACTTTCCAGAAGCTTGATTAGAAATCAACGCGACCACACGACAAGCGCCACAGATGTTGAACCAATATCAAAGCTCAAGTCATCTTTTGGGGCTTATGTTAGAACATTAAAGTTCATGCCACCAAATGATCATTTTTTCCGAATCGGGACAAAATAAAAATAAGATGAAGAAGAAGAAATAATTTCCAAATTTATTTTGCATCAGATGAATTTATTCGATCTAACTTCGTCAAAATCAATCAACTTTCTTGGTGGATTTGGTCAAAAGACCTATCAACACCTAAATTCCATTGATGTTGAGGAAATTTATGACTCCAAGATATATTCAAAAGAATGCAAAATAAAAATGAAAATAAAATCAAATAAAAGGATTAAAAGTAATTTTGAAATTAGGTTATTTAATTGGACTTTATTGACGAAATACATAAATAATATTTTTTCATCAACATAAAATTCCAAGAAAATTACCCAAAGTCAAACATAGGTCAACAAGTGTTGACAAATTTTTTGAGAATTTTTTAAAGTCAGAAAATATGTTTAAAAGATAAAATAAAAGATGAAATAAACCAAAAAAAAGCAAAAAATATTAAAATCAAAAATAAAATAAAATGAGGTCACCAATATTTGTCAAATGACCATTGAATCCTTCCATAATTTTTTTAGAATTTTAGAATGTAAAAAGTATTTTTAAACAATTAAAAATATCAAATACAAGAGAAAAATCATAAAAAATATCAAATCTGAAAATAAAATTATGAAAAAATAAAATTTTGAAAAAATAAAATTCAGAAAGATAATATTTCAAAATATTTTTTGTGAATTTTTCATAATTTTTGGGCCAGGAATGAATTTTATATGATTTTTTGAAGTTTAAAACATTTAAAATATAAAATCAGAAAATAAAAATAAAAGCCAAAAAAATGTGGACCATCTGATCATAGTCAGAACGCGTTAGTAATCACATCCAATGGATTTGGCGTGCTGTGCTTGATATGGACCTCCTTGGTTTTCACACCGGGTTACAAATTAAATTAAGTTTAAAAAAAATAAAATCAGAAGCAATGTCATGCATTGGATTGATACTGACTATTAAAAGTAATCAGGTCCAAGGGCTCCCATTACGCATGCACGGTAAGGCAACGTCACCGAATCCATTTTGAAAAAATTACATGTCACGCTTTCCTTGGTTGAAGACAGACACGTAGGTCGTCTTCAACCTCCAACAATCCTCCATACCTGATTTCTCAAACTATAAAATCAATAAAAATGGGTGGTATCCTTGGATTCGTCTCTTCAAGACGATCTCAATCAGATGCTCGCGAAAAATTTATTTACACTGAGTGAAGAGAATTTTGGAAAAACTTAAATAATAGCGAATAGGATTGATGGATTTCTCAGTCAATACTTGATGAAAATGCAAATGGTGAAGATCACAAGGATCAGGAAGATGAGGAGAGTGCAATGATGTTTTATTTTGCAAGGTTTGATGGAGATTCCTACCTGAACGAAGTTCACTTTGAGAGGTCTGAAATTGGACTTGAATAGCACGGTTTAGGAAGCTTCAAGGCACGATTCTTGTTTTGTTAGCTTCAGTGAGGTTCAAGGAAGAAGAATGAATGATTAATTTCAAACTGGATTGACTTTGAGAGTGAAACGAAGTTGTTGAAAATATGATTCGAGAGTGAGTTTGGCAGGGGTTTTCTGGATATCAAAGCTTGAGGAAATGAGTGGAATGACTTGCTTATTTTTAGGAGAAGTGAATGAGATCAAGAGGGAGGGTGAATGATGTAATTTGGAGCAAAATCGTGCACACCTATGGTCATGAAGAAAGTATGACTTCATGTGCATCAAAACTCAACCATTCGTTGTGTTTTGATGTGCTAATTAATCCTGAGAAGTTTCTAATCATAATTAGTCACGAAAACAAGGCTTAGCTTAGCTTAAAAACAAGTTACACGCGCAAATGCACAAATTGATGGTGAGTGTAAAATAGGTTTTGACTCAAACTTTGAACTGGGGCCAAATCCAATTCCCTCGTGTGTTTTCTGATTTTCCTTGAGCCAAATGAAGTATTTAAAGAGTAGAACACAATGCAAAAAGAACCAAATCAAATGGATGCTTTAGTTGAGAGATTGAGCCTTTATGATTCTTGCAAAATCATTGATTTTTCTGGTCAGGCCTTGGTCAAGCATGCCACTTTCTAAAAATGACCTATAATGTTTCTTCTTCAAACTTGCCCTTCCACTCAAATTTTGCTCTTGATTTTCAAAGATGATATGAAGTAGACCTCTCAAGGAACATTTGGCAAAAAGAATCACTCAAAAATTCCAAAAATTGAGAAAGTTATGATCTTGTGAATTTGATGAAAATTTATGAAAAGACCTATAATCTTTTGACTTCTTCAAGCAACTTTCAAACACTTTCAATATTCAAGGCTTAAATGGAGATAAATTTCACATCTTCAAGATTCTTGTGCAAAAATAATAACCTCAAGATGATAACTGATGATCAAGATATGATTTTTTGAAGTTGATTATCTAACAATAGAGAAGTTTATTAAGGACTTGTAATCTTTTGACTTCATAAGCAAGCTTCCATGCATTTTCTCTTCTCACCAATTGCACTAAGTTGTATTATACATCCTTAGGTTCATTGTGAAATAAAAATGAGCTCAAGGAGACACGGGATGACCAAGTTATGATCCTTTGAAGTCATACAAGATAAATGAAGCATCAATCTAGAGAGTGGGCAATCATAGACCTCTAAAACAATGTTTTCATCAATCAAAATTCTTGGATCCAATCATATTCATATTAAAATTCCTCTTGAGGATAAAATGACTTTGGAAACATCCACAAAATTCATACAAAAATCAAGATATGATCCTCAGAAGTTCAAAACACTAATTTCAAGGTAGATGGCCATAGGATGGAGAGTTTTTTGAATTTGATGATCTCTTTCAAATATGAAGCATATGCACGACATAAGAGAGCATGGTTGATGATAAGAGAATTCTTCAATGAGAGATAATACTTTTGAAATCTTGAGAATTGAAGAAAGAAGGCATGGAAATAAACACATGAACTTATTGACTCTTTGAATGAGAAACTTATGCATCACCCACCTACAACATTTGGCAAGCTAAGTGTACACATATCATTGTTATCCAAGTATCAATCCTCACACACAATAAATAAACACATACACAAGGTGCTTGGTGATCTCCTAATGGCAAAGCCAAAGATATGAGAGAGAGATAAATTCAAATTGTGATCTTTGTGCCATGCAATGGTATGAAGTATTAGAGAATCTTAGGGGCAAAAATTGGGGTACAATAATATGAACCTCCTTAGGAAATTTATTTTTCCCAGCAAAGACTGAAGTTCCTTTTTGGTCGACGGAGGCTTGACGTCCATGATGGCTTTGGTTTTGCTTTGATTTACTTCTATGCCTTTT
This sequence comes from Vicia sativa, assembly GCA_021764765.1. Taxonomy (NCBI): domain Eukaryota; kingdom Viridiplantae; phylum Streptophyta; class Magnoliopsida; order Fabales; family Fabaceae; genus Vicia; species Vicia sativa. The sequence goes on along the minus strand of CM038793.1, from coordinate 151,334,801 downwards.
TTTATGCACCACAAAGCCAAGAAAATCACTTGCCTGCACACAAAAAACACATTTTAATTGATTCATTTTTATCACAATATAATCAATATAAATTTGCATGAAATCTTCAATAAAATCATGGAACATAGAATTCATTACCCTTTGATATGTCGCTCCGATATTTTTCAAGCCGAATGGCATGACAACCCATTCATAGGTTCCTAGTGCCCTTGGGAAACGAAACACCGTCTTCGGCACATCTTCATCAATAATAAAAATTTGGTTATAACCATAATAACCATCAAGCATACTTAAATATTCAAAACCAGCAACAAAGTTGACCAATATTTCTGCTACAGGCATAACATATGCATCTTTAGGAGTGGCAGCATTTAAATATCTAAAATTGATGTACACTCTTAAAGTTCCATTTTTCTTAATTACTGGCACTATATTTGCCAACCAGTACACATACCTTGCAGTTCTTATGAATCTACTTTTGAGGAGTCTTTCTATCTCCTCTTTGATTTTCAACATTTTTGCTGGAGCGACGCGTTTGGGCGTCTGCTTCACTGGCTTTTTCCCAGCTTTTATTGGCAACTTTAATTCGACCAAATCCCTGCTTAAACTTGGAATTTTGTTATAGTCTCAAGCGAAATAATATTTAAATTCTTTTAGTAAAGATACTACCTCGGATTTCAAACCCTAGTCGATATTGGCGCTGATATATGTTGGTCTTTTATCTCCATTTTTGCCAAGATCTACTTCTTCCAAAGGGTCTTGTGGATGCATCTTTTCTGGCGCTATTGGATCCTTCTCGAAGCCTAAGGGATCATCGTCATATATGCAGTCTAGACGCTGCTTATCGACGTTTTCTTCAACCATTTCTTTTTTATCTGGTGGCTTTGGATCAATAGCCAAAGTAATTCCTTCATCTAGAATTTGAACTTTATTGGCTTCGACAGCCATATTTTCTTCAGCCTCTAGAGCCAAATTTAACTTATTTTCGGCAATATACGCAGAAATCTTATTTAGAGCTTCTAGCTCAGACATCATTATCAGTGATGTCTCCCCAGCCTGTCGGTCGGACTCCTTCACAATATGGATCCTCAAGAGGTTCCACGTCCCACATAAAACCACGAGTTTCATGCAGCTTCAACAAAACAAATGCCTCATCCAGGTTGGCGTACACATCTTCAACAAGTTGACATGGGGAAATGTTGGCTAATTTCCCGTCAAATTCCTTCTTGCCGACATTATTCAAATCAACCATGAAATACCCCTGGTCGACTGCAATATTCTCGACTATGCCATATTCCATCCATATCACAAGATGTTGGTGCATAGAAGATGACACAGCTCCTATGTCGTGCAGTCATTTCCTCCCTACCAAAAGGTTATAACTTGGCTTGGCATTAATCACCATACATATAGCGGCCTAGTAACTGAGCCAACAGTGATATCAACTTGGATTACACCCATGGTGCTTCCAGTTCTACCTTTGTAGTCTGACAAGACCACGTTGTAAGATCTGACATCCGTAGCATACTTACCAATTTTCTTGAGTAGATGGTGTGGAATAATATTCACTGTAGCGCCACAGTCTACCAACACCTTGTTGATAGCTACCCCTTCGACCTTAGCCCTTATTAAAAGGGGCTTCAAATGGCTCTTCATGGCCATGTATGGTGTAACGCCCCGAATTTAAATAATTATTTCATTAAATTATATAAGAATTTATTTATTAGAATTTAGTCGAAGTTGGATTTATCAGTAGAATTATAAGGAGCATTAATAAATTGATAAGTTGATTTAGGGTGATTAAGTGAACTATCGAAAGTTGGGATTAATTAATGATGAATTAATTTTATTATAGAATATTATTGGAAATAATATTAGAAATAATATTATTATATGGGATCATTATTTAATTAAATTGGATTTAGTGGAGGTGTGAATAATAGATCCAATATATTATTATTATTATAAGTTGGATTTAATTATAAGAGATATAAAAGGAGAATTATAAGGGTTTAGTGAATATTTTTGGGAAAAAGTTGTACGTGGGAGAAAGAAAAGAGGAACAAGGGTTTGGAGGAAACGGCCGCCAAATTGGGAATTATAGACCGAAAAGCCAAATCGGAATTCGACCGGAAATTATAGAGAGACCGTCAATCCAAGGTAAGGGTGGAGTTCTAACTCTCTAAACGGGATTATGATGAATTGTGTGTAGGGACGGAATTGTATGAAATTATCTTTGTTTATGTAGACTGTGTGTGTGGATTAAATGGTTGATTTTTTATTGGTGTTGTTAGTGTTAATCGAGTGATAAGAACAATGGTTATGTAAAATTGTTGGCATGATTGAGGATTAGTGTTAGAGACAGTAATCGATTGGATAAAAAGTTAATCGAATTAAATCTACGTGAAGCAGAAGAAAGGAATTGGAGACGGTGGCTACAGGGGTGGGGCGAGCGCCCCCTTGTACTATGGAAGAGGAGACAGGCGTCTCAGGGAAAAGGAAGAGGGAGAAGAAAGGGGAGGCGGAAGCCTCCTTGTGTGAAGGAAGGAGTGGGACGACCGTCCCCTTTGATGTGGGGGCCACGACTGAAATTGTCTTTTTGTCTGTTTATTCTGTGGTCTGTGTACTATTTAGAGGCAACTTTGACAATTTTCCACCATGTGATCTGGAAATATTACACTAGCAGTATAGTTAATTATAAGTTGAGTACAATATTGAATTAAATCAGTAGTAGGTTGTGAAATAATTAAGTAGCATGGTTTTGTTTATTTTATTTTTCTGCAATGATAAATATAATAATAGTACTAACAGTTAGTATGTTGGGTAGCAGATTTATAGCAAATGTTGTATCTTTAGTAACATAGATAAATTCTGATAGCAATATGGTTTTGAATGCAGGGAAATTAAATATGATAGTGAAGTAAATTAGCAGAATCTGGATAACAATTAGTATTAATAGCAGTAGTAATGAAGTCAATAAAATCAGTACCGAATTAACTGAGCTAGTAAATTAAGCGGTATAATTAGTTGTCCAGAATTAATTGAAAATTGTCGGGATGGTTCGTATATTTTAGTAGGTGATTACAATTATTTTATTTTGTTGAGTTGTGTTGAATGCACCGCGTTGTTGAATTGTTTGTGATTTATTGGCAAAGAATATGTTGTTGTATATAGTTGTTATTTATGTGAAGTTGCAGGGTGTTTTCAGTGACGATAATTACCTCTAATTATTGGTAATAACAGTGAGATAGGCATATGCCTCGTGAAGTGAATTTATGTCATTGTTGTATGTTGTTAGTGTTCGCGTTAAAAGGTGACGCGCCATGAGGATGCGAACGTGAGTTCGGATCTTCTGGTACGCAACGATTTAAATCTTTTGATTTGTTTATAAAGATGCCGCGAGCATCAAGCTTTATTATTTTCAACACAAGAAAGATGATTTAATGATTATGAAAAGGGAAATGAAATACCCTCAATTGTTATTGGTATGCGTAACGACTAGCGCAAACTAGACATAACGCATGGGGAGATTCGAGTAAGGGGATTGGTATATAAAGGAATAGATGGAGCACCCTAAATATATGTAGTTATCTACGCTTTATATATGAATATATTTGATATGTTGTGTGTTTTTAATTGCTATTTCTATGATTGGGAAAGTTTCTCCTTTGGATTTTAAGAAACAGAGATTATGTGGGATTCTAGGTTTTGTTATTATTGTGCTCGCAAAGATCCGTGGATCTTCGCATACATATCCCCTAGTGGGAATCGAGCATTTGTAGCTCGGATCTGTGGTTCTATGGTTTGTTTGGTCCGAGGGAGATAGAAATTTGCTCGGCAAGGATGAGACCTCAGGCTCACGTATTCTCAAAAGGATGTTGAGAAAGTCGAGCAATCGTAGTTCCCACTTATGCTAGTGGAAAGCAACGGATGTTAGTAAGAGCACAAATGTCATCTTAATGAAAATGTATCTAATCTATTTCATCACATACATTTTGAAAAAGTTTGATTGATTAAAATCTTTCGTCGTAAGTATTAGGTGTTTTGCTTGAGTGTACAAGCTACCACTTACATGTTTAAGAAAGATGTTTGAAAAGATGATTGAATCTTTAACCGTAAGTATTGGGTGTTTTGCTTGAGTGTACACGCGTTACCACTTACAATTAAGAGATGTTTTTTGTTTGAAAATAGTTTTGAAAAGTTTGAAAAGTTTTGAAAAGTTTTTGACTGTATGTGATGTAATGGATGAGATACTTCTTCCATAGAGATGATAGATGTCTAAATCTCAAGGAGAAATTGATTGGATTAAAGGGATGCTTTTAAGAAGCCCGTGGGTCCTTGTATTGTTAGCCCAAGAGGAGGCATTCCGAGGGTCATCGAGGGTCATCGAGGGTCCTTGTATGAAGCTCAAGAGGAAGCTATAGGGTATGGTCTTTGGCTTGAAAGGATTTCACCGAGAAATCATCCTTTTCGGATAAGAGCAATTTCCGGAAATTTTACTCATTGGGGAATTTGAAAGTGATTTCACCGGAAACCATCCTTTCGTGGTTCTATCTTAGCGGGTGATTCTTTGTATTGAAGCCCAAGAGGAGATCGTTAAGAGATTTCTGTCTCTTTCATTGTATGATGCCCAAGAGAAGGCTAAACTCAATGAGGAGTTCTTTTGAACGAAGCCCAAGAGGAGGTGACTCAACAGGGAGTGTTGTCTTATACGGCCTAAGCGGAGGCTAACTCGTGGGAGAGTTTCTTTGAACAAAGCCCAAGAGAAGGATAACCCATGCCGGGATAAGTTATCTTGTATGAAGCCCAAGGAGGCTAAACTCAACTGGTGATGAGTTGTCTTGTATGAAGCCCAAGCGGAGGCTAAACTCAATTGATGATGAGTTGTCTTGTATGAAGCCCAAGGAGGCTATACCGTGGGAACCTATTGATTAGTCTAATTGTTATGTTATTATTAGACAGCTTGTATAAACAGTGTGTGTGTGTGTGACATGTATTCACGGAGTTTATGAAGGAAATATAAACAATGCATGATGTTTATTTACGCAGTTTATGAAATATAAACAAGTGTCTCGGAACGAACGCTTAAAACGAGCGTAACTTGATTATTCACAAGTTTGAACTGTACAAGGAAATGAATATGTACACGAACGAGTTTTTATGTACGACAAAGATGGATGTACATAGGAGGGTTGGGACTTACATCAGAAGAGAGGCCCATTGATTTGAAAGCGCACAGGAATAATGCTCCTTTCAATACCAATGGTATTTAGTGTAAAATGTATGATGAAACGGAAATGATTGATTGAAGTTTATCAGAAAAGTATTTTCAAAGAAAGAGTATCAGTATTATGTGATAAAATATTGAAAAAAAGAAGTATCGTGTTATGTATGATAAAAGTTTGTTTTGAAATATCTGTGTTATATGATAAAAAGTTTGTTTAAAAATGTTTGACAAAAGTTTGATATGTACAAGGAAATATTATGTACATAAAAGAATGTTATGGGACTTACATGATGGAGGCCCATTGGTTTGAAAGAAATTTTACTCAGAGAATTCTTCCTTTAAAACCAATGGATTCATGATAGACAAACGAATGAAAACAAATGAAAGAAATTTGTTTATGTTTGAATATTGACAAAGATGTTTTGAATATGTACAAATAAAACTAAATATGTACATAAAGGGTTGGGACTTACACCATAAGGGAGGCCCATGATCGATCGAGAAATTCGAGAAGAAACGAATTCAGTTTTATTGTTTTGAATTGGATCGATTATGGTAAAAGATGCAAGTTTTGATGAAAAAAGTTTTGAAGAATGATTTGAAAATGTTTTGAAAATGTTTTGAAATGTTAAGTTCTTTATGAGAAGTTTTGAAAAATCGAAGTCGAAAACTTGAAAAATTCACCTTTAAGGAGGTTTGAAAAGTGTTCGAGCATCGCTGCTCGATTAAAATTAATCGATGAAAATATTTTTGGATTTTTGACATAATCATAAAATATATGTATTAAATGACAAGTGTGCAAAAAATCATCTCAAAATGAGAAGTTTTGATTGATTAAAAAAAATTGTTGAAGTTTGATAAAAAAAACATGAAAATATAACAAGTTTGTAAAAAATTTGGTCTTGCTGGGTTTTGAACCCATGACCTTGAGGTGTACCACGTGGCAGAAAGAACTTATGGGCAAGCATACAACCACTAGGCCAACGCGTTTGAATGTGTTAGTGGGAAATGACACGCGTTGATATCATGTTGGATTATTTGAATTTTCAAAAATGAAGAGCAATGAAGAACACGCGCGAACCTGGGTTTATAGTTTTTGATTTTCAGAAACTCTGATCCAAGCTATCTCCTTCGTTTCTTAATGAAATTCAACGTTGTAAACATCAAAGTTACTCGTTTTTTCCTCACGAACATGATGGCATATGTTAATTTTGTTTATTTTAAGCCTAACGTGTTTTGATTTCTGGAAAAACTAAGAACCCTAAAAACTGATTTCTTAAATTAAATGATGGATTGTTCATGATTGTTTGATTTTGTTGAGGGCTATCACTCGTTATTAGTGCAGAAAACAAATGGCCAAGAGCTTTTCTCAATTGGTGCAAGGAATATGGAGTTTGAAGTTCGTGTTCTAACCTGGAAAAGTTGAGATCGAATTCTGTTCTAGAGCACTTCCAGTTGTTGTTTCTTGATTGATTAAGCTCCAACGGCATGTAAGGATGCTCTATGGATAGCCTGCTTGCTCTGAACTTGCTTGAATCGAGCTACACAAGTCAACCTTGCATACACTCAAAAATGAAATCTGGAAATCGTGTTAATGGTGTTACAGTTTGTTACCAATGATTTGGATCACTCATATGATGTATGGTGATGATGTTCAATGGATTAGAACTCAAGTTGTCCATTCCAAACTCAAAATCCGATGGCTATGGCAGTTTTGCAAGCTTTGGAGCATGAAAGATGAAAACTGATTTTTAGTTTAGTTCATGTTGATTTTAAGTTTGCAACAAGTTCCATAGTGATTATGCAACATGTTGGACACCAATATTTATCATGTTTTCAACTGATTTTTGAAAATGCTATGTTTGGCAATTTTGCTCTAATTGCTTGATTTTCAAGAAAGTGGAAGAAAGCATGGATTTTGTGAAGTTTCTTGGTGTTCATTTAAGCTTGAATTGAGAGCTATTTATAGGCAAGAGCTCTGAAAAGGTTAGGCAAGAAAGTACAAGCCATTTGGTGAATCAAAGCTTGCTTAAGGGGCAAGATTGTCCTTTGGCTTTTGAAAAGGAAGGTTCCTTTTTTTACCATGTGCAAAATTATTCAACTTGATCCAATCTCTCAATTATCACTTCTCACTGATGTTTATCAGTTTGATGAGTCATTTTGGCAAGGTGGCAAGTGGTTTAAATGAGAAAATCACAAAATGACCTATAATTGAAGTTTTGAACTTTGAAAAATCAAGTTTCATGGACCCTTTTGTTCCAATTTCAAAGACATAGCTAGCCTTCATGGATTTTGGAGTTCTTGGACATTTTGGAAAGATTTTTCCATGATCTACAACTTTCATGTTTTGAGTTTTTTCAAATTCCAATTGGAACTTGGTGAAATAATTGCTTGAAGTTTGGAAAAAATGTGAAATTTCAACACTTAGAAATTTTTCTAAGTTATAGAAATTTTGACTTTTTGTTGACTTTTCCAAATTCTTTGATTTTTTATGATCATGATGGATCATTTGAAGTATTTTGATGATTGAAAAAGTTTTGTCTCGAAAAATTTGACCAAAAGTCAAAGTTTGACTTTTCTGTGCAGATGAAATTTCATCAGACGTTTCTGAAATTGACTGATGAATTCTGTGAACCTCTGTGATGTTTTGAATCCAGAAATTAGGTCAAGATGTTATATCTAAGATATAATGACCAATCTCTATCCAAAAAAGTCAATTACTGCTCAAAAAAGCAGAGAATGCCTATGCTCGACCAAAATCCTAATTGGTCGATCCTCGATTGATCTATGAGAAAAATGGATATCTGAGGATTGAAGGCTGATGATTTGATCAAGATAGATCAAATGGAGTGAGAAAATCTCAAACCCTAATTGGTTAGCCCTTGAATCAGATGAAAATCTGATGAAACCCTAATTTTGACCTGTGAATGCTATACCCGATTAATGCTGTCTGAACTGTTAGTTGTGCAACAATGCAAATGTAAGGTGGTATATTAGGTCAAAATTTGGGGTATGACAGTTAGCATCACATTTCATTTACATTTGTGAAGGCATGTATTGGTGGAATTGTGAAGAAGGCTTATGCCTTTTGCCTCTATTTATTGGCAATAGTGAAGGGAGCTGAAGCTCCGTTGGTACCGCATGCATATGCATCGTTGTGTCTCATTTGAATTATGTTGTCATTATCTGTGAAGTGAATTATATTGTTATTACCTGTGAAGTGAATTATATTGTTGTTAACTATGAAGTGAATTATGTTGTTGTTAACCGTGAAGTGAATCATGTTGTTGTCAACTGTGAAGTGAATTATGTTATTGTTAACTGCGAAGTAAATTATGTTGTTGTTAACTGTGAATTGAATTATGTTGTTGCTAACAGTGAAGTGGTTTTGTGTTGTTGTTAATTGAGAAGTTGTTGTGACGTGTCAATTACGATGTGATAATTTTGTATGATTTAATCCTAGCATATTATTTATGATACACTTGTTTATATTGTTAGATATCTCACCCCTTCTGCTGATATTTCCCCTACCATGGGAAATGGGCAGGTACTCGAGGATAGCCGTGGAAGTTCGAAGTAGCATTATGAAGTCGTCAGTTGGTGTTAGTTTGAATTGGTGTCATTGCACTGATATGTAACACTCGGGGGATGAACGTTGCAAAAATTGTTGTAGTTGCTTAAATTGTTGAAGTTTATGAATAATATGAATACTTGATCATGTTGATTATTGAAGTTGGTTTAGTTGAATAATTATTCTAAGTGAAGTTAAATAATATTAATAATATCGTGGAATGTTTTGAGGTTGGATAAAAGATGTATTGTTGTTACTATTAAAGAGTTATGGTTCTGTGGTTAGTTGATTTAATTGAAAAGTATTGTTATAAGTTCATCCTTGATCTAAGTGTTATATATTTGTATAGTTGTGAATAAATGCACGTTGTTTTGCGAAGAAATTGTGATATCCCTTGTATGATTATCTTTTTCGCACTCTGATTTTTATATAAACGTTGGGTAGAATTGGGGTGTTACATATGGCCTCTCAAAGAACGCATCTTGATTCTCAATAGAACCATTATTCATCACAAAGTAACATGTTGGCTTGTGTAAAGCCATCTGCTCAGCATCAGGATCTGCTGAATCTTCCACTTCAGTAAGACAATCATAATCTGCTGGCAGAATTGATACCACGTTGACTAAAATATCCAAACTTTCTTTAGAATCGAACTTAAAGTCGTTAGTGGCATCTTCAAAACACTTGGCAGTTGGTCGATTTAAGAACTCTTTGATTCGTTCTTTTACAGCGGAATCGGCCTTCACTTTGTACTGCTTCTGGTGTCCTACTTTATTTGCAGCAATCTGCCCAGCAACATCTTGCCTCTCAGCTTGTTTTCGATGCTAGAAGTGTAACACCCCAATATTTTCGATTATTAAATAATTTAAATTTAAATTATTTATTTTATTAAAATTAAATTATTAGTATTTTTGGAATTATTAGAATTGGTTAAATAAAGTGAAAAGTTGGAATGTGGTGTAAAGAGTATAGTGGGGGTGTGTGTAGTAAAATGATCTATTCCCATTATTTGTTATTATTATTATTTTTAGAATAATAAGGAACAAAAGAAAGGAAAATAAAAGTGAGAAGGCAATTGGGAATTTTCATCGTACATGAGAAGTGCAAAGAGCAAGGGAAGAAAGAACTGAGAACTCTCAAGCTCAAGAATTTCTCAGAGGTAACGGGTGATTTCTCTTAGTTATTATGCCTTATAGATTTTGGGATCAATAGGATTGATTAAGTATGTTGGAAATCTCAATTTAGGATTTTCTAGATTGGTAGAATTTGACCCTAAACTATCTAATTGCATGAAATTGAACAAAATCAATGTGATATGATCATTGAGTATGGTTGGAATATGTTATATTACATTATGTCGTTGTTGTTTGGATGATTTTGATGAATTTGGATGTGTGGATTCATATTGGAATGATGAGAATTGAGTTGGGGAATAACATACTATCAAAATTACCTATTTTCTGCTACAGACGTCGCAGGAACCGGTTCTTGTGTAGGAGGAACCGGGTTCCTGGTACAAATTCCAAGGAGGTGGAATTTCTGTGTCTGAGGAACTAGTTCCCTTGTGGGAGGAACCAGGTTCCCAATGTGTTTTTCAGTAAAAATCAGATTTTTGAACGTAGGAACCGGTTCCTGTGTGGGAGGAACCGGGTTACCCATACAAAATTCCAGAGAGCGTGTTTTCACATAGTGTGGGAACCAGGTTCTCCCTTGGAGGAACCGATTACCACTGTAGCATTTTGAAAAATAAAAAAACTTTGAAAAATCATATCTTTCAAACCGTAAGTCCTTTTTAATCGTCGTTTTGGACGTTATTCTTTAAATTAAACAATCTATTTTATGAAAATGAGAAAATAATAATTAGTTGTTTTTAAATTGGAAGATGTTGGTTTTTCCGGTGTTGTAGTGTTGTATTTCGTGTACGTGGTGTTGTGGATTATTCGTATCTTGTGTACATGTTTTGTGGTGATTGTATATTGGTGATAACCTTACTAATTGAGGAGTGAGCGCTTGCATGTTTATACTTTGATGATTTATTTCATGATGGATGGTGATATCATGTTCTGGTTGATGATGGTTTATGATGTTGGATGTGATCATAACCTGTATTGAATGTTGCATGCTTTATGATGTGCATATATATATATATATATATATATATATATATATATATATATTATGGTGGTAGCTAATTCCCATTGTGCGGAATTAGTGAGTATTGCCAATAAACATTCCTGGGTGATTATGGGTGGTGAGGCGGGATTCATGTCCGGGTGATTATGGATGAATCGATGTTACTGTATCCGGGTGATTATGGATCAGTGTGTGACTTAGTTCACTTATGGTACCACATGCATAGAATCTTGTATTGCATTTTGTGTGGATTATAACATGATAGGATGGTTTCCTGTGTTATAATTTGTTTGCTATGTTTGGATGTGTGATCATGAATTGAAATGGTGAAAATTGACTTATCTGATTATGCTAAAAAGGGTGAATTAATAACTTGAGATATTTTATTGTTTTGAGAAACTTATAATGTATTTTAATTATGATGAAGTCTCACCCTTACTTTGATAATTTCAGATTGAAGTTTAGCGGCTTATGAGCTGGTGAGGATGGCTCATTGAGCTGTGCATTTTATTTGTCGCGTATCATGTCATGCTCTGATTGTAACACTGGGGAACATATGTTTTAGAGTCATTGATGAACTCTATTTCATTCTAATGGTTATTTTGGATAATTGTTGGTTTTTGAACTTATCCTAGTTTGAAATTATTTCGCTGTGTAGAACATGTATACCTTATGATCTTGAGTTATGTTCTTCAGTAAAGCATGACATTTGTTTGAATTTTTTTAATCAATTATGACGCCCTTTATTTACATGTCAACTCTGAATTTTATTATTATATTCGTGGGGTATTTTAGAAGGGTGTTACAATAGTGGTATCAGAGCATAGTCGGTCGTTGTGACCAGTGTCTTAGTGTCATTATTCCCTTTTGTATGCGACTAGTGCAAGGTAACACTGTCGATACTTGTGTTCTAATGAGAACTGTTTTGTGAATTTCACAGAACAATGGCTGGAAGAGGTAACAGAAGAGATAACGCTGCGATTGCTGAGGCTTTGGGGATGCTTGCTAGTGTGCTTGGAGGAAATCAACAAGGAGCTGGTACTGGTGCTGATAGGAAGCTGGGAAATTTTTAGAGGAACAATTCTCCGTTGTTCAAAGGAGATTGAAAGGATCTTCCGAGTGATTGACTGTGCTCAGCATCTGAAAGTGAGATATGGTACTTATATGTTGGCAAAAGAAGTTGATTACTGGTTGGTTGCTACCAGGACTGAGATGGAGCAAGATGGTACTGTGCTGACTTGGGCTGTGTTCAGAAGAGCTTTTCTGAGGCGGTACTTTCTTGAAGACATTCCGGGAAGGAAAGAGATCGAGTTTCTAGAGCTCAAGTAGGGCAACAAGACTGTAAGTGAGTATGCTTCCAAATTCATTGAATTAGCTAAGTATTATGCTCACTATAACAACGATGAAGAAGGAAAATTTTCTAAATGTATCAAGCTTGAGAACGGTCTCCGTGATGAGATTAAGCAGGGTATCAGATATCAGCGTATTCGCAAGTTTTCTAATTTAATGGATTATAGTAGGATTCTGGAAGAGCATTTTGCTAATACTAGGTCTAACTCTCGTGGATTTTGTAATACGGTGGGAGAACTGACTTTTGGAATTTGTTTTGCTTTTGATCACAAATGTTGCGGATAGCAAGAGTCGCTACCGACTTTTCTTTTATCCAATTAAGGGAAGGTGAAAAGAACAGAAAAAGACCTTCGTTAGATTCTGAGTAAGGGAGAAGGTTATGAAAAGGGAAGATATTAACACCCCTTTCCATCTGTGGTTATCTACGGGCTCTTAGTTGCTTTAGCTCATCTTTAAAAATTGCTTTCTGTGTGTGTGTTTGAAAAATGTTTTGAAAAGGCATTTCGCTTTGACTTTGTAATGATTCACGCTGGAATGTACACAAAAGTGTAAGGTGTGAAAGTATTTTGATGGAGCAAGCAACTAAAAGTCTTATTACCTACTCAGAACGGTCGTTTTCGTGTTATTTTACTTCCCTTTAGAATAGTGCTATCCATACCATTAGTTGGTAGGTAACCCTATTCGTTGGATGTAAGAGGGACATTCGAAGGGACATCAGATGGTCATAGAAGGCAACTTGTAGGAGTATCCTAGCACATTCGAAGGGACGATCATCACTTATCGTAGGCAAAAATTGAGGGACAAGATCATGTTTTCGTAGGCCACGTCGAGGGACTATGATCTTTGATTCAAAGGGACTATGATGATATGTTTGTAGGCAACGGTGCTAGGATACCTCTATGTTCGAGGGACTTGGCCATTTATTCGAAAGGCAACGAGAGAGAATACTCTAAGGGGTGCATGTGTGAAAAGTGTGTTGAATTCAGATATGTTATCTTGGAATTAGAAGTGATCTACGTTCGTTTTTATCTTGCCATTCATGCCTAGTTACTAGCCGTTTATATGGGTGCGAAAGTAAATTGCGGAAAGTAAAGTGCGGAAAGTAAATCCTACGCTATTACATGGCTTTGGGGCAGTTACATAATATAGGAGTGCGGAAAGTAAAGTGCGAAAAATGTAAATCTACGCTATTACATGATAAAAAAACTTTGCGACCTATACATCCTTTCTAGAATTGTAAATGCGAAATAAGAAATAGATAATCGGAATAATTACAAAATGTTAGCAAAATGTTTTGGAAATTAGTATAAAAAAGGTTTTTAGGTTTGTAATCCTAATTAGATGATAAAGCAATTTTTTGGAAATTTTCTGGATTGGTTTTAGTAAGGAAAAGTAATTAAAAGTCAATTTTATGGTTAATTAACAATTAATTAAAATATGCATGCAAAAATATTAATTTTTATGCCAAAAATTAAATAAACATTTTTCTAACCTAAATGCAAAAAGAAAATATTTTTTGGTGATTTTTAATGCATTAGAAAATTATTTAAAAAGAAATTAAATTAAATAAGAAAAATAAGAAAAGAAATAGAAAATTGGTTTGTTTGCAAAAAGTGTAAAAATAAGTGAGGATGTCAGGGTTCGAACCAAGGACCTTAGAGTCACACGCGCGCGCTGCTTGCCACTGGACCAACCTGCATTTGGTGTTAGTTGAATGAAACAAAAACATTATAAGTGAAATAAGTTCCTGGACCCCAGAACGCGCGCGAAGAACTTCATCTTCTTCGTTTAAATATTTAAACCTTTAGCGACGGTTTTGGTTCGTTGCTAAAGCCTTTACCAACGGATTGTCCGTAGTTATAACACCTACAACTTTGCAAAATTCATAATATGCAATATAAATTTATAAGGAGACCATGGTTCGATTGCAAATTGGTCCCTGAGTTCAATGGTACCAGTCGTTTGGTCCAATTTTTCCTATTTCAGAAAACCCCAATTAGAGCTTATGAACCCTAGCCATGGTGGATTCTGATTCCGGTGTCTAAACTCCAATTAACCTATGCAGAAAGTTTCGAAACTCCATTCTAAACACAAACAAACAATCAAAACATGTTAAATATGCATGAAAATCAAAAATCGAATTTGAGTTAGAATGTGCAAACCGAAATCGTGTTTTAGTGATTCTGGGCATTTGGATGGCTTGTGAGTATCTGGATCGATTCAGAGGACCTCCAGGAATGTGTTGGAATACTTGGAATTGATTGAATCAATTTGAAACTAGGGCTGCCAATTGCTTGAATGCCACGATTTTTTTGAGGTTGGGTAGGGTTCTTGGAGGCAAGAATTTCGTCCTTTGTACTTGTGGATGCATTGTGTACTTATAGTAGAGTGAATTAGGTCAAGAATCATGAAGAAATTATGTGCCAATCAATGAGAAAATATTTGATTTGGTATGAAACCAAATATTGCCTTTCTTGATCAAATCTCATTCAAGTCCTTTGCCAATCAATACAATTTTGAAATTGACAGCTTGTATGGCTTGCTTGGATCTCAAGAATGAGAGAAAAATCCAATTTGCAATTAATTTTGATTTTCTATCTTTTATTTTAATTAAATTGGCTTTTAAATGATTAAAAATCCAAAATAAATATAAAATAAAAGATAAATTCGTGGCCTTGGGCTTGGAGGTTCCAAATCAGCTAAGGAACATGTTTGAACCAAGAAACATTAGGCCTATTTGCAAATTTTTTGATTTTGTCAAGTATTTCTCTTTGTGCACCTCCTCAAAAATGCTCAACTTGTGCAAGGTGTAACTTGCTCAAATTTTAACATTTTTGGGTGTTCTTGAACTTTTTAGAAAGCTCAAGATGTCCTCTAAACAACCTCTTTGGTTTCATCTCAATTGAAGTTTTAATGCTCATGAACACTTCTTTACAAAAAGTTGACTTTTTGTTGACTTTGAAAAGGACCTGTAATATTTTGATCCATAACTTCCAAATGAAGAATTTTCTTCCCAAGATTGTGAGACATGAAGTTTTAGAGAATTGAATTCTCTTCAAAATGAGCTGTGGTGCAAAAATTTCTGATAAAGTATGTGAAAGTTATGTCTGGTCAAAGTTCTGTTGACTTTTGCCTAAGAAAGCCGAATTTAGAAACTTTGACGTTTGATCAATTCTTGACTTTTCTTGATGAATCATGATCAACCCTTGATCAAATGATGAATATCACTTCAAAATATTGATGTTGACCAAAAATCATGAAGTTTGACTGTATGTTGACCACAGTTGACTTTTTGTCCAATATAATTGATTTTCAACCATTTGAGCAATTGTCTGAGGAAACTTGACTTGTAAGGCTCTAAACTTGACATGGAGATTATTTGAAGCATATGATGAGGCATGATGACCATTAGAAGTGTTAGAGGTCCACCTTGATTTGAGGATGGTTAAACCCTAGTTTGGGTTAACTGCTTAGGAGAGGGTTTGTCTGGTCAACCCTTGTGAAATCCTTGAGTATGGATATGTGAAATATCTTGAGAAGTAAGAGGGAAAATTTTGGGGTATGATAGTTGCCCCTGTTCAATTTTCTTGTATTGGAAGAGTTAGATTAACATGCTTGCCTTTCGTGATCTGAAAGTAGAAGATGATTGGAGACTCGAGTACACTTGAAAATTTGCACTCGCTGTTGGTTGATGATGCACTAGAATGGGTTTACAGATGCCATTTGGAGAATCTGGCGGCTTCACTGGGGAGTGAGTCGTACGCTAGACTTGCGAATGTCGCTTGAATAGGAGAAATGTCAGAGATGGGCTTAGAGATGCCATCAGGAGAGACTGGTGTTGGGGAACGAGCCGTACGTTAGACTCTGCAGATATTCTTTGAAGATAGAAGGGAGCACGGAGATGGGCTTAAGATGCCATCCGAATAGAATGATGTTGAGTCGTACGTTAGTGTAACACGGTGAACTGACTTTGTAGGATTTTGTATCGCAAATGTGCGGATAGCAAGAGTCGCCATCGACTTTTCTTTTATCCAATTAAGGGAAGGTAAAAAGTACAGAAAAAGACCTTCGCTAGATTCTGAGTAAGGGAGAAGGTTATGAAAAGGGAAGGTATTAGCACGCCTTTCCATCCGTAGTTATCTACGGGCTCTTAGTTGCTCTAAGATCACTTTAAAATTGTGCTTTCTGTGTGTTTGACAAAAATGTTTTGAAAAGGCATTTCACTTTGACTTTGTAATGATTCATGTAGGAATGTATACAAAGTGTTCGGAAATGTTTCGTTTTGAAAAGAGTTTTGAACTTTGACAAAAAGTGTGAGGTGTGAAAAAGTGTTTTGAAAGAGCAAGCAACTAAAAGTCTTATTACCTACTCAGAATTGGTCGTTTTCGTATTATTTTACGTTCCTTTAGAATAGCGTTATCCATACCATTAGTTGGTAGGTAACTCCATTCGTTGGATGTAAGCGGGACATTCGAAGGGACATCGGATGGTCATAGAAAGCAACTTGTAGGAAGTATCCTAGCACATTCGGAGGGACTATCATCATTTTTTGTAGGCGACAATCGAGGGTCAAGATCATGTATTCGGAGGCGACATCGTGGGTCTTATGATCTTTGTATCGAAGGGACTATGATGATTTGTTTTGAAGGCAACGGTGCTAGAATACCTCTACGATCGAGGGACATGACCATGTGAATTCGTAAAGGCAACGAGAGAGAATTACCCTAAGGGGTGCATGTGTGAAAAGAGTGTGTTGATCTCAGATATATTATCTTTGAAATTAGAGTGAGCTATGTTCAATTTTAGTCTTGCCATACACGCCTGATTACTAACAGTTTATAAGATGCGGAAAGTAAATTGCGGAAATATAAAGTGCGGAAAGATAAATCCTACGCTATTACATGGCTTTGGGGCAGATACATAATTTAAAATGCGGAAAATAAAGCCCTAATTAAGCTATTACATCCCATGAGCAATTACATAATTGGAAAAAAGAAAACGATAAAAAGAAATCGTCCGAAACGGGATAACCTGTGAAAAGATGAGAAATCGGAAAATACAAGGAAATCGAATAAGAGAAAAATGTTAGCAAAAATAATGATATTTAAATGAGAAAAATATTTCATGCTGGAAATAACATTAATATGCTAAAATAATTTTTTGGGATTTTTGGAGTTAATTTAATAATTAAAAACTAATTAAAAGTGATTTAAATGATAAATTAGCAAATAAATTAAATATGCATGCAAAATAATATTTTTTAATTTTATAAACTAAATAAACATTTTCTGGAAATAATGTAAAAAGAAAAATATTTTTTGATGTTTTTTAATGCATGATAAAAATTATTGAAATAAATTAAAATGAATGCAAAATATTAAGAAAATAGGAAAATATGGAAAATAGGAAAATAGTTGAAGTTTGTGAAAAAGAGAAACAAAACTGGTCCCAGGCTGATTCGAACTCGTGACCAGGAGGAGCATCTTTGAACAGTCCATGCCTTAACCACTAGGCCATCTTGCATCTGGTGTCATGAGATTGAAAGCATGTGAACATGAGCATACACGCGTCGTCGTTTGGTGAAGTCAAGACACAGTCAGCTGGTGGACCCCAGGTTAATTCAAATGGACGAATCGGAACACACGGAATTGCCACGCACGCTTCGCCGGTCCTCGCCCTGGTCAACGACGCCGGAGCCCTAGCTCCAGTCGTCTTCTCCGACCATATGATTTTCCAACCTGCAAAAATACGCAAAATAAACAAGAAAGGAGGACCCTACCCCCTAAATCGAGGGCTGCGATCTCAATGGTACCATTAGTTTGCCCTAAAAACGCTTGCACAAGCCGGTTCGATTCAAATAGCTCGTGAAGCCCTAATAATGGCAAGTAGGTTCCTGTACGTTCAAGCTTGCATGTAATGGTTCTAATGTGACCTAATGCATGTCCTGAATACAAATAAACACACGAAAACGATTAACAATGCATGATATTATGAAATCGAATTTGAGGAAAAATTCAAACCGGTGAGAGTTCAAGGACACGATCTGGGCAGCCTGGGCTTGATGTAGGAGTATGGATCGATTGCTGGGAACCTCAGGAAGGTGTTTGAGTGCTCAAATTGGCCTGAAACCTGCTGGAAATTGAAACACGATTTTTGAAGCTTCTTGAAAAATTTTGGCAAAATAAGGGTTGGTGTAAGGGCTAGGGTTTCGTGTCTCTTGCTTGTCATATTGCTGGCTATTTATAGAGTGGATTAGGAGAGGAAAAAGAAGGAAAAAAGATTTGGTTTTGAATGTGCATTGAATAATTTTCAAATAAAATCAAATTTTGGAGAAAATTTGATTTTCTCTTTAATGAAGGATCAAACACGAAATTGGCATGTATCATGGGCTTCCTTGGACCTCAAGTTTGATATAAAATCACTCCTTTTGGAAAAATATCTTATTTTCATATTTTATATAATTTAATTTTGAATTAAATGGTTTTAAATCCAAAAATAAATTAATAAAATAGAAAATTGCCATGGCCAAGCATTAATGGGTCACAAATAACATCATGAACAAGTTTGGATCATAAGATTATAGGCCCATTTGGAAAATTTTGCATTTTGACCAATATCTCCTTTTGTGCAATTGTCCAAAAATGCCCAACTTCTGAATAGTGTGTCTTGCTCAATTTTCCACATTTTTGAGTGTTTTGGACTTTTTGGAAATCTCTAAGAGTCCTCTAACCAACCTCTTTGGTTTCATCTCAATTGGAGTTTCCATGCTCAATATATCTTCAAAACAAAATGTTGACTTTTTGTTGACTTTGAAAAGGACCTGTAATGTTTTGATCCATACCTTCCAAATGAAGCATTTTTTGAACATTCTTGTGAGACATGAAGTTGTAGAGTATTGAATTTCCTTCAAAACAAGAGGCGGTGGAAATTTTTTTGAGAAAGTATGAAGAAGTTATGCTCAGTCAAAGTTTGGTTGACTTTTCACTAAGAAACCCTAATTTAGAAAGTTTGACTTTTGAGCAAATCTTGAGTTTTCTTGATGAATCATGATAAACCCTTGATCAAATGATGAATGTAAATCCAAAATGAGGATGTTGACCAAAAATCATGAAGTTTGACTGTATGTTGACCACAATTGACTTTTTGTCCAATACAAGTGATTTTCAACCATCTGAGCAATTGTCTGAGGAAACTTGACTTGTGAGGCTTGAAGCTTGACATGGAGAATCTTTGAAGCATATGAGGAGGCATGAAGACCATTGGAGATGTTGGAAGTCCATCTTGATCTGAGAATTGTCAAACCCTAGTTTGGGTTGATTGTCTAGGAGAGGGTTTGTCTGATCATCCTTTGAGAGTCCTTGAGTATGGATGTATGAAATGTCTTGAGATGATGGAGGGAAAATTTTGGGGTATGACAGTTAGACTTCATGCAATATAGTTATTGAGAATGGGTTGAAGTTTGACTTCACCATCAACAACAACCAAGCACAATAAGATACACTCATCACCGACATGATCATTGCCCTGGAAATTGGAGCCACCATATAATAATCCAAAAGTAACTCTCAACTGGTATCCAACCAGGTCTCAAGACAATATTATGCTAAGGAACTTAGGTTAAAGTATGTAGATGTTGGTACTGTAGTGCGATAACCATGGAGAGCAAATGGTAACATCTCATGCTAATCCTTGTAGGTCACTGTCATCTTCTGTATGATCTTCTTGATATTTTTGTTGGCGGCTTCCACTGCGCCGTTCATCTTAGGCCGATATGGAGAAGAGTTGTGATGTTTGATCTTGAACTGCGTGCAGAGTTCCATGATCATTTTGTTGTTGAGATTAGTTCCATTATCTGTGATAATCCTTTCGGGGATGCCATATCTACAGATAAGATTATGCTTTATGAATCGAGCCACAACATTCTTGGTAACAGATGCGAATGAGACTGCTTCTACCCACTTGGTGAAATAGTCAATTGCCACAAGGATGAAACGATGTCCGTTCGAGGCAGTAGGTTTGATTTCTCCGATCATGTCAATGTCCCACATTGCCAAAGGCCAAGGAGCGGTCAAAACATTCAATGGTACTGGAGGTACGTGCACTTTGTCTGCGTATATCTGGCATTTGTGACAAGATCGAGCATAGCGGTGACAATTAGCTTCCATGGTGGACCAATAGTAACCTATTCTTAGAATCTTCTTAGCCATTGTATGTCCACTGGAGTGGGTACCAAATGCGCCTTCATGTAACTCTTCCATGATACGCTCTGCAGTTTTCTGATCTACACAGCGGAGTAAGCACAAGTCGTGATTGCGCTTGTATAAGATACCGTTGCTAAGAGAGAATTTGGATGCGAATCTTCTCAAGAACTTCTTGTCATTGACAGATGCCCCTACGAGATACTCCTGAGCCTCAAGATACCTCTTCACTTCGTAGAACCAATGTTTCTCTTCTGTATCAAGTTCACAACAGTATGCTGGTTCGTCAAACCTTTCAATGATGATTTAGGAAGCCTCGTTGTCCCATCTGACCTTGAACATAGATGACATAATAGCTAATGCGTCTGCTAACTGATTCTCTTCTCGTGGAATGTGATCGAAAGTAATCTCTTCGAAGTAGGGGATCATTATCAGAACATGCTCCCGATATGGAATGAGATTCGGATGCTTCGTATCCCACTCGGCTTTAATCTGACTGATCACTAAAGCTGAGTCTCCGTACACTTGCAAGAATTTGATTCTTAAGTCAATAACAGCTTTAATACCCATGATGCATGCTTCGTATTCAGACATGCTGTTGGTGCAACTAAAACATAATTTGGCGGTGAAAGGAGTGTGTCTGCCTGTAGGAGATGTAATGATGGCGCCGATGCCATTGGCAAGTGCGTTTGAGGCTCCATCAAAGACCATGGTCCATCGGGATCCTGGTCCGGGTTCTTCGTCTAGGCCTGGTTCTTCACAATTAGTAACTAACAAAACATCTTCGTCTGGAAACTCAAACTGCATAGACTGATAGTCATCTACGGCTTGCTGAGCCAAATGATCAGCTACTACACTTCCTTTGATCGCTTTCTGAGAAGTATATTGGATGTCATATTCGGTCAAGATCATTTGCCATCTTGCTATTCTTCCGGAGAGAGTTGGTTTCTCGAATATGTATTTTATTGGATCCATCTTGGAGATCAACAAAGTGGTGTGAGTCAACATATACTGTCTTAGTCGGCGAGCAGCCCAAGCCAAAGCGTTGCAAGTTTTCTCGAGCTGTGAGTATCTTGTTTCACAGTCGGTAAACTTTTTGCTAAGGTAGTATATTGCATACTCTTTTCGAACAAACTCGTCATGTTGCCCCAACACACACCCCATTGAGTTCTCTAATACTGTTAAGTACATGATAAGAGGTCTTCCTTTGGCTGGAAGCATCAAGATAGGAGGATTCTGTAGGTACTCCTTGATTTTGTCGAAAGCGATCTGGCAATCGTCGTTCCATTCCACTACTTGATCTTTCTTCAGTAACTTAAAGATTGGCTCACAAGTAGCAGTTAGATGTGCAATGAATCTGGCAATGTAGTTCAGTCGTCCCAAGAAACCTCTAAATTCCTTCTCGGTGCGGGGAGCTGGCATTTCTTGAATAGCTTTAACCTTGGCGGGGTCAACTTCAATACCTTTACCACTGACAACAAACTCTAGGAGTTTACCGGATCTGACTCCAAAGGTGAGCTTGTTGGGATTAAGTCTTAGTCTGTACTTATTCAGTCTATCAAACAGCTTTCACAAATGATCGAGATGTTCTTCTTTAGTCTGTGATCGAGCTATCATGTTGTCGACATAGACCTCTATCTCATGATGAATCATGTCATGAAATAATGCCACCATGGCACGTTGATATGTGGCGCCAACGTTCTTCAGTCTAAACAGCATGACCTTGTAACAGAATGTGCCCCACTGTGTAACGAAGGTAGTCTTCTCCATGTCTTCAGGAGCCATTTTGATCTGATTGTAACCGGAGAAACCATCCATGAAGGAGAAAACCTTATGTTGAGCAGTGTTGTCGACTAGAACATCAATATGAGGCAGTGGAAAATCGTCTTTCAGACTCGCTCTGTTCAAATCTCTGTAATCCACACACATTCACACTTTACCATCCTTCTTAGGCAGGTACCATATTTGCAACCCACTGCAGATAAGAAGTAACAGCGAAGAAACTGGCGTTGAACTGCTTCATGACTTCAGCTTTGATTTTCTCTGACATCTCAAGACGCATGTGACGAACCTTCTGCTTCACTGGGAGAAAACCTTCTTTTGTCGGTAATTGGTGTACCACAATGTCAATGTCTAGACCCAGCTGTTCGCGTTAAAAAGTGACGCGCGAGGGGATCGAATCTGAATTCGGATTCTCTGGCTCTAAATGATTTACTCTTTTGATTTGTTTATAAAGATGCCGCGAGCATCAAGCTTTATTATTCTCAAAACAAGAGATTATGATTATGAAAAAGGGGAAAGTTGTTAATACCCTCAATTGATATGATATGCATCACGACTAGTGTAAACTAGACGTAACGCATTGGGGAGATTCCGGGTAAGGGGGTTTGTTATATAAAGGGAATAGATGGAGCACCCTAAATATATATGGTTATCCATAACTTTATATATGAATACGTTTGATATGTTTGTGTGTTTTAATTTCGATTTCTATGATTGGAAAAGTTTCTCCTTTGGATTTTTAAGAAGGATAGGTTATGTGGGATCCTAGATTTTGTTATTATTGTGCTCGCAAAGATCTTTGGATCTTCTGCATACATATCCCTTAATGGGAATCAAAGCATTTGTAGCTCGGATCTAAAGGGATCTATGGTTTTGTTTGGTTTGAGGGAGAAAGAAATTTGCTCGACAAGGATGAGACCTTGTGCCTACGTATTCTCAAAAGGATGTTGAGAAAGTCAGAGCAATCGTAGTTCCCACTTATGCTAGTGGAAGCAACAGGATGCTATTAAGAAACACAGACAAATGTCATCTTAATGAAAAATGTATCTAATCTATTTCATCACATACATTTTTGAAAGGTTTGATTGATTAAAATCTTTCACCGTAAGTTATAGGTGTTTTGCTCGAGTGTACAAGCGTTACCACTTACATGTTTAAGAAAGATGTTTGAAAAAAGATGATCGAATCTTTTAATTGTAAGCATTGGGTGTTTTGCTTGAGTGTACAAGCATTACCACTTACGATTAAGAGATGTTTTTTGTTTGAAAAGAGTTTGAAAAGTTTTTTGATTGTATGTGATGTGATAGATGAGATACTTCTTCCATAGAGATGATAAACGTCTAAATCTCTAGGAGAAATTGATTGGATTAGAGGGATGCTTTTAAGAAGCCCATGGGTCCTTGTATTGTTAGCCCAAGAGGAGGCATTCCGAGGGTCATCGAGGGTCATCGAGGGTCCTTCTATGAAGCTCAAGAGGAAGCTATAGGGTATGGCTGTCTTTGGCTTGAAAGGGATTTCACCGAGAAATCGTCCTTTTCTGAATAAGAGCAATTTCACCGGGAAATTTTACTCATTGGGGAATTTGAAAGTGATTTCACCGGGAAACCATCCTTTCAGGGTTCTATCTTAGCGCGGGTGATTCTTTGTATTGGAAGCCCAAGAGGAGACTGTTAAGAGATTTCCTGTCTCTTTCATTGTATGATGCCCAAGAGAAGGCTAAACTCAATGAGGAGTTCTTTTGAACGAAGCCCAAGAGGAGGCTGACTCAACAGGGGAGTGTTGTCTTATACGAAGCCTAAGTGGAGGCTAACTCTGTGGGAGAGTTTCTTTGTACAAAGCCCAAGAGAAGGCTAACCCATGCTGGGGATAAGTTATCTTGTATGAAGCCCAAGCGGAGGCTAAACTCAACTGGTGATGAGTTGTCTTGTATGAAGCCCAAGCGGAGGCTAAACTCAATTGATGATGAGTTGTCTTGTATGAAGCCCAAGCGGAGGCTATACTGTGGGGAACCTATTGATTAGTCTAATTGTTATGTTATTATTAGACAGTTGTATAAACAGGTGTGTGTGTGTGACATGTATTCACAGGAGTTTATGAAGGAAATATAAACAATGCATGATGTTTATTTACAGCTTTATGAAATATAAACAAGTGTCCGTGAACGAACGTTAAAACGAGCGTAACTTGATTATTCACAAGTTTGAACTGTACAAGGAAATGAATATGTACACGAACGAGTTTTTATGTACGATAAAGATGGATGTACATAGGAGGGTTGGGACTTACATCAGAAGAGAGGCCCATTGATTTGAAAGCACAGGAATAATGCTCCTTTCAATACCAATGGTATTTAGTGTAAAATGTACAGATGAAACGGAAATGATTGATTGAAGTTTATAGTAAAAGTATTTTCAAAGAAAGAGTATCTCATTATGTACGTATAAAAGATTTTGAAAAAGAAGTATCCGTGTTATGTATGATAAAAAGTTTGTTTTGAAATATCGTGTTATGTATGGATAAAAGTTTGTTTAAAAAATGTTTGACAAAAGTTTGATATGTACAAGGAAATATTATGTACATAAAAGAATGTTATGGGACTTACACCGTGATGGAGGCCCATTGGTTTGAAAGAAATTTTACTCAGGAGAATTCTTCCTTTAAAACCAATGGATTCGGTGTATAGACAAACGAATGAAAACAAATGAAAGAAATTTGTTTATGTTTGAATATTGACAAAGATGTTTTGAATATGTACAAATAAAACTAAATATGTACATAAAGGGTTGGGACTTACACCATAAGGGAGGCCCATGATCGATCGAGAAATTCGAGAAGAAACGAATTCAGTTTTATTGTTTTGAATTGGATCGATTATGGTAAAAGATGCAAGTTTTGATGAAAAAAGTTTTGAAGAATGATTTGAAAATGTTTTGAAAATGTTTTGAAATGTTAAGTTCTTTTATGAGAAGTTTTGAAAAAAATCGGAAGTCGAAAACTTGAAAAATTCACCTTTTAAGGAGGTTTGAAAAAGTGTTCAGAGCATCGTTTCGCTCGATTAAAAATTAATCAGATGAAAATATTTTTGGATTTTTTTGACATAATCATAAAATATATGTATTAAATGACAAGTGTGCAAAAAATCATCTCAAAATGAGAAGTTTTGATTGGTTAAAAAAAATTGTTGAAGTTTGATAAAAAAAACATGAAAATATAACAAGTTTGTAAAAAATTTGGTCTTGCTGGGTTTTGAACCCATGACCCTTGAGGTGTACCACGTGGCAGAAAGAACTTATGGGCAAGCATACAACCACTAGGCCAACGCGTTTGAATGTGTTAGTGGGAAATGACACACGTTGATATCATGTTGGATTATTTGAATTTTCAAAAATGAAGAGCAATGAAGAACACGCGCGAACCTGGGTTTATAGTTTTTGATTTTCAGAAACTTTGATCCAAGCTATCTCCTTCGTTTCTTAATGAAATTCAACGTTGTAAACATCAAAGTTACTCGTTTTTTCCTCACGAACATGATGGCATATGTTAATTTTGTTTATTTTAAGCCTACCGTGTTTTGATTTCTGGAAAAACTAAGAACCCTAAAAACTGATTTCTTAAATTAAATGATGGATTGTTCATGATTGTTTGATTTTGTTGAGGGCTATCACTCGTTATTAGTGCAGAAAACAAATGGCCAAGAGTTTTCTCAATTGGTGCAAGGAATATGGAGTTTGAAGTTCGTGTTATAACCTGGAAAAGTTGAGATCGAATTCTGTTCTAGAGCACTTCCAGTTGTTGTTTCTTGATTGATTAAGCTCCAACGGCATGTAAGGATGCTCTATGGATAGCCTGCTTGCTCTGAACTTGCTTGAATCGAGCTACACAAGTCAACCTGCATACACTCAAAAATGAAATCTGGAAATCGTGTTAATGGTGTTACAGTTTGTTACCAATGATTTGGATCACTCATATGATGTATGGTGATGATGTTCAATGGATTAGAACTCAAGTTGTCCATTCCAAACTCAAAATCCGATGGCTATGGCAGTTTTGCAAGCTTTGGAGCATGAAAGATGAAAACTGATTTTTAGTTTAGTTCATGTTGATTTTAAGTTTGCAACAAGTTCCATAGTGATTATGCAACATGTTGGACACCAATATTTATCATGTTTTCAACTGATTTTTGAAAATGCTATGTTTGGCAATTTTGCTCTAATTGCTTGATTTTCAAGAAAGTGGAAGAAAGCATGGATTTTGTGAAGTTTCTTGGTGTTCATTTAAGCTTGAATTGAGAGCTATTTATAGGCAAGAGCTCTGAAAAGGTTAGGCAAGAAAGTACAAGCCATTTGGTGAATCAAAGCTTGCTTAAGGGGCAAGATTGTCCTTTGGCTTTTGAAAAGGAAGGTTCCTTTTTTTACCATGTGCAAAATTATTCAACTTGATCCAATCTCTCAATTATCACTTCTCACTGATGTTTATCAGTTTGATGAGTCATTTTGGCAAGGTGGCAAGTGGTTTAAATGAGAAAATCACAAAATGACCTATAATTGAAGTTTTGAACTTTGAAAAATCAAGTTTCATGGACCCTTTTGTTCCAATTTCAAAGACATAGCTAGCCTTCATGGATTTTGGAGTTCTTGGACATTTTGGAAAGATTTTTCCATGATCTACAACTTTCATGTTTTGAGTTTTTTCAAATTCCAATTGGAACTTGGTGAAAAAATTGCTTGAAGTTTGGAAAAAATGTGAAATTTCAACACTTAGAAATTTTTCTAAGTTATAGAAATTTTGACTTTTTGTTGACTTTTCCAAATTCTTTGATTTTTTATGATCATGATGGATCATTTGAAGTATTTTGATGATTGAAAAAGTTTTGTCTCGAAAAATTTGACCAAAAGTCAAAGTTTGACTTTTCTGTGCAGATGAAATTTCATCAGACGTTTCTAAAATTGACTGATGAATTCTGTGAACCTCTGTGATGTTTTGAATCCAGAAATTAGGTCAAGATGTTATATCTAAGATATAATGACCAATCTCTATCCAAAAAAGTCAATTACTGCTCAAAAAAGCAGAGAATGCCTATGCTCGACCAAAACCCTAATTGGTCGATCGTCGATTGATCTATGAGAAAAATGGATATCTGAGGATTGAAGGCTGATGATTTGATCAAGATAGATCAAATGGAGTGAGAAAATCTCAAACCCTAATTGGTTAGCCCTTGAATCAGATGAAAATCTGATGAAACCCTAATTTTGACCTGTGAATGCTATACCCGATTAATGCTGTCTGAACTGTTAGTTGTGCAACAATGCAAATGTAAGGTGGTATATTAGGTCAAAATTTGGGGTATGACAGTTAGCATCACATTTCATTTACATTTGTGAAGGCATGTATTGGTGGAATTGTGAAGAAGGCTTATGCCTTTTGCCTCTATTTATTGGCAATAGTGAAGGGAGCTGAAGCTCCGTTGGTACCGCATGCATATGCATCGTTGTGTCTCATTTGAATTATGTTGTCATTATCTGTGAAGTGAATTATATTGTTATTACCTGTGAAGTGAATTATATTGTTGTTAACTATGAAGTGAATTATGTTGTTGTTAACCGTGAAGTGAATCATGTTGTTGTCAACTGTGAAGTGAATTATGTTATTGTTAACTGCGAAGTAAATTATGTTGTTGTTAACTGTGAATTGAATTATGTTGTTGCTAACAGTGAAGTGGTTTTGTGTTGTTGTTAATTGAGAAGTTGTTGTGACGTGTCAATTACGATGTGATAATTTTGTATGATTTAATCCTAGCATATTATTTATGATACACTTGTTTATATTGTTAGATATCTCACCCCTTCTGCTGATATTTCCCCTACCATGGGAAATGGGCAGGTACTCGAGGATAGCCGTGGAAGTTCGAAGTAGCATTATGAAGTCGTCAGTTGGTGTTAGTTTGAATTGGTGTCATTGCACTGATATGTAACACTCGGGGGATGAACGTTGCAAAAATTGTTGTAGTTGCTTAAATTGTTGAAGTTTATGAATAATATGAATACTTGATCATGTTGATTATTGAAGTTGGTTTAGTTGAATAATTATTCTAAGTGAAGTTAAATAATATTAATAATATCGTGGAATGTTTTGAGGTTGGATAAAAGATGTATTGTTGTTACTATTAAAGAGTTATGGTTCTTGTGGTTAGTTGATTTAATTGAAAAGTATTGTTATAAGTTCATCCTTGATCTAAGTGTTATATATTTGTATAGTTGTGAATAAATGCACGTTGTTTTGCGAAGAAATTGTGATATCCCTTGTATGATTATCTTTTTCGCACTCTGATTTTTATATAAACGTTGGGTAGAATTGGGGTGTTACATATGGCCTCTCAAAGAACGCATCTTGATTCTCAATAGAACCATTATTCATCACAAAGTAACATGTTGGCTTGTGTAAAGCCATCTGCTCAGCATCAGGATCTGCTGAATCTTCCACTTCAGTAAGACAATCATAATCTGCTGGCAGAATTGATACCACGTTGACTAAAATATCCAAACTTTCTTTAGAATCGAACTTAAAGTCGTTAGTGGCATCTTCAAAACACTTGGCAGTTGGTCGATTTAAGAACTCTTTGATTCGTTCTTTTACAGCGGAATCGGCCTTCACTTTGTACTGCTTCTGGTGTCCTACTTTATTTGCAGCAATCTGCCCAGCAACATCTTGCCTCTCAGCTTGTTTTCGATGCTAGAAGTGTAACACCCCAATATTTTCGATTATTAAATAATTTAAATTTAAATTATTTATTTTATTAAAATTAAATTATTAGTATTTTGGAATTATTAGAATTGGTTAAATAAAGTGAAAAGTTGGAATGTGGTGTAAAGAGTATAGTGGGGGTGTGTGTAGTAAAATGATCTATTCCCATTATTTGTTATTATTATTATTTTTAGAATAATAAGGAACAAAAGAAAGGAAAATAAAAGTGAGAAGGCAATTGGGAATTTTCATCGTACATGAGAAGTGCAAAGAGCAAGGGAAGAAAGAACTGAGAACTCTCAAGCTCAAGAATTTCTCAGAGGTAACGGGTGATTTCTCTTAGTTATTATGCCTTATAGATTTTGGGATCAATAGGATTGATTAAGTATGTTGGAAATCTCAATTTAGGATTTTCTAGATTGGTAGAATTTGACCCTAAACTATCTAATTGCATGAAATTGAACAAAATCAATGTGATATGATCATTGAGTATGGTTGGAATATGTTATATTACATTATGTCGTTGTTGTTTGGATGATTTTGATGAATTTGGATGTGTGGATTCATATTGGAATGATGAGAATTGAGTTGGGGAATAACATACTATCAAAATTACCTATTTTCTGCTACAGACGTCGCAGGAACCGGTTCTTGTGTAGGAGGAACCGGGTTCCTGGTACAAATTCCAAGGAGGTGGAATTTCTGTGTCTGAGGAACTAGTTCCCTTGTGGGAGGAACCAGGTTCCCAATGTGTTTTTCAGTAAAAATCAGATTTTTGAACGTAGGAACCGGTTCCTGTGTGGGAGGAACCGGGTTACCCATACAAAATTCCAGAGAGCGTGTTTTCACATAGTGTGGGAACCAGGTTCTCCCTTGGAGGAACCGATTACCACTGTAGCATTTTGAAAAATAAAAAAACTTTGAAAAATCATATCTTTCAAACCGTAAGTCCTTTTTAATCGTCGTTTTGGACGTTATTCTTTAAATTAAACAATCTATTTTATGAAAATGAGAAAATAATAATTAGTTGTTTTTAAATTGGAAGATGTTGGTTTTTCCGGTGTTGTAGTGTTGTATTTCGTGTACGTGGTGTTGTGGATTATTCGTATCTTGTGTACATGTTTTGTGGTGATTGTATATTGGTGATAACCTTACTAATTGAGGAGTGAGCGCTTGCATGTTTATACTTTGATGATTTATTTCATGATGGATGGTGATATCATGTTCTGGTTGATGATGGTTTATGATGTTGGATGTGATCATAACCTGTATTGAATGTTGCATGCTTTATGATGTGCATATATATATATATATATATATATATATATATATATATATTATGGTGGTAGCTAATTCCCATTGTGCGGAATTAGTGAGTATTGCCAATAAACATTCCTGGGTGATTATGGGTGGTGAGGCGGGATTCATGTCCGGGTGATTATGGATGAATCGATGTTACTGTATCCGGGTGATTATGGATCAGTGTGTGACTTAGTTCACTTATGGTACCACATGCATAGAATCTTGTATTGCATTTTGTGTGGATTATAACATGATAGGATGGTTTCCTGTGTTATAATTTGTTTGCTATGTTTGGATGTGTGATCATGAATTGAAATGGTGAAAATTGACTTATCTGATTATGCTAAAAAGGGTGAATTAATAACTTGAGATATTTTATTGTTTTGAGAAACTTATAATGTATTTTAATTATGATGAAGTCTCACCCTTACTTTGATAATTTCAGATTGAAGTTTAGCGGCTTATGAGCTGGTGAGGATGGCTCATTGAGCTGTGCATTTTATTTGTCGCGTATCATGTCATGCTCTGATTGTAACACTGGGGAACATATGTTTTAGAGTCATTGATGAACTCTATTTCATTCTAATGGTTATTTTGGATAATTGTTGGTTTTTGAACTTATCCTAGTTTGAAATTATTTCGCTGTGTAGAACATGTATACCTTATGATCTTGAGTTATGTTCTTCAGTAAAGCATGACATTTGTTTGAATTTTTTTAATCAATTATGACGCCCTTTATTTACATGTCAACTCTGAATTTTATTATTATATTCGTGGGGTATTTTAGAAGGGTGTTACAATAGTGGTATCAGAGCATAGTCGGTCGTTGTGACCAGTGTCTTAGTGTCATTATTCCCTTTTGTATGCGACTAGTGCAAGGTAACACTGTCGATACTTGTGTTCTAATGAGAACTGTTTTGTGAATTTCACAGAACAATGGCTGGAAGAGGTAACAGAAGAGATAACGCTGCGATTGCTGAGGCTTTGGGGATGCTTGCTAGTGTGCTTGGAGGAAATCAACAAGGAGCTGGTACTGGTGCTGATAGGAAGCTGGGAAATTTTTAGAGGAACAATTCTCCGTTGTTCAAAGGAGATTGAAAGGATCTTCCGAGTGATTGACTGTGCTCAGCATCTGAAAGTGAGATATGGTACTTATATGTTGGCAAAAGAAGTTGATTACTGGTTGGTTGCTACCAGGACTGAGATGGAGCAAGATGGTACTGTGCTGACTTGGGCTGTGTTCAGAAGAGCTTTTCTGAGGCGGTACTTTCTTGAAGACATTCCGGGAAGGAAAGAGATCGAGTTTCTAGAGCTCAAGTAGGGCAACAAGACTGTAAGTGAGTATGCTTCCAAATTCATTGAATTAGCTAAGTATTATGCTCACTATAACAACGATGAAGAAGGAAAATTTTCTAAATGTATCAAGCTTGAGAACGGTCTCCGTGATGAGATTAAGCAGGGTATCAGATATCAGCGTATTCGCAAGTTTTCTAATTTAATGGATTATAGTAGGATTCTGGAAGAGCATTTTGCTAATACTAGGTCTAACTCTCGTGGATTTTGTAATACGGTGGGAGAACTGACTTTTGGAATTTGTTTTGCTTTTGATCACAAATGTTGCGGATAGCAAGAGTCGCTACCGACTTTTCTTTTATCCAATTAAGGGAAGGTGAAAAGAACAGAAAAAGACCTTCGTTAGATTCTGAGTAAGGGAGAAGGTTATGAAAAGGGAAGATATTAACACCCCTTTCCATCTGTGGTTATCTACGGGCTCTTAGTTGCTTTAGCTCATCTTTAAAAATTGCTTTCTGTGTGTGTGTTTGAAAAATGTTTTGAAAAGGCATTTCGCTTTGACTTTGTAATGATTCACGCTGGAATGTACACAAAAGTGTAAGGTGTGAAAGTATTTTGATGGAGCAAGCAACTAAAAGTCTTATTACCTACTCAGAACGGTCGTTTTCGTGTTATTTTACTTCCCTTTAGAATAGTGCTATCCATACCATTAGTTGGTAGGTAACCCTATTCGTTGGATGTAAGAGGGACATTCGAAGGGACATCAGATGGTCATAGAAGGCAACTTGTAGGAGTATCCTAGCACATTCGAAGGGACGATCATCACTTATCGTAGGCAAAAATTGAGGGACAAGATCATGTTTTCGTAGGCCACGTCGAGGGACTATGATCTTTGATTCAAAGGGACTATGATGATATGTTTGTAGGCAACGGTGCTAGGATACCTCTATGTTCGAGGGACTTGGCCATTTATTCGAAAGGCAACGAGAGAGAATACTCTAAGGGGTGCATGTGTGAAAAGTGTGTTGAATTCAGATATGTTATCTTGGAATTAGAAGTGATCTACGTTCGTTTTTATCTTGCCATTCATGCCTAGTTACTAGCCGTTTATATGGGTGCGAAAGTAAATTGCGGAAAGTAAAGTGCGGAAAGTAAATCCTACGCTATTACATGGCTTTGGGGCAGTTACATAATATAGGAGTGCGGAAAGTAAAGTGCGAAAAATGTAAATCTACGCTATTACATGATAAAAAAACTTTGCGACCTATACATCCTTTCTAGAATTGTAAATGCGAAATAAGAAATAGATAATCGGAATAATTACAAAATGTTAGCAAAATGTTTTGGAAATTAGTATAAAAAAGGTTTTTAGGTTTGTAATCCTAATTAGATGATAAAGCAATTTTTTGGAAATTTTCTGGATTGGTTTTAGTAAGGAAAAGTAATTAAAAGTCAATTTTATGGTTAATTAACAATTAATTAAAATATGCATGCAAAAATATTAATTTTTATGCCAAAAATTAAATAAACATTTTTCTAACCTAAATGCAAAAAGAAAATATTTTTTGGTGATTTTTAATGCATTAGAAAATTATTTAAAAAGAAATTAAATTAAATAAGAAAAATAAGAAAAGAAATAGAAAATTGGTTTGTTTGCAAAAAGTGTAAAAATAAGTGAGGATGTCAGGGTTCGAACCAAGGACCTTAGAGTCACACGCGCGCGCTGCTTGCCACTGGACCAACCTGCATTTGGTGTTAGTTGAATGAAACAAAAACATTATAAGTGAAATAAGTTCCTGGACCCCAGAACGCGCCCGAAGAACTTCATCTTCTTCGTTTAAATATTTAAACCTTTAGCGACGGTTTTGGTTCGTTGCTAAAGCCTTTACCAACGGATTGTCCGTAGTTATAACACCTACAACTTTGCAAAATTCATAATATGCAATATAAATTTATAAGGAGACCATGGTTCGATTGCAAATTGGTCCCTGAGTTCAATGGTACCAGTCGTTTGGTCCAATTTTTCCTATTTCAGAAAACCCCAATTAGAGCTTATGAACCCTAGCCATGGTGGATTCTGATTCCGGTGTCTAAACTCCAATTAACCTATGCAGAAAGTTTCGAAACTCCATTCTAAACACAAACAAACAATCAAAACATGTTAAATATGCATGAAAATCAAAAATCGAATTTGAGTTAGAATGTGCAAACCGAAATCGTGTTTTAGTGATTCTGGGCATTTGGATGGCTTGTGAGTATCTGGATCGATTCAGAGGACCTCCAGGAATGTGTTGGAATACTTGGAATTGATTGAATCAATTTGAAACTAGGGCTGCCAATTGCTTGAATGCCACGATTTTTTTGAGGTTGGGTAGGGTTCTTGGAGGCAAGAATTTCGTCCTTTGTACTTGTGGATGCATTGTGTACTTATAGTAGAGTGAATTAGGTCAAGAATCATGAAGAAATTATGTGCCAATCAATGAGAAAATATTTGATTTGGTATGAAACCAAATATTGCCTTTCTTGATCAAATCTCATTCAAGTCCTTTGCCAATCAATACAATTTTGAAATTGACAGCTTGTATGGCTTGCTTGGATCTCAAGAATGAGAGAAAAATCCAATTTGCAATTAATTTTGATTTTCTATCTTTTATTTTAATTAAATTGGCTTTTAAATGATTAAAAATCCAAAATAAATATAAAATAAAAGATAAATTCGTGGCCTTGGGCTTGGAGGTTCCAAATCAGCTAAGGAACATGTTTGAACCAAGAAACATTAGGCCTATTTGCAAATTTTTTGATTTTGTCAAGTATTTCTCTTTGTGCACCTCCTCAAAAATGCTCAACTTGTGCAAGGTGTAACTTGCTCAAATTTTAACATTTTTGGGTGTTCTTGAACTTTTTAGAAAGCTCAAGATGTCCTCTAAACAACCTCTTTGGTTTCATCTCAATTGAAGTTTTAATGCTCATGAACACTTCTTTACAAAAAGTTGACTTTTTGTTGACTTTGAAAAGGACCTGTAATATTTTGATCCATAACTTCCAAATGAAGAATTTTCTTCCCAAGATTGTGAGACATGAAGTTTTAGAGAATTGAATTCTCTTCAAAATGAGCTGTGGTGCAAAAATTTCT
Source organism: Vicia sativa (assembly GCA_021764765.1). Classification (NCBI taxonomy): domain Eukaryota; kingdom Viridiplantae; phylum Streptophyta; class Magnoliopsida; order Fabales; family Fabaceae; genus Vicia; species Vicia sativa. Next base: position 151,300,071 of record CM038793.1, on the reverse strand, counting down.
GATAAAGTATGTCAAAGTTATGTCTGGTCAAAGTTCTGTTGACTTTTGCCTAAGAAAGCCGAATTTAGAAACTTTGACGTTTGATCAATTCTTGACTTTTCTTGATGAATCATGATCAACCCTTGATCAAATGATGAATATCACTTCAAAATATTGATGTTGACCAAAAATCATGAAGTTTGACTGTATGTTGACCACAGTTGACTTTTTGTCCAATATAATTGATTTTCAACCATTTGAGCAATTGTCTGAGGAAACTTGACTTGTAAGGCTCTAAACTTGACATGGAGATTATTTGAAGCATATGATGAGGCATGATGACCATTAGAAGTGTTAGAGGTCCACCTTGATTTGAGGATGGTTAAACCCTAGTTTGGGTTAACTGCTAAGGAGAGGGTTTGTCTGGTCAACCCTTGTGAAATCCTTGAGTATGGATATGTGAAATATCTTGAGAAGTAAGAGGGAAAATTTTGGGGTATGATAGTTGCCCCTGTTCAATTTTCTTGTATTGGAAGAGTTAGATTAACATGCTTGCCTTTCGTGATCTGAAAGTAGAAGATGATTGGAGACTCGAGTACACTTGAAAATTTGCACTCGCTGTTGGTTGATGATGCACTAGAATGGGTTTACAGATGCCATTTGGAGAATCTGGCGGCTTCACTGGGGAGTGAGTCGTACGCTAGACTTGCGAATGTCGCTTGAATAGGAGAAATGTCAGAGATGGGCTTAGAGATGCCATCAGAAGAGACTGGTGTTGGGGAACGAGCCGTACGTTAGACTCTGCAGATATTCTTTGAAGATAGAAGGGAGCACGGAGATGGGCTTAAGATGCCATCCGAATAGAATGATGTTGAGTCGTACGTTAGTGTAACACGGTGAACTGACTTTGTAGGATTTTGTATCGCAAATGTGCGGATAGCAAGAGTCGCCATCGACTTTTCTTTTATCCAATTAAGGGAAGGTAAAAAGTACAGAAAAAGACCTTCGCTAGATTCTGAGTAAGGGAGAAGGTTATGAAAAGGGAAGGTATTAGCACGCCTTTCCATCCGTAGTTATCTACGGGCTCTTAGTTGCTCTAAGATCACTTTAAAATTGTGCTTTCTGTGTGTTTGACAAAAATGTTTTGAAAAGGCATTTCACTTTGACTTTGTAATGATTCATGTAGGAATGTATACAAAGTGTTCGGAAATGTTTCGTTTTGAAAAGAGTTTTGAACTTTGACAAAAAGTGTGAGGTGTGAAAAAGTGTTTTGAAAGAGCAAGCAACTAAAAGTCTTATTACCTACTCAGAATTGGTCGTTTTCGTATTATTTTACGTTCCTTTAGAATAGCGTTATCCATACCATTAGTTGGTAGGTAACTCCATTCGTTGGATGTAAGCGGGACATTCGAAGGGACATCGGATGGTCATAGAAAGCAACTTGTAGGAAGTATCCTAGCACATTCGGAGGGACTATCATCATTTTTTGTAGGCGACAATCGAGGGTCAAGATCATGTATTCGGAGGCGACATCGTGGGTCTTATGATCTTTGTATCGAAGGGACTATGATGATTTGTTTTGAAGGCAACGGTGCTAGAATACCTCTACGATCGAGGGACATGACCATGTGAATTCGTAAAGGCAACGAGAGAGAATTACCCTAAGGGGTGCATGTGTGAAAAGAGTGTGTTGATCTCAGATATATTATCTTTGAAATTAGAGTGAGCTATGTTCAATTTTAGTCTTGCCATACACGCCTGATTACTAACAGTTTATAAGATGCGGAAAGTAAATTGCGGAAATATAAAGTGCGGAAAGATAAATCCTACGCTATTACATGGCTTTGGGGCAGATACATAATTTAAAATGCGGAAAATAAAGCCCTAATTAAGCTATTACATCCCATGAGCAATTACATAATTGGAAAAAAGAAAACGATAAAAAGAAATCGTCCGAAACGGGATAACCTGTGAAAAGATGAGAAATCGGAAAATACAAGGAAATCGAATAAGAGAAAAATGTTAGCAAAAATAATGATATTTAAATGAGAAAAATATTTCATGCTGGAAATAACATTAATATGCTAAAATAATTTTTTGGGATTTTTGGAGTTAATTTAATAATTAAAAACTAATTAAAAGTGATTTAAATGATAAATTAGCAAATAAATTAAATATGCATGCAAAATAATATTTTTTAATTTTATAAACTAAATAAACATTTTCTGGAAATAATGTAAAAAGAAAAATATTTTTTGATGTTTTTTAATGCATGATAAAAATTATTGAAATAAATTAAAATGAATGCAAAATATTAAGAAAATAGGAAAATATGGAAAATAGGAAAATAGTTGAAGTTTGTGAAAAAGAGAAACAAAACTGGTCCCAGGCTGATTCGAACTCGTGACGAGGAGGAGCATCTTTGAACAGTCCATGCCTTAACCACTAGGCCATCTTGCATCTGGTGTCATGAGATTGAAAGCATGTGAACATGAGCATACACGCGTCGTCGTTTGGTGAAGTCAAGACACAGTCAGCTGGTGGACCCCAGGTTAATTCAAATGGACGAATCGGAACACACGGAATTGCCACGCACGCTTCGCCGGTCCTCGCCCTGGTCAACGACGCCGGAGCCCTAGCTCCAGTCGTCTTCTCCGACCATATGATTTTCCAACCTGCAAAAATACGCAAAATAAACAAGAAAGGAGGACCCTACCCCCTAAATCGAGGGCTGCGATCTCAATGGTACCATTAGTTTGCCCTAAAAACGCTTGCACAAGCCGGTTCGATTCAAATAGCTCGTGAAGCCCTAATAATGGCAAGTAGGTTCCTGTACGTTCAAGCTTGCATGTAATGGTTCTAATGTGACCTAATGCATGTCCTGAATACAAATAAACACACGAAAACGATTAACAATGCATGATATTATGAAATCGAATTTGAGGAAAAATTCAAACCGGTGAGAGTTCAAGGACACGATCTGGGCAGCCTGGGCTTGATGTAGGAGTATGGATCGATTGCTGGGAACCTCAGGAAGGTGTTTGAGTGCTCAAATTGGCCTGAAACCTGTTGGAAATTGAAACACGATTTTTGAAGCTTCTTGAAAATTTTTGGCAAAATAAGGGTTGTGTTTTTGGCTAGGGTTTCGTGTGTCTTGCTTGTCATATTGCTAGCTATTTATAGAGTGTATTAGGAGAGGAAAAAGAAGGAAAAAAGATTGGATCATGAATGTGCATTGAATAATTTTCAAATAAAATCAAATTTTGGAGAAAATTTGATTTTCTCTTTAATGAAGGATCAAACACGAAATTGGCATGTATCATGGGCTTCCTTGGACCTCAAGTTTGATATAAAATCACTCCTTTTGGAAAAATATCTTATTTTCATATTTTATATAATTTAATTTTGAATTAAATGGTTTTAAATCCAAAAATAAATTAATAAAATAGAAAATTGCCATGGCCAAGCATTAATGGGTCACAAATAACATCATGAACAAGTTTGGATCATAAGATTATAGGCCCATTTGGAAAATTTTGCATTTTGACCAATATCTCCTTTTGTGCAATTGTCCAAAAATGCCCAACTTCTGAATAGTGTGTCTTGCTCAATTTTCCACATTTTTGAGTGTTTTGGACTTTTTGGAAATCTCTAAGAGTCCTCTAACCAACCTCTTTGGTTTCATCTCAATTGGAGTTTCCATGCTCAATATATCTTCAAAACAAAATGTTGACTTTTTGTTGACTTTGAAAAGGACCTGTAATGTTTTGATCCATACCTTCCAAATGAAGCATTTTTTGAACATTCTTGTGAGACATGAAGTTGTAGAGTATTGAATTTCCTTCAAAACAAGAGGCGGTGGAAATTTTTTTGAGAAAGTATGAAGAAGTTATGCTCACTCAAAGTTTGGTTGACTTTTCACTAAGAAACCCTAATTTAGAAAGTTTGACTTTTGAGCAAATCTTGAGTTTTCTTGATGAATCATGATAAACCCTTGATCAAATGATGAATGTAAATCCAAAATGAGGATGTTGACCAAAAATCATGAAGTTTGACTGTATGTTGACCACAATTGACTTTTTGTCCAATACAAGTGATTTTCAACCATCTGAGCAATTGTCTGAGGAAACTTGACTTGTGAGGCTTGAAGCTTGACATGGAGAATCTTTGAAGCATATGAGGAGGCATGAAGACCATTGGAGATGTTGGAAGTCCATCTTGATCTGAGAATTGTCAAACCCTAGTTTGGGTTGATTGTCTAGGAGAGGGTTTGTCTGATCATCCTTTGAGAGTCCTTGAGTATGGATGTATGAAATGTCTTGAGATGATGGAGGGAAAATTTTGGGGTATGACAGTTAGACTTCATGCAATATAGTTATTGAGAATGGGTTGAAGTTTGACTTCACCATCAACAACAACCAAGCACAATAAGATACACTCATCACCGACATGATCATTGCCCTGTGGAAATTGGAGCCACCATATAATAATCCAAAAGTAACTCTCAACTGGTATCCAACCAGGTCTCAAGACAATATTATGCTAAGGAACTTAGGTTAAAGTATGTAGATGTTGGTACTGTAGTGCGATAACCATGGAGAGCAAATGGTAACATCTCATGCTAATCCTTGTAGGTCACTGTCATCTTCTGTATGATCTTCTTGATATTTTTGTTGGCGGCTTCCACTGCGCCGTTCATCTTAGGCCGATATGGAGAAGAGTTGTGATGTTTGATCTTGAACTGCGTGCAGAGTTCCATGATCATTTTGTTGTTGAGATTAGTTCCATTATCTGTGATAATCCTTTCGGGGATGCCATATCTACAGATAAGATTATGCTTTATGAATCGAGCCACAACATTCTTGGTAACAGATGCGAATGAGACTGCTTCTACCCACTTGGTGAAATAGTCAATTGCCACAAGGATGAAACGATGTCCGTTCGAGGCAGTAGGTTTGATTTCTCCGATCATGTCAATGTCCCACATTGCCAAAGGCCAAGGAGCGGTCAAAACATTCAATGGTACTGGAGGTACGTGCACTTTGTCTGCGTATATCTGGCATTTGTGACAAGATCGAGCATAGCGGTGACAATTAGCTTCCATGGTGGACCAATAGTAACCTATTCTTAGAATCTTCTTAGCCATTGTATGTCCACTGGAGTGGGTACCAAATGCGCCTTCATGTAACTCTTCCATGATACGCTCTGCAGTTTTCTGATCTACACAGCGGAGTAAGCACAAGTCGTGATTGCGCTTGTATAAGATACCGTTGCTAAGAGAGAATTTGGATGCGAATCTTCTCAAGAACTTCTTGTCATTGACAGATGCCCCTACGAGATACTCCTGAGCCTCAAGATACCTCTTCACTTCGTAGAACCAATGTTTCTCTTCTGTATCAAGTTCACAACAGAATGCTGGTTCGTCAAACCTTTCAATGATGATTTAGGAAGCCTCGTTGTCCCATCTGACCTTGAACATAGATGACATAATAGCTAATGCGTCTGCTAACTGATTCTCTTCTCGTGGAATGTGATCGAAAGTAATCTCTTCGAAGTAGGGGATCATTATCAGAACATGCTCCCGATATGGAATGAGATTCGGATGCTTCGTATCCCACTCGGCTTTAATCTGACTGATCACTAAAGCTGAGTCTCCGTACACTTGCAAGAATTTGATTCTTAAGTCAATAACAGCTTTAATACCCATGATGCATGCTTCGTATTCAGACATGCTGTTGGTGCAACTAAAACATAATTTGGCGGTGAAAGGAGTGTGTCTGCCTGTAGGAGATGTAATGATGGCGCCGATGCCATTGGCAAGTGCGTTTGAGGCTCCATCAAAGACCATGGTCCATCGGGATCCTGGTCCGGGTTCTTCGTCTAGGCCTGGTTCTTCACAATTAGTAACTAACAAAACATCTTCGTCTGGAAACTCAAACTGCATAGACTGATAGTCATCTACGGCTTGCTGAGCCAAATGATCAGCTACTACACTTCCTTTGATCGCTTTCTGAGAAGTATATTGGATGTCATATTCGGTCAAGATCATTTGCCATCTTGCTATTCTTCCGGAGAGAGTTGGTTTCTCGAATATGTATTTTATTGGATCCATCTTGGAGATCAACAAAGTGGTGTGAGTCAACATATACTGTCTTAGTCGGCGAGCAGCCCAAGCCAAAGCGTTGCAAGTTTTCTCGAGCTGTGAGTATCTTGTTTCACAGTCGGTAAACTTTTTGCTAAGGTAGTATATTGCATACTCTTTTCGAACAAACTCGTCATGTTGCCCCAACACACACCCCATTGAGTTCTCTAATACTGTTAAGTACATGATAAGAGGTCTTCCTTTGGCTGGAAGCATCAAGATAGGAGGATTCTGTAGGTACTCCTTGATTTTGTCGAAAGCGATCTGGCAATCGTCGTTCCATTCCACTACTTGATCTTTCTTCAGTAACTTAAAGATTGGCTCACAAGTAGCAGTTAGATGTGCAATGAATCTGGCAATGTAGTTCAGTCGTCCCAAGAAACCTCTAAATTCCTTCTCGGTGCGGGGAGCTGGCATTTCTTGAATAGCTTTAACCTTGGCGGGGTCAACTTCAATACCTTTACCACTGACAACAAACTCTAGGAGTTTACCGGATCTGACTCCAAAGGTGAGCTTGTTGGGATTAAGTCTTAGTCTGTACTTATTCAGTCTATCAAACAGCTTTCACAAATGATCGAGATGTTCTTCTTTAGTCTGTGATCGAGCTATCATGTTGTCGACATAGACCTCTATCTCATGATGAATCATGTCATGAAATAATGCCACCATGGCACGTTGATATGTGGCGCCAACGTTCTTCAGTCTAAACAGCATGACCTTGTAACAGAATGTGCCCCACTGTGTAACGAAGGTAGTCTTCTCCATGTCTTCAGGAGCCATTTTGATCTGATTGTAACCGGAGAAACCATCCATGAAGGAGAAAACCTTATGTTGAGCAGTGTTGTCGACTAGAACATCAATATGAGGCAGTGGAAAATCGTCTTTCAGACTCGCTCTGTTCAAATCTCTGTAATCCACACACATTCACACTTTACCATCCTTCTTAGGCAGGTACCATATTTGCAACCCACTGCAGATAAGAAGTAACAGCGAAGAAACTGGCGTTGAACTGCTTCATGACTTCAGCTTTGATTTTCTCTGACATCTCAAGACGCATGTGACGAACCTTCTGCTTCACTGGGAGAAAACCTTCTTTTGTCGGTAATTGGTGTACCACAATGTCAATGTCTAGACCAAGCTGTTCGCGTTAAAAAGTGACGCGCGAGGGGATCGAATCTGAATTCGGATTCTCTGGCTCTAAATGATTTACTCTTTTGATTTGTTTATAAAGATGCCGCGAGCATCAAGCTTTATTATTCTCAAAACAAGAGATTATGATTATGAAAAAGGGGAAAGTTGTTAATACCCTCAATTGATATGATATGCATCACGACTAGTGTAAACTAGACGTAACGCATTGGGGAGATTCCGGGTAAGGGGGTTTGTTATATAAAGGGAATAGATGGAGCACCCTAAATATATATGGTTATCCATAACTTTATATATGAATACGTTTGATATGTTTGTGTGTTTTAATTTCGATTTCTATGATTGGAAAAGTTTCTCCTTTGGATTTTTAAGAAGGATAGGTTATGTGGGATCCTAGATTTTGTTATTATTGTGCTCGCAAAGATCTTTGGATCTTCTGCATACATATCCCTTAATGGGAATCAAAGCATTTGTAGCTCGGATCTAAAGGGATCTATGGTTTTGTTTGGTTTGAGGGAGAAAGAAATTTGCTCGACAAGGATGAGACCTTGTGCCTACGTATTCTCAAAAGGATGTTGAGAAAGTCAGAGCAATCGTAGTTCCCACTTATGCTAGTGGAAGCAACAGGATGCTATTAAGAAACACAGACAAATGTCATCTTAATGAAAAATGTATCTAATCTATTTCATCACATACATTTTTGAAAGGTTTGATTGATTAAAATCTTTCACCGTAAGTTATAGGTGTTTTGCTCGAGTGTACAAGCGTTACCACTTACATGTTTAAGAAAGATGTTTGAAAAAAGATGATCGAATCTTTTAATTGTAAGCATTGGGTGTTTTGCTTGAGTGTACAAGCATTACCACTTACGATTAAGAGATGTTTTTTGTTTGAAAAGAGTTTGAAAAGTTTTTTGATTGTATGTGATGTGATAGATGAGATACTTCTTCCATAGAGATGATAAACGTCTAAATCTCTAGGAGAAATTGATTGGATTAGAGGGATGCTTTTAAGAAGCCCATGGGTCCTTGTATTGTAAGCCCAAGAGGAGGCATTCCGAGGGTCATCGAGGGTCATCGAGGGTCCTTGTATGAAGCTCAAGAGGAAGCTATAGGGTATGGCTGGCTTTGGCTTTAAAAAGGGATTTCACCGGGAAACCATCCTTTTAGGATTAAGAGCAATTTCACCGGGAAATTATACTCTCTGGGTTCTATCCTAGCGCGGGTGATTCTTTGTATTGGAAGCCCAATAGGAGGCTGTTAAGAGATTTCCTGGTCTCTTTCTTTGTATGATGCCCAAGAGAAGGCTAAACTCAATGAGGAGTTCTTTTGAACGAAGCCCAAGAGGAGGCTGACTCAACAGGTGAGTGCTGTCTTGTATGAAGCCTAAGCGGAGGCTAAACTCAGATGAATGAGTTTTCTTATATGAAGCCTAAGAGGAGGCTGAACTAAGATGAAATGAGTTACCTTGTACAAAGCCCAAGAGGAGGCTATTTGTGGGGAACCTATTGGTTAGACTAGTTGTTATGTTATAACTAGACAGTTGTATAAACAAGTGTGTGTGTGATATGTATTCGCAGGAGTTTATGAAGGAAATATAAACAGATGCATGATGTTTATTTACAAGAGTTTATGAAGGAAATATAAACAAGTGTTTGTGAAACGAACGTTTAAAACGAGCGTAACTTGATTATTTACAAGTTTGAATTGTGTACAAGGAAGTAAGTATGTACACGAATGAGTATTTATGTACAAGAGGATGTGGATGTACATAGGAGGGTTGGGACTTACACCGTAAGGGAGGCCCATTGGTTTAAAAGCAGTTTCACCGGGAATAATGCTCCTTTTAATACCAATGGTATTCAGTGTATATACAAGCGAAATGAAAACAAACGATCGAAGTTTGTCTGTATTTGAGTATTTACAAAGGTATGTATTACGTACAGGTAAAATTGTTGTGTACATAAAAGAATTGGGCATGTACAAAGAAATAATTATGAACATAAAAGAATGTTTTGGGACTTACACCGTGAGGGAGGTCCATGATCGGTTAATAAATTTGAGAGAAAACGAATTCGGTTTTATCGTTTAAATCGGATCGATCATGGAAAAAGATGTAAGTTTGATGAAAAATTTTGAAGAATGATTTTGAAAGTGTTTTTGAAAAGTGAAGTTTACTTATAAGAAGTTTTGAAAAGAATCGGGCTTTGAAAGTTTGAAAAAAAATCACCTTTGAAAGTGCTTTGAAACGTACTCAAATGTATCGTTTTCGGCTTGATAAAAATATAATCGGATGAAAGTTTTTCTGAAATTTTTTGACACTACCTTAAAATAGACATGTTAATTGACAAGTGTACAAAAAATCACCTCAAAATGAGGAGTTTTGATTGGGTTTTGAAAAATTCAAAGTTTGTAAAAAAAATGAAGAAAAATTACAAAGTTTGGCAAAAAATGGTCCCAAGGCTACTCGAACCCGGGACCATTAGGCAAGGCATGGCATGAAAGACTTAAGAGTGAGCTGGCAACCGCTGGGGCGAAAATACATCTGTGTATTGAAATATAACCATATAATTATATTATAAACTGAGTTTTTGAATTTGAGAAAACGCGCGCAGCTTCTTCTTCTTCCTCCAATCTTCAATCAGCCATGGATTCTTCATTTCTCCATGAAATTGCTCGATGTAAACATCAAACTTGATCGTTTTAAACCCAGGAACATGATGATGTTATTTAATTCCATTTATTTTAAGCTTAACATGGTTACATTTCCAGAAATCACGAAGAACCCTAATTCTGAAAATCCTAATTGAAATCGTGTATGGTGAATGAATCAACCAATTGATTGTGGGTTAGTAATCAGTGATAGTGCAGAAACAAAATGGCCAAGAGCTTTTTGAACTAAAAGCAAAGAATCATGGAGTTTGAAGTTCGTGTTCTTACCTCTTGAAGCTGAGATCGAAATTGATGATGGAGTGTTTCCAGAACTGTTTTGATGATTCCTATAGCACCAACGGACTTCAAGGATTGTGTGAGGATGGTCTGCACATCATGAATTAGCCTGGATCCTTCCAACCAAGTCCACCTGCATAAGCTCTAAAGTGAAACTTGAATTCGATGTTAGAGGTGTTACAGGTTGAAGTTAATGGTTTGCATCATCCATATGGAGTATGTTGATGATGTTTGAGTGAAAAAATCACAACTTGCTCGAGCCAATGATCCAATTCGATAGTTAAGGCAGTTTTGACAAGTTTGGAATTTTGAAATGCAACTTTGAGTTTTAGTGTTTCTTGTGTTGATTTTAAGTTTCAAATCAGTTACATATGATGTTTATGACATGTTAGACACCAAATATCTCATGTTTTTTCACAAGTTTTGAAAAATACAAGTTTCCTCAAATTACACTATGTTACTTGAATTTTAAGAAAAGAGTGAGAAAGCTTGTTTTGGCATAGCTTTGGTGTAGTTTCAAATGGCCAACGTGACCTCTATTTATAGGTCAAAAGTTCTGAATGGTAAGTGAGAAAGATTGGCTTTGGTATTTACAAGTTGCCTTAGAGGGCAAGGAAGTCATTTTTGCAATAAATGCAAAAGGAAGCTTCCTTTTAACCATGGTTAATTATTAAACTTGATCTTATCCCATCATAATTACTCTTCATCTGATTTTTATCAGCTCTATCCCTCTTTGCAAGGTGGCATGGCTTCTAGAAGAAGAAACTAAAAAATGACCTATAATCTTGAAAGTTGTACTTGAAAATCAAGGATTTTGGAGCTCTATGTTTCAAAATCAAAAGTATAGCTAGACACCATTGATTTGCAAGTTCTTGGACATTTTGGAAAGCTTGTTTCAAGGGCTAAAACTTTCATGTTTTGATTTTTTTCCAATTCAAAGTGGAACTATGTGAAAAAATGCCATGAAGTTTGGAAAAAGTGTGAAATTTTAACACTTGAAAATTTTTCTAAGTGTTGGAATTTTTTACTTTTTGTTGACTTTTCCAAATTTCTTGATTTTTTATGATCATGATGGATCATTTGAAGTATTTTGATAATGGAAAAAGTTTTGTCTTGAAAAAGTTGACCAAAAGTCAAAGTTTGACTTTTCGCGTATGAAATTTCATCGATGATCCGAAATTGATTGATGAATTCTGTGAACTTCTGTGATGTTTTGAATCCAGAAATTAGGTCAACATGTTGTATTTAAGATATGAAGATCAATATCTAATCAAAAAAGTCATTCATTGATCATAAAATCAGTAATTGCTCATCCTCGATAAAAACCCTAATTGATCGATCCTCGATAGATCATGAGGAAAAATTGGATATCTGAAGATCAGAGGTTGATGATTTGATCAAGATAGATCAATTGAGGTGAATGAAGCTCAAACCCTAATTGATTGCCTCTTGAATCAGATGAAAAATTGATGAAACCCTAATTTTGACCTGTAGAAGCTACACCCGATTAATTCTGTTCTGAACTGTTAGTGATGCAATGATGCAAATGTAAGGTGGTATATTAGGTCAAAAATTGGGGTATGACAGATGCCCCTATTTAAGTTTCTTTAACTTGAGATATGAAGATGAATATCTTCGTTTTGATAGGTGTAAAGAGACTTAAATATCAGAATACGCAAATTTTGGACCTAAGATACCAAAAGATGCGAGTGATGCAAAATGATCGCAATAGGATTCACCCAGAAAATATCAAAGAAATGACATGATGGGGAAAAATTTGTGAGGATGACTCGATCTGTCCAAGAAAAGAGAATCCTGTTTGTTGGGAAACAAGTAATATGTTTCACTGGGAAAATAGATTCACAAAACATGTGAATATCTGTTTCGCTTTGGGAAACAAAGAGATTACCTTCTGTCAGCCTTGTGACAATGTTTAAGGTAAATGAAAACGATATTACCAATTATCAGCCTTGTGATAGTTTATGGTAATGAGTTCTGAAGATATTACCAATTATCAGCGAAGTGATAACTATAACAAGGTAATTCTTGAGAAATTTACTGAGTATTCAGCTTTGTGAATAACAGACAATGATGGAAACAGATCTCAAATGAGTTTCTATTTTCAAAGCTACAATCTTGCCGGGGATCTTTCTCTTGAGAAGATGCGGGCATTTTGATTGAAAAGACACTGGTTTTCTTTTAGACAGAAAGACAACTGCGGAGATTTCTTGAACTTTCATGATTTGAACTTGTTGAGAAAAACAAACATTTTATGATAAGTTTCAAGATGGAAAGGAAATAAGCGGCTCAGATGATGAGGCTATTGCTTATTGTTAGCAGGTAGATTTTTCTGTGAAATCTAAACCTGAATTGGTCAGAGACGAGGTTCTATCCAGGAATAAACTGGAAATAAAAGGTCAATCAAGACTTCGTTCCCAATGAGGAATGATATCAGCTGGGGGATGTGGTAGAGAAAAGATGTATTTCTCTGCTTGGGGATAATCTGCTGGAGAGATGACACATCCACATGAGTAAATGTAATCTAAACCAGTGATATGGAAGTAAACATTGAGGAATGCAGAAATGCATTAATGATGTTATTATGTATGAATGTTATGAATGTCATATGCATGCTGACAATACTTGACAAGACAATAAAGAGGGTATTTGGGAAAAGGACTACGTCACAGTTCGAACAAATACTTAGCAAAATCTGCAACAATGGCGTAGATGTTACTGTTGATGAACATGAGTTGCATGCTTTAAACTTTCTGAAAAAGGCATTTCATTGGCAACCTTGTTGGGAATTCTTTTTGGATAAGAATACCGTCCTTTGATAACCTCTGCTGAGGAGAAGATGACTTATGTAGCAGTTGTTCTATCTTTCGGAGATCGAAACACTCATGGAGAAAACTGTTGAAGTTCTTTCTGTATTCAGAGTTCAAAGGAAAATTTTGAAGTAAAAATTCATTTAAAACTTTTTTTTTGTTTCAAAAGTGATTTTCATAATAAAAAGCGTTATTTTGCAAAACAGCAGAATAAAGTAAGAATCGCAAACAAACGGGCACAAGGCTCAAATTTTATTGATAGAATGGTAATCAGCCAAAGGCGTGATTCCATGAGCTATTTACATGAGTTGAAAATGATAATTTATTGGGAAAAGGCTACATTGAAAGCAATAACCACTATTATCCCTAACAACTTTAAATTCCAACTGTGCTTGTTGCTTCAGAAGAGTTGATTGAAGATTCGTTGATGGAAGATTCTTCAGATTGACGAAGTACGGACTGATTGCAGTTACTTTTTCATTTTTGTATCCTTTTTTTTGCCTAGATTCCCTTTTCAGGTTTTCAATCTATCAGGATAATTTCTGTTTATTGTCTCTAATTTTTGCCTGGACCGCTTTTTCAGGTTTTCAATCCACCGAGACGCTCATTTTTGCCTAAGCTGCCCTTTTCGGGTTTCCGACTTACCGAGTTGTTCTTTTGTTTTTTAGACAAAGTATTTCTTGACTGCATCAACATTCACAGGATGCGGGAGTTCATCACCGTCCATGGTGGTGAGAATCATAGCACCGCCAGAAAAGCTTCTTTTGACGATGTATGGGCCTTCGTAATTAGGAGTCCATTTGCCCCTAGAATCTGGTTGAAAAGACAGAATCTTTTTAAGCACATGGTCGCCTTCTCGAAATTCACGAGGTCAAACCTTTTTGTCGAAAGCTTTCTTCATTCTTCTTTGATATAGTTGTCCATGACACAGAGCGGTCAGGCGCTTCTCTTCGATTAAGTTCAGCTGGTCATATCTGCTTTGACACCATTCGGCCTCAGATAGCCTAGTTTCCATGAGAACTCTCATTGACGGGATCTCAACTTCTACAGGGAGCACTGCTTCCATGCCGTATAGTAGAGAAAAAAGAGTTGCCCCTGTTGAAGTGCGTACTGAAGTACGGTACCCATGCAGAGCAAATGGCAGCATTTCGTGCCAGTCTTTGTAGGTGATGACCATTTTCTGGATGATCTTTTTGATGTTCTTGTTGGCTGCTTCAACGGCGCTGTTCATCTTTGGCCGGTAAGGAGACGAGTTATGATGCTCGATCTTGAATTCCTCACACAGTTCTTTCATCAATTTGTTGTTCAAGTTCGATCCATTGTCTGTAATGAACTTGCTTGGAACTCCATATCGGCAAATGAGGTTGTTCTTGATGAACCTCACAACCACTTGTCTTGTAACGTTGGCGTAAGATGCTGCTTCGACCCATTTGGTGAAGTAATCAATAGCCACTAGAATAAAGCGATGTCCGTTGGACGCTTTTGGTTCGATCATCCCAATCATGTTGATGCCCCACATGGAGAAAGGCCACGGAGAGGAGAGAACGTTGAGTAGAGTCGGGGGCACATGGATCTTATCTGCGTAGATCTGGAACTTGTGACATCTTTTGACATGTTTACAGCAATCGGACTCCATTGTTATCCAATAGTACCCTGCTCTCAATATCTTTCTGGACATTGCATGCCCATTTGAATGAGTTCCAAAGGACCCTTCATGCACTTTATGAATTATCGTGTCTGCTTCTTGTCTGTCGACGCATCTGAGCAGGACCATGTCGAAGTTTCTTTTGTATAGAACATCTTCATTCAGGAAGAAATTTCTAGAAAGCCTCCTTAGAGTTTTCCTGTCTTTGTACGATGCCCCGAGTGGGTACTCCTGAGTTTGAAGGAAACGTTTGATATCGTGGAATCACGGTTTATGATCGAAGACTGCTTCAGTTTCAAATACATATGCAGGTCTTTCAAGGCGTCTGATGCGGATCTTAGGCACATCATTCCAATGGTTGACTTTGAACATGGAAGATAGAGTGGCCAAGGCGTCTACCATTCGATTTTGATCTCGAGGGATATGATGCAGTTCAACTTTGTTGAAGAAAGTCAACAAACGTCTTGCATAATCTCTGTAAGGGATCAGACCGAGATGATGAGTTTCATACTTGTCTTTGATTTGGTTGATCACAAGGGCTGAATCTCCATATATGTCAAGGATCTTGATCCTCAAGTCGATGGCTTCTTCAATACCCATGATACAGGCTTCATATTCTGCGATGTTATTAGTGCAATCAAATAGCAATCTGGCGGAAAACGGGATATGAGAACCCTTGGGAGTGATGATGACTGCCCCAATTCCATTACCAAAGACATTAACTGCTCCATCAAAAATTAAACCCCATCTAGATTCTGGATCTGGACCTTCTCCGGGCAGCGGTTCATCACAATCTTTCATCTTTAAGTACATAACATCCTCGTCAGGGAAGTCGAATTTGAGAGATTGGTATTCATTGATCGGCTGATAAGCCAAGTGATCGGCGAGAATGCTTCCTTTGACCGCTTTTTGAGCACGGTACTGGATGTCATATTCTGATAACAGCATCTGCCATCGAGCAATTCTTCCCGTTAAGGCAGGCTTTTCAAAGACGTACTTGACTGGATCCATTTTGGAGATTAACCAAGTCGTATGATTGATCATGTACTGGCGGAGACGTTTTGAAGCCCATACCAAAGCACAACATGTTTTCTCGAGCATGGAGTAACGAGTTTCACAGTCTGTGAACTTTTTACTCAAGTAGTAGATGGCATGCTCCTTCTTACCGGTTTCATCTTGTTGTCCAAGTACGCAACCCATGGAATCTTCTAGCACGGTAAGGTACATGATTAACGGTCTTCCTTCGACTGGAGGAATCAATATCGATGGTTCTGACAGGTATTCCTTGATACTGTCAAACGCTTTTTGGCAATCTTCTGTCCACACAACCTCTTGATTTTTGCGGAGAAGCTTGAATATCGGCCCACAGGTAGCAGTCATTTGAGAGATAAATCTAGAGATGTAATTCAACCGTCCAAGAAATCCTCTTACTTGCTTTTCTGTATGTGGCGTAGGCATTTCTTGAATAGCCTTGACTTTGTCAGGGTTAACTTCAATACCTCTTTGACTGACGATGAAACCTAGGAGTTTTCCAGATCTTACCCCAAAGGTGCATTTGTTAGGATTCAGGCGAAGCTGAAATTTCCTTAGTCGCTGAAACAACTTCAAGAGATATTCTATAAGCTCTTCTTCAGTGTCAGACTTTGCTATCATGTCATCTACGTAGACTTCGATCTCTTTGTGCATCATGTCATGAAAGAGAGTAGTCATCGCCCTTTGGTAAGTTGCGCCTGCATTCTTTAATCCAAACGGCATTACTTTGTAGCAAAATGTGCCCCATGGCGTGATGAAGGATGTTTTCTCCATGTCTTCGAGAGCCATTCTGATCTGATTGTAACTAGAGAAACCGTCCATGAAGGAAAAGACGTTGAACTTTGCGGTACTATCCACTAGCATGTCGATATGCGGCAGTGGGAAATCATTTTTTGGGCTTGCTTTATTCAAGTCCCAGTAGTCAACACACATTCTGACCTTTCCGTCCTTCTTGGAGACAGGTACTATGTTGGCTAGCCATTGAGGATATTCAGATGTGACGAGGAAACCTGCGTCGAGCTGCTTTTGAACTTCCTTTTTGATTTTGTCGGCCATTTCAGGGTGAACTCTTCTCAGTTTCTGTTTAACTGGCGGACACTCCGGTCTTAATGGCAAGTGATGCTCCACGATGCTGGTATCTAAACCTGGCATGTCTTGGTAAGACCAAGCAAACACATCAACATATTCTTTGAGAAGATTGATCAGTTTTCCCTTGACGCTGCTGTCGAGTGAAGCTCCGATGTTTACTTCTTTTTTGTCTTCCTCAGATCCTAAGTTGATTGCTTCCAAAGGCTCTTTGTGAGGTTGAATGATTCTTTCCTCGTGCTTAAGTAGTCGAGAAATCTCATCCGGGATCTCTTCTTCAACTTCTTCCTCGGCGACTTCACTGGGAATTTCAAAGTTGGGAGAGAGCATAGAGTTATTGCGTTCAATGGAGTTGTCCATCTGTTAATCTGCATATTTGATTTATGTCTGATTAATTAACTCTCCCTTTTATTATATATTTTTTTTTTGAAAAAGCTAATGTGAAAGTGTATGCAGATTAAAAAAAAATTTATTGTGTTTTTTAGGATTATCATTTCCAAGAATGCGTAAAAATGAAAACAAACACAAAGTGTGGAATCAAAACAACGCGTTTTATTTATGATTCACAATATGAAACAGGGCCCTAAAATACAAACTCATTTGTCTTGGGCAAGACAAAGAGAAATTATTTAAAAGCTAAACCCTATAAAACATCTCTTCGCTTTGGGCGAGGCGAGAGTTCAAAACAAAAGCAAAGATAAACTACTTAGAGCTATGAACATTAGTTCGAACTTCAACAGGTTTCCAGTAGTGGCGAACTCCTTGGAAGTCGAGGTACTCTGGTAGTTTTCCACTTGGCTTAATTCTTGAATAGACTTTGGTCGTTGGTCGAACAGGCTTTGAAGACTCTGGACGATGGACCTTGCCTCTTGTGCTGCTAAAGCGATCTTCTTCTGCTTGATGAACAGATCGGGAAGCATGGGATACAGCATATGTACTTTCTATTGGCATTTGCGTGGAATTCTGGGGATGTACTCTGCAATCTTCCGAGTGAAGAGACTCATTGTCGGCGACACTTTCTAATTTGTATCCTGAATCGTATCCCTGATCTTCAGTAATTACGTTGATGTAGTGATAGTCAAAATCTGGTTTAACAAATTCCACGGGCGCGTTAAAGAAGAGATCTTCATTTGGAACCTCAATTGGTTGATGAGATTGGGAAGATGTGTACACTTCTTCTGGTTGACTAGGATACTCAAAAGAATCACCCCATCCAGTGGGCTGGATGTCTTCAATTCTGATTTTTAAGCTTTCTGGCGTAGTGTATTTCACCATGTAGTCAAACTTTCCACTTGGTTCTCCCAAGGTATCCCAAACTTCAGAAGGGACATGTGGATTTTTTTTCTTTTGTAGGGACATACCTTTGAATTGATCAATCGGAGGATAGTACGGCGCATACGATTCTTCCTGAGACACATACTTAGAGTTGTTAAGATAAGTGCTCCACTCTTCAGATCCCGAGAGATCGTCTTCATCACCTTCATTGGTAAGAACATTAACCTCTTGAAGAACAGGGTTTAAGAAACCCCCACTGTGGAATACTTCTCTGATTGGGCGAAGTACTTCATCCCTTTGCTTTTCTTTAGGAAATACTGGAGCAAACCCGAGTCCGGCTTTTGTCTCGTTGTTGACAGGTTTGGTTACTTGTCCCCAACCCGCAGCATTACCATCTTTCACTATCTGTGCTGCTTCTTTGTAAGAGGAGATAGATGACCTGCGTTTACTTGTAGATTCATCTTCTAACGGATGTTCGTGGGACTGTGTCCCTTCAACGTCATTGGCTGTGATGAAAGAAAAGCTGGATAAATGGCTTACTAGTAACGCTTGTTCACCGATGATGGTCACTAGCTTCCCATTTACTGTAAACTTTAGCTTCTGGTGGAGAGTGGAAGTCATTGCTCCTGCTTCGTGTATCCATGGTCTTCCTAGCAAACAACTGTAAGCAGCTGGCACATCCATGACCTGGAAAGTGATTTGGAAGGTATGCGGACCAATTGTCATCGGGAGATCGACTTCCCCAATAACTGACTTCCTTGACCCGTCAAAGGCTCTTACCACTATGTCATTGAACTTCATCGGTGTTCCTTTGTAAGCCAAACGAGCAAGAGTCGTTTTTGGCATTGCGTTTAAGGATGAACCGGTATCTACTAGTACATTGGACAGAGAATCTGATTGACAAATCATCGAGATATGCAGAGCCAGATTGTGATCTTTCCCTTCTTCTGGAAGTTCTTCATCACTGAAGCTTAAGTTATTGCAAGTCGTTATGTTGCCCACAATACCTCCAACCGTGCGTAGTCACGTCATGATCTACATAAGCTTGATCTAGTACTTTCATCAAAGCTTCTCGGTGAGCTTCGGAGTTCAAAAGTAGAGATAGTATCGAAATCTTGGAGGAGTCTCGCATCGGTGATCCACGACTGCTCGCTTTTCTTGATTAGTTTCAAAATCTCATCGAAATCTGAGTTAACGTCGGTTCTATCAGGCGGACCAACATTTGTGCTTGGATTAACAATGGGAATCCTCGTGGGATTCTCGAGACATTAACCGATTTTGTCTAACAAAGGAACAACAGCGGTTTTGGTAGCAGCGGAGTATGTACTCGTCCACTTCGCGTTACTCGTCCTATCTCAGTTATGTTGACATTGGCTGAAAGAGTTGGCATGGGTTTCTCCTTCCCATCTTCTATCATAGTCGCATTGTATTGATAGGGAATTGCTTTGTTAGAACTGTATGAAACAGGACCGGGTAGGCAAATCACTAAAGGAAATTCTGGAACGCTTGAACCATTATATCCAATCTCCACATGTTCAGGCACGTTGAAACAGGGGATAATGACGTTTACTTCGGGATTTTCCGAGTTGATATCTGAGACTAAAAGCTCATGCGGAAAATGCCCTATCATATTCACGTCATAGTCATTTCTGTTTCTGAAGATTTGTATGTCACCATTGTCTAATAATCGTTGAATGTCTGCTCTTATGGTTGGACATCCTCGACAATCCTTAAAGCAGATGCTGCAAGCTGCGTAATCGTGTTTAGTGAAAGCACCCATCGTACTGTATGTATCATGGAGTTGTACTAAGCTTTCTCTGATTAGATTTACATCTGTGACGAGATACCGATCTGTATTTCTTAGTATCAAATTCACTGTATGTCCACTGTGACTGGGAAGTGGATTTGCTTGCACGTTCGGATTTGTGTTTCTAAAGGAGAGAAGATTAGACCTTACTAACCTTTGTACTTCAGCTTTTAGTGCTATGCAATGCTCAAGATCATGACCGGGTGCCCCTTGATGAAAAGGGCAAGATACGTCTGCTTTGTACCACCATGGAAATTTATCTGGTACCGGAGGTGGTGGCCTTGTCTGCACAAGATTCCTTTCTATTAATGTAGGATATAGTTTTGTGTACGTCATTGGAATTGGATCAAATTGTGAGACCCTGGGCGCACGGTTCTGATTGTTGAACTGCTGAGCCTGTTGTCAAGGCTGTTGAGTTTGTTGGAACTACGGAGCAATTCCTGTATTTGGACTTGTATTAACAGTGGGTGCTATAGCAGCTACCTGTCGTTGTTGACTGACATTCTTTCGCGGTTTCCCTCGAGATACCATTCCTATGTCATGTACCTTTTTCTTTGGAAAATTGGTTCCAACCTTCTTAGTTCCACTAGAAATCCCTATCTCTCTGGTCAGGCGTCCTGTTCGAACTCCTTCCTCTAGCCGCATTCCCATGCTTACCATGTCGGTGAAATCTCCGGGAGCGCTGACGATCATTCGTTCGTAGTAAAATGGGCCAAGAGTGTTTAAGAACACCTTGGTCATTTCCTTCTCCTCTAACGGTGGGTTGACTTGGGCAGTAATTTCCCTCCAACGTTGGGCGTACTCTTTGAATGTCTCTCTTTCCTTCTGAGACATGGAGCGGAGTTGATCCCGATCTGGAGCCATGTCCAAGTTGAATTTATATTGTTGTACGAAGGCTTCACCTAAGTCATTGAATGTCTGGATATTCGCGCTATCTAGCCCCATGTACCACTTAAGTGCGGCGCCTGTGAGACTGTCTTGGAAGTAGTGGATTAACAACTGGTGATTGTCGTTGTACGTAGACATTTTCCTAGCGTACATCGTAAGATGACTCTGTGGACAGGAATTTCCTTTATACTTTTCAAAGTCAGGGACTTTGAATTTTGCAGGTATCCTTACGTGAGGAACTAAGCATAAATCATGGACGTTCTTCCCAAACAATTCTTTTCCTCGGATTGTTTTAATCTCAAGCTGCATCTTGAGGAGCTGTTCCTGGAGAGTCTCCATCAGGTCACGAGGATTCGTGTTATTGCCTGGATTATGGTGAACTTCTTCGTCTGCAGTAGTGTGAACTACAGAAGCTAAGTTTGTCATGATTGGTAGAGAAACCGTCGTAGTGACTTGCGGAAAAGTTACTCCATGCTGTCGGTTGATGAAATCCGATGCCGAAATTGAAAGGCATGCCCCATGGATAACCTTCTGGCATACTGAGGAGTGAACTACAGGCTGCAACAGTTGAAACTGGAGTAGTAGTGACCTCTGAAATCGCCGCTTGATTTTGACTAATCGATGTTGCTTGCTGACTTTGCGCGGTTGCCAATGAATTGACCAAAGAAGTGAGTCTTTCCACCTCTTCTTGCAGTGTTGTCACTGTGCTACGAAGCTCAACATTTTCTTGCTCAAATCCTTCCATTACTTTTCTTCTTTTTGAACGTGTATCGTATGTACGAGTTGGCTGTGGACGTGGTCGAGAAACTCTAAGACGCGACAACTTGGCGATCTTTTCCCTTCTGGAAAAAATTCCAAAAGATCAGACTCTAAACAACAAACTCGATATGCAAAGTATGATGCATGATTATGAATGTAAAGAAAGATTTCCAAAGAATTTACGCTAAAAGAGAAATTTCTGGCAAATATTTGGATGGAAAACACATTTATTTTATTTATTATTGAAAGAAGATTACAACAATTTTGTTTTTTGAGCATTGCTAACACAAATGATAAAATAAATGATAAAAATTACAATCTAAACTAATTAATCGTCCTTGTCGGATGAAGATCGAAAGGCTTGATGTAGCTTCAGCTTCAGGATTTCTTTCCCCTAGTGAGCTTTCAGTTCAGCTTTCTCGGCTTTTAGCTTGCTGATGACTTTCTTCCACCCGTCAGGAGCAGGATCGCTGGTTATCATTTCCTCAAGCTTTCTTTTCCTTTCTTTGATGTATCTTTTGATCGCGTTATCTTTCTGACGAATCTTCTCATATTTCTCCATGAGCCATTCATCTTGGAAGTAAAGCGTCTTTTCATGATCTTTGACCTGTTTCTTAAGCTTCTCATTTTCGAGGTCAGTCTTAAAGAACTTGTCTTCCAAAGCCTTTTTCTCGAGTCTCATCTTGGTCAAAGCTTCTTGGTATTCTCCCATAGTCTCAACGGGAAAAATTGTTGATCTGGAAGCTGTTGAAAACATAGGTTCCTCATAAGCATAAGGCATTCGGAATTCCTTTGCTCTTTTCTTCACCCAAGAAGTGTAGATTTCCATGGCTACATAATTCCTTGCATTACCCTTTTCCTTCCTTCGGATGTGATGCCAAGCTCTTATCATTCTGGCTTTCAAACCTTGGGAATCCTCCCCTTCATGATAGAAATAGCTTTCAATTGTAAAACCAAGAGGTTTACTAGAGTTTGCATACCCGAGTTGACGCCTCGCCAAAAATGGGTTGTAGTTGATTCCTCCTTTTGTACCAATGAGAGGTACGTTGGCAAATTCTCCGCAGCTCTCAATGATTTCCATCTCATTGTCTGCCAAGGTATACCAATGGATATCGTCGTTTGTAAGAGACATGAGTCTTCGAGACCAATGCCAATCGTCTTTGTTTTCACGGAAGATAGGAGATTTAGGCAAGTGTGAGACAATCCATTTGAAGAACAGAGGTACACAACACACGATAGTTCCATCTCCTTGACAATTCCTATGATGAATGGAGAAGTACATGTCACCAAGCAAAGTGGGAACGGGATTTCCAATCAGAAAGATCCTTATGGCGTTGATATCAACGAAACTTGGAACATTGGGAAACAACACCAATCCATAGATGAGTAAAGCTAAAATTGCTTCAAAGGCTACCATACTACCGGCTTCAGAGAATTTAAGAGCCTTCTCCATTAGGAACTTCGAAGTAAGTCCTAAGAGTTTTCCTTTGGTAGTGAGGTTTTTGTCTATCTCAGATTTCTTTAAGTGAGTCATTGTTGCAATGACTGGTGACTTAGGAATGGCTTCCAAACCATTGAAAGGCACCTTATCTGATACTGAGATACCTAGGATGTGTGCGTACTCTTCCAAAGTAGGCATCAACTGATAGTCAGGGAATGTGAAACAGCGATAGACTGGATCGTAAAACTGAACGAAAGTTTTGAGAAGTCCTTCATCAACGTTAGTGTTCAAAATAGTTAAAAGAGTTCCATAGCGTTTTCTGAAATCCGAGGGATCTTTTACCAAGGATGCTAACTCTTTCAACTTCCCTACGTCAGGAATTCTAAAACTGTATCTCTTGGTGAATCTTCCTCTGACGCCCATCACTCTAACCTAAAATATTTACAAAGAAAAATCTCTAAATTCTTTGGAAATGGGAAGAGAAATGAAGTTTTTTGAATGAATACATGAATGCTACAAACATGGTTAGTAGTTATACACACGATCAAGCGTTCGAAGTCACGAGCATGAGGCCAACGATAAGAATCAAACGTGGGTAAGTTCTAAGGGCTTATTCATCGTGAAATGGGTTCTCTCGATAATACAGCTCAACGCTTCTCTTTAAAATATTATCGGATTTGTTGAATACCGAAGTCCAATAATATTTTCAAGAAAAACTCTTTGATCGTAGTCTCGCATGAATTATTCTAGGCTTACGCCCGAATAATTTCGCACTACATCCTAAATGGCGAGGATGGGTTATGTGTTTTCTGACCACTCGACCGCAAGTTCTCTTGAAAGCAAAATGTTTTCGCAAATACTTGCTAAACACAAATACTCCCAAGACAACCTCCACTTAGAGAGGATCTCAAATTAACTCCGTAATCTTGAGACTTCTCACAAGTTAATAGGACTATACCCCACCTAGATCTTAGAATGTTTCTTAAATCCGGTTAGGATTTCTTTCCATCGATGAAATCGTGAAAACACACAATAAAGAAAAACAAACATATGCACATATGAAAGCTTAACCCCTTTTTCTTTTGAAAACAAAAAGCTTGGTGCTCTTGAAGTCACATTTTTTGAAAATCAAAATTTAGCGTAATCCCACAGAGTCACCATTTTTCCTGTTTGCGTTAAAAAGTGACGCGCGAGGGAATCGAATCTGAATTCGGATTCTCTGGCTCGAAACGATTTACTCTTTTGATTTGTTTATAAAGATGCCGCGAGCATCAAGCTTTATTATTTTCAAAACAAGAGATTATGATTATGAAAAAGGGGAAAGCTGTTAATACCCTCAATTGATATGATATGCATCACGACTAGCGTAAACTAGACGTAACGCATTGGGGAGATTCCGGGTAAGGGGGTTTGTTATATAAAGGGAATAGATGGAGCTCCCTAAATATATATGGTTATCCATAACTTTATATATGAATACATTTGATATGTTTGTGTGCTTTAATTTCTATTTCTATGATTGGGAAAGTTTCTCCTTTGGATTTTTAAGAAGGATAGGTTATGTGGGATCCTAGATTTTGTTATTATTGTGATCGCAAAGATCTTTGGATCTTCTGCATACATATCCCTTAATGGGAATAAGAGCATTTGTAGCTCGGATCTAAAGGGATCTATGGTTTTTTTTGGTTTGAGGGAGAAAGAAATTTGCTCGGCAAGGATGAGACCTTGTGCCTACGTATTCTCAAAAGGATGTTGAGAAAGTCAGAGCAATCGTAGTTCCCACTTATGCTAGTGGAAGCAACGGGATGTTATTAAGAGACACAGACAAATGTCATCTTAATGAAAAATGTATCTAATCTATTTCATCACATACATTTTTGAAAGGTTTGATTGATTAAAATCTTTCATCGTAAGTTATAGGTGTTTTGCTCGAGTGTACAAGCGTTACCACTTACATGTTTAAGAAAGATGTTTGAAAAAAGATGATCGAATCTTTTAATTGTAAGCATTGGGTGTTTTGCTTGAGTGTACAAGCATTACCACTTACGATTAAGAGATGTTTTTTGTTTGAAAAGAGTTTGAAAAGTTTTTTGATTGTATGTGATGTGATAGATGAGATACTTCTTCCATAGAGATGATAAATGTCTAAATCTCTAGGAGAAATATATTGGATTAGAGGGATGCTTTTAAGAAGCCCATGGGTCCTTGTATTGTAAGCCCAAGAGGAGGCATTCCGAGGGTCATCGAGGGTCCTTGTATGAAGCTCAAGAGGAAGCTATAGGGTATGGCTGGCTTTGGCTTTAAAAGGGATTTCAC
Source organism: Vicia sativa (assembly GCA_021764765.1). Taxonomy (NCBI): domain Eukaryota; kingdom Viridiplantae; phylum Streptophyta; class Magnoliopsida; order Fabales; family Fabaceae; genus Vicia; species Vicia sativa. The sequence goes on along the minus strand of CM038793.1, from coordinate 151,274,776 downwards.
AGGGAAACCATCCTTTTAGGATTAAGAGCAATTTCACCGGAAATTATACTCTCAGGTTCTATCCTAGCGCAGTGATTCTTTGTATTGGAAGCCCAATAGAGGTGTTAAGAGATTTCTGGTCTCTTTCTTTTAAGATGCCCAAGAGAAGGCTAAACTCAATGAGGAGTTCTTTTGAACGAAGCCCAAGAGGAGGTGACTCAACAGTGAGTCTGTCTTATATGAAGCCTAAGCGGAGGCTAAACTCAGATGAATGAGTTTTCTTATATGAAGCCTAAGAGGAGGCTGAACTCAGATGAAATGAGTTACCTTGTACAAAGCCCAAGAGGAGGCTATTTGTGGGGAACCTATTGGTTAGACTAGTTGTTATGTTATAACTAGACAGTTGTATAAACAAGTGTGTGTGTGTGATATGTATTCACAGGAGTTTATGAAGGAAATATAAATAGATGCATGATGTTTATTTACAAGAGTTTATGAAGGAAATATAAACAAGTGTTTGTGAAACGAACGTTTAAAACGAGCGTAACTTGATTACTTACAAGTTTGAATTGTGTACAAGGAAGTAAGTATGTACACGAACAGTATTTATGTACAAGAGGATGTGGGTGTACATAGGAGGGTTGGGACTTACACAAGGAGGCCCATTGGTTTAAAAGTTTCACCGAATAATGCTCCTTTTAATACCAATTATTATATACAAGCGAAATGAAAACAAACGATCAAGTTTGTCTATATTTGAGTATTTACAAAGGTATCTCAGACACGTAGTAAAATTGTTGTGTACATAAAATAATTGGGCATGTACAAAGAAATAATTATGTACATAAAAGAATGTTTTGGGACTTACACCGTGAGGGAGGCCCATGATCGGTTAAGAAATTTGAGAGAAAACGAATTCGGTTTTATCGTTTAAATCGGATCGATCATGGAAAAAGATGTAAGTTTGATGAAAAATTTTAAAGAATGATTTTGAAAGTGTTTTTGAAAAGTGAAGTTTACTTATAAGAAGTTTTGAAAAGAATCGGGCTTTGAAAGTTTGAAAAAAATCACCTTTGAAAGTGCTTTGAAACGTACTCAAATGTATCGTTTTCGGCTTGATAAAAATATAATCGGATGAAAGTTTTTCTGACAATTTTTGACACTACCTTAAAATAGACATGTTAATTGACAAGTGTACAAAAAATCACCTCAAAATGAGGAGTTTTGATTGGGTTTTGAAAAATTCAAAGTTTGTAAAAAAAATGAAGAAAAATTACAAAGTTTGGCAAAAAATGGTCCCAAGGCTACTCGAACCCGGGACCATTAGGCAAGGCATGGCATGAAAGACTTAAGAGTGAGCTGGCAACCGCTGGGGCGAAAATACATCTGTGTATTGAAATATAACCATATAATTATATTATAAACTGAGTTTTTGAATTTGAGAAAACGCGCGCAGCTTCTTCTTCTTCCTCCAATCTTCAATCAGCCATGGATTCTTCATTTCTCCATGAAATTGCTCGATGTAAACATCAAACTTGATCGTTTTAAACCCAGGAACATGATGATGTTATTTAATTCCATTTATTTTAAGCTTAACATGGTTAAATTTCCAGAAATCACGAAGAACCCTAATTCTGAAAATCCTAATTGAAATCGTGTATGGTGAATGAATCAACCAATTGATTGTGGGTTATTGATCAGTGATAGTGCAGAAACAAAATGGCCAAGAGCTTTTTGAACTGAAAGCAAAGAATCATGGAGTTTGAAGTTCTTGTTCTTACCTCTTGAAGCTGAGATCGAAATTGATGATGGAGTGTTTCCAGAACTGTTTTGATGATTCCTATAGCACCAACGGACTTCAAGGATTGTGTGAGGATGGTCTGCACATCATGAATTAGCCTGGATCCTTCCAACCAAGTCCACCTGCATAAGCTCCAAAGTGAAACTTGAATTCGATGTTTGAGGTGTTACAGGTTGAAGTTAATGGTCTGCATCATTCATATGGAGTATGTTGATGATGGTTGAGTGAAAAAATCACAGCTTGCTCGAGCCAATGATCCAATTCGATAGTTAAGGCAGTTTTGACAAGTTTGGAATTTTGAAATGCAACTTTGAGTTTTAGTGTTTCTTGTGTTGATTTTAAGTTTCAAATCAGTTACATATGATGTTTATGACATGTTAGACACCAAATATCTCATGTTTTTTCACAAGTTTTGAAAAATACAAGTTTCCTCAAATTACACTATCTTACTTGAATTTTAAGAAAAGAGTGAGAAAGCTTGTTTTGGCATAGCTTTGGTGTAGTTTCAAATGGCCAACATGACCTCTATTTATAGGTCAAAATTTCTGAATGGTAAGTGAGAAAGATTGGCTTTGGTATTTACAAGTTGCCTTAGAGGGCAAGGAAGTCATTTTTGCAATAAATGCAAAAGGAAGCTTCCTTTTAACCATGGTTAATTATTAAACTTGATCTTATCCCATCATAATTACTCTTCATCTGATTTTTTATCAGCTCTATCCCTCTTTGCAAGGTGGCATGGCTTCTAGAAGAAGAAACTCAAAAATGACCTATAATCTTGAAAGTTGTACTTGAAAATCAAGGATTTTGGAGCTCTATGTTTCAAAATCAAAAGTATAGCTAGACACCATGGATTTTCAAGTTCTTGGACATTTTGGAAATCTTGTTTCAAGGGCTACAACTTTCATGTTTTGATTTTTTTCCAATTCAAAGTGGAACTATGTGAAAAAATGCCATGAAGTTTGGAAAAAGTGTGAAATTTTAACACTTGAAAATTTTTCTAAGTGTTGGAATTTTTGACTTTTCCAAATTTCTTGATTTTTTATGATCATGATGGATCATTTGAAGTATTTTGGTAATGGAAAAAGTTTTGTCTTGAAAAAGTTGACCAAAAGTCAAAGTTTGACTTTTCAGTGCAGATGAAATTTCATCAGATGATCTAGAAATTGACTGATGAATTCTATGAACTTCTGTGATGTTTTGAATCCAGAAATTAGGTCAACATGTTATATTTAAGATATGAAGATCAATCTCTAATCAAAAAAGTCATTCATTGATCAGAAAATCAGTAATTGCTCATCCTCGATGAAAACCCTAATTGGTCGATCCTCGATAGATCATGAGGAAAAATTGGATATCTGAAGATCAGAGGTTGATGATTTGATCAAGATAGATCAATTGAGGTGAATGAAGCTCAAACCCTAATTGATTGCCTCTTGAATCAGATGAAAAATTGATGAAACCCTAATTTTGACCTGTAGAAGCTACACCCGATTAATTATGTTCTGAACTGTTAGTGATGCAATGATGCAAATGTAAGGTGGTATATTAGGTAAAAAATTGGGGTATGACACCAGCATGTCTTCGTATGACCAAGCAAAAACCTCGATATAGTCTCGTAGCATCTAGACCAATCTTTCTTTGATACTGTTCTCAAGACCCGCTCCTATCTTGATTTCTTCCTTGTCTTCGTCAGTACCTAGATTCACAACCTCAACTGGCTCTTCGTGTGGCTGTATAACTCGTTCTTCTTTTTTTAGCAATCTGACAAGTTCTCCTGGCACTTCACAATCATCCTCACCTTCGTCTTCGGCTTGGTAGATCGGATTATCGAAGTCATATTTAGCAATAGCAAAGTTGTTATTAACGAGATTCTGAGGGAATTTGTAGTGTATCACGTGGGTGTGTGTAAGAACACATAGCTTTTGAAGGGGTAGTAAAAGAAAGAAAGCAACACTTAAATGCAAAAGTCAAATGATTTTATTGAATGAAAATATGCAAATGACAGATAATAACCCTCACAAATGAGCCATGATGCCCCGGGCAAGGCACTAGGCGTTAAAGTTTATTGTTCAAAGCGTAGAAAATGAAAAGCATAACAAAAAACAAAAGCAATTACTCCTGTCTAAAGGAGATTGGTATGATGTCTTAGGTCTTCTAATTGTTGAGTCCGTTGTCGGGAGTTGGGAAGATCCAATCGTTGATGTCGAAGTCACTGTCGTCGTCTTCTATAGCATGGACTACATTCTTGCTGATGCGGAAGGGAAGTTGGGCGGCACGTTCGCGGTGTATCATCTTCTGACCTTTGATGGTGAAGCCTAAACCAGTCTTGTCAGATTTGAAAGGAAGATCGGGGAGCTGGCCTCAAATAGTACTACCTCCTTCTTCAATTGCAGCTTGAGCATCTTTCAGTGAAGCCATCCTAGGAGGAACTTGTGTAACTTCGGGAGCGACTGGAGAGTCAACAGGCATGACTCTTGGAACTGTTTCGAAAGCTTGACAGGGAGTTTCAAAGAATTCACCTTCCATTTCGAGGTATCGAAATGACTGCAGGTGACTCACCATATATTCCTCCTCACCGCATACTATAACAACTTTCCCCTTCACTGGGTATTTCAGCTTCTGATGTAAGGTAGAGGTAACAATGCCTGCCTCATGTATCCAAGGGCGTCCAAGTAGGCAAGAGTGAGCTGGACGGATGTCCATGACAAAGAAAGTGGAGTCAAAAGTCTGGGAACCGACCTTTACTGGCAGAATGAGCTATCCAATTACTGTTCGTTTAGAACCATCAAAAGCTCTCACAATTATGTCGCTGGGCTTCAAGACCAATCCTTCAACATCAAGTCGGTCAAAATCACTCTTCGGTAGGATATTCAGAGCAAAACTGGTATCTACCAAAACATGAGACAATGTAGTGCCCTTTCATTCAATAGAGATGTGCAAGGCTTTGTTGTGTTTCCTTCCGGCAGGAGTCAAATCAGCATCAGAGAAGCCTAGGCCATTGTTGGCAGCCAGGCTAGCAATACAAACTTCAAATTGATCAGTAGTAGTGTTTTGCGGTATGTGAGCATTCTTCAGAAACTTCACTAAGGCCTTAGCATGAGCCTCAGAGCACAATAGTAGAGAAAGCATGGAGATTTTGGACGGAGTCTGTCCCAACTGTTCCACAACATTGTAGTCACTTTTCTTGATGATCTTCAGAATTTCCCACATTTCTTGTTTGGAGGTATCTTCAGCAACTTCCTTTGGTACTTCTGTCTGAGTAGGATGAGTTACTGGTTCTTTCCCTCTAGCTTCGGGAGTTGGTTCAATAGTTGGAATGTGAGCTGGAGTCGCGGTGTCTTTTGGAGGAGAGATCTCTAGAGAGAACACTCTTCCGGTTCTGGTTACTTTGCTTGATCCGGTGATGTTGTCAATGTTAGGAATGGTAGCTTCAACTGTAAGATCCTCAATGGTCAGAGGGTCTTGCTTGACGCCATGATAGTAAACTTCAGCTCCATAGTTCCACGGTATTGCTTTGTTGGAGGAGTATGGAATTGGTCTGGGAGAAGTAATGATGAGAGGTGCCACTCTAGGTGTAGGACCAGCAGAGGAGATCCTTATTGTATTTACATCAGCATAGTCTATGGGAAATCCTCTCCCCATCCGGTTTCCTTAACATCTTCAATAGGAATCTTGTAGCTTTCAGGAACGGTATACTTCACCATGTAATCAAACTTTCCACTTGGCTGCCCCAAGGTGTCCCAGACTTCTGGTGCGGTTTCGTTCACATCTTCGATCTTCAGGTTCTTAGACATGTTTTCACACAAATTCTCCACAGGTGGAGGCTTCAGAAATAGCACTTCTCGGTTGTCCATCATGCGTTGAATACGCCTTTTCAACCAAGCACATCTGTCAGATTCAGATGCACACCAACGACAATCACCCGGGCATCCTGGAAATACACCGACTTGCAACAAATCTTTCTTAACAGTCATCAGAGGAATGGTCAGCTTGCTCACATCATAAACATAGGAGTCTTCCTCAATAGCATTGGAACTTTTACCATGGTCAGGCATTGGTGCATTGATCACATTCAGAGTTTCGACAGGAGGGTCAAATTCAATTTCCTTGGCTTCAATCATGTCTTGGATCTTGTTCTTCAGAGCCCAACAGTCATCGGTGTCATGCCCTGAGCTGTTGGAGTGGTATGCACACTTGGCATTAGGATTGTACTTCGGAGAGGAAGTGTTGATGTGTTGAGGAGGATCCCTCAAGGTAATCAGCTCTGCTTTCAACATGTGTTGCAAGGCTTGCGACAATGGCATGTTGATCTTTGTAAACTGTCTTCGCGGTGCGTTCTGGCTACGCGCGTTGTTTCATTGAGGTTGCACTGGTGTAGGATTGGAGATCACAACTGCCCCCACAGATTGAGTACGATCAGTTTTGGCACGGCTCTTCTGACCATATACAACATTGGCTTCTTTCTTACCAAAAGATCTCCTCGCAACATTGTATTGGTACTGCTTGTAGAAAGCATCTGCTAAGTCATTCCAGGTATGGATGTGGGTACTCTCTAGCTGATAATACCACTCCAACTGAGCCCCGGATAAACTCTCTTGGAAGTAATGGATCCACAGCTTCCTGTCATCAGTGTGAGGATGGATCTTCTGAACATAGGACTTCAAAATTCAGCCCGAACATCTTCAGATTTTCCACAGCATTCAGACAGTCTTCAAGTTGTTTGTATTTGTCATCCTCATGTGAATAGTGCTCATTCTCATAGTCTTCTTCTCTGTTTTTAGACTCACGCTGGCTTCCTTCGTTGTTCTTGACACTTCCATCAGTTTCACCGCTTTTGTCTGAGAGTTCTAACTGGATGACCATCCTAGGTCCGCCCTTATGACGTCTTCCCATGTTGAGGACGCCGATGACTTTCTTCTTTCTGGCGATGAGCTTCTTCAAATCTTTCTGGCCTTGGACCAAGCTGGTGAACATTTCCTGGAACTGAGTATTCTGAGCCTGGAGATCTTTGACAGTCTGTTCAAGAGCCATTTCTGCTAAAATAAATAGCAAGAGAATGAGAAAACTGATCTTCAATGTACCTGTTATGAAATGTCATGCCATGATATGCGATGCGATGTTTATACAATGCAATGCAATATTTTCAAGGACCTTAGGAATTTAAATTTGTTAAACAAGCACGAACAAACTTTTTATTAGTTTCTCCCTTTTTTCTTTTTCTTTTTAAGTACAAAAGATAGTAAAGTAAAAACAAATTCCTAATGCTCTAAGTCTCCCATGGGCGCTTCCTCTTGGTGTTGAAGTAGGTGTTGATGTTCCGCTCCTCGTGAAGTAGCTTTGTCAACTCTAATACCTTCTTCTCGCTCGTATAGCACTGAGCTTCGAATGTATCCCTTTCTTCTTTTATTTGAATCCAGGATCTCTTCAAGTCTTCAAAATCAGTAGGCATGTCGGGATGGAGAACGGAATAGGGTACGTCACCTATAGCAATAGGTTCCATAATTACTGGTAGAACAGGCGTGAATGGCATCATGAGGTTTTGAGCTCGAGCTCGCACCTATCTGAGGTAAGGTTCCCAAGGAATGGAATTTCTGTGTCCCAAAGTCTTGGTATTAGTCTTATTTACCATGCCCCAAGCGTGTATGAATCTTCGATGGTAATTCTAGAGATCGTGATTGTAGTCGAACACAATATCTTGGAGAAGCATATCATGAGGACCATCTCTTCGAGCATAACCAAACTAACGTAGAGCTAGAGAAGGGTTGTAGGTGATACCTCCCCTTATGCCAAGGAGTGGTACATTAGGGAATTCTCCACAACGCTCAATGAATGTGAAGTCCTTTTGAGAGAATAAACACCAACGGATATCTGAATGAGAGAGTGACATCAGCCTTTGAGACCACTTCAATCTTTGCTCGTTCTTCATTACTGATTGAGGAAGGTACGAAATAAACCACCTGCAAAGTAACGGTATGCAACACATAAGAGTTCCTTGTCTCTTGATAGTACGAGTGTGCAGAGAATGTAGGATGTCTCCAAACAAGGTAGGCACAAGATTACGAGTGAGGAATATCTTGATGGCGTTCACGTCTATGAACTGAGCCGGATTATGAAATAGCACCAAGCCATAGATTAGTAAGGCCAAAATGTCTTCAAATGCATGGAAACTCATAGGTTTGAGGAACTCTCGAGCTTTCTTTATTAGAAACTTGGCAAGCAAACCCTTAACTCCGCTTCTTGTTTCCCAATTAGCTTCAATGTCTGAGCGCTTCAGATGTAATGCTGATGCGATGTCTTCGTACTTAGGAGCCTTTTCTGAACTGGTAAAGGGCACCTAATCAAGAATAGGTATCCCAAGTAGCTTAGAGAACTCTTCCAAGGTAGGAACCAATTGATAATCTGAGAATGTAAAGCAATGGTGTTTTAGATCGAAGAACTGGAATAAGATGTGCATCATATCTTCTTCAAAACCGGAGATAACCAAATCAAGCAGATGACCATGTCTTTTGATGAACTGAGCATGATCGGGAATTTCTGAAACCAATTCTTTGAGTTGAGAAGGTATACCCATGAAGTTGATTCGAATAGTCTTTCTAGAAGCCATAATCCCTACAAAACAGAGCAAAGATAAATCCCTTGGTCCTTGAAATAGTTAGAAATGATATGCAATGTTATGATGTCATGATGTCATGTTTAACAAGCACAAGCAAATCACACAATAGCCCTAGGTTTAAGGCTTGCATGAGGTATAGGTGTCTACCCTACCAATGTTTGAGTGGGTTCATCCTGTCCTATAATAGTAACCGGGTTCTAGGAATCTCATATCATTGATCTTTCTCATAGGCTTATTTCAATACGACTACCAAGTGGTCGACTGAAACATCCCGAAAGTCGGATCTTAATGAGCGTAGCATCGAGTATCAACCAACCTTAGTCTGCACCAAAGTCGGCCATCTCACTACCTTCTAATGGCCAAGATGGGTCAATTAGGGTTCTAGAAGTTGAGTTAGTGCCGATGACACCACGCAGACGCCAAATACTTTCCTCAACTTGAGCATGAGGAGCATCAGGACATCCAAAGTTTCGCACTAACGTAGCCATCATGTTGACCGTTTCGGTATACGCCTAACGGTCGCGACGACTTATTGCTACTTACCTAAGGAAACCTGGATCCGGGTGTAGGATCCCACACAAGTATAATACCCAAGCAACCCTTAAAAGTAAAGCATACAAGTCAAACAAAAAGCAGTAAAGATGGTCTAACAATCCATAAGGTATTCTCTCTTTAGGGTGTCTCCCCGGCAGAGTCGTCAGTTCTGTAATACGGTGGGAGAACTGACTTTTGGAATTTGTTTTGCTTTTGATCGCAAATGTTGCGAATAGCAAGAGTCGCCACCGACTTTGTTTTTATCCAATTAAAGGAGGGTGAAAAGAATAGAAAAACCTTCGTTAGATTCTGAGTAAGGGAGAAGGTTATAAAAATGGAAGGTATTAGCACCCCTTTCCATCCGTAGTTATCTACGGGCTCTTAGTTGCTTTAGCTCATCTTTAAAAATTTCTTTCTGTGTGTGTGTTTGAAAAATGTTTTGAAAAGGCATTTCGCTTTGACTTCGTAATGATTCACGCTGGAATGTATACGAAGTGTTTGGAAATGTTTTGTTTTGAAAAGTGTTTTAACTTTGACAAAAGTGTAAGGTGTGAAAAGTATTTTGATGGAGCAAGCAACTAAAAGTCTTATTACCTACTCAGAACGGTCGTTTTCGTGTTTTTTTCCTTTCCTTTAGAATAGTGCTATCCATACCATTAGTTGGTAGGTAACCCTATTCGTTGGATGTAAGAGGGACATTCGAAGGGACATCGAATGGTCATAGAAGGCAACTTGTAGGAGTATCCTAGCACATTCGAAGGGACGATCATCACTTTTCGTAGGCAACAATCGAGGGACAAGGTCATGTTTTCATAGGCCACGTCGAGGGACTATGATCTTTGATTCGAATGGACTATGATGATATGTTTGTAGGCAACGGTGCTAGGATACCTCTACGTTCGAGGGACTTGACCATTTATTCGAAAGGCAACGAGAGAGAATACTCTAGGGGGTGCATGTGTGAAAAGTGTGTTGAATTCAGATATGTTATCTTGGAATTAGAAGTGATCTACGTTCGTTTTTATCTTGCCATTCACGCCTAGTTACTAGCAGTTTATATGGGTGCGAAAGTAAATTGCGGAAAGTAAAGTGCGAAAAGTAAATCCTACGCTATTACATGGCTTTGGGGCAGTTACATAATATAGGAGTGCGGAAAGTAAAGTGCGAAAAATGTAAATCTACGCTATTACATGATAAAAAAACTTTGCGACCTATACATCCTTTCTAGAATTGTAAATGCGAAATAAGAAATAGATAATCGGAATAATTACAAAATGTTAGCAAAATGTTTTGGAAATTAGTAGAAAAAAGGTTTTTAGGTTAGTAATCCTAATTAGATGATAAAACAATTTTTTGGGAATTTTCTGGATTGGTTTTAGTAAGGAAAAGTAACTAAAAGTCAATTTTATGGTTAATTAATAATTAATTAAAATATGCATGCAAAATTATTAATTTTTATGCCAAAAATTAAATAAACATTTTTCTGACCTAAATGCAAAAGGAAAATATTTTTTTGTGATTTTTAATGCATTAGAAAATTGTTTAAAAAGAAATTAAATTAAATAAGAAAAATAAGAAAAGAAATAGAAAATTAGTTAGTTTGCAAAAAGTGTAAAAATAAGTGAGGATGCCAGGGTTCGAACCAAGGACCTCAGAGTCACACGCGCGCGCTGCTTGCCACTAGACCAACCTGCGTTTGGTGTTAGTTGAATGAAACAAAAACAATATAAGTGAAATAAGTTCCTGGACCCCAGAACGCGCGCGAAGAACTTCATCTTCTTCGTTTAAATATTTAAACCTTTAGCGACGGTTTTGGTTCGTTGCTAAAGCCTTTACCAACGGATTGTCCGTAGTTATAACACCTGCAACTTTGCAAAATTCACAATATGCAATATAAATTAATAAGGAGACCATGGTTCGATTGCAAATTGGTCCCTGAGTTCAATGCTACCAATCGTTTGGTCCAATTTTTCCTATTTCAGAAAACCCCAATTAGAGCTTATGAACCCTAACCATGGTGGATTCTGATTCCGGTGTCTAAACTCCAATTAACCTATGCAGAAAGTTTCGAAACTCCATTCTAAACACAAACAAACAATCAAAACATGTTAAATATGCATGAAAACCAAAAATCGAATTTGAGTTAGAATGTGCAAATCGAAATCGTGTTTTAGTGATTCTGGGCGTTTGGATGGCTTGTGAGTGTCTGGATCGATTCAGAGGACCTCTAGGAATGTGTTGGAATGCTTGGAATTGATTGAATCAATCTAAAACTAGGGCTGCCAATTGCTTGAATGCCACGATTTGTTTGAGGTTGGGTAGGGTTCTTGGAGGCAAGAATTTCGTCCTCTGTACTTGTGGATGCATTGTGTACTTATAGTAGAGTGAATTAGGTCAAGAATCATGAAGAAATTATGTGCCAATCAATGAGAAAATATTTGATTTGGTATGAAACCAAATATTTCCTTTTTTGATCAAATCTCAATCAATTCCTTTGCCAATCAATACAATTTTGAAATTGACAGCTTGTATGGCTTGCTTGGATCTCAAGAATGAGAGAAAAATCCAATTTACAATTAATTTTGATTTTCTATCTTTTATTTTAATTAAATTGGCTTTTAAATGATTAAAAATCCAAAATAAATAGAAAATAAAAGATAAATTCGTGGCCTTGGGCTTGGAGGTTCCAAATCAGCTAAGGAACATGTTTGAACCAAGAAAAGTTAGGCCCATTTGCAATTTTTTTGATTTTGTCAAGTATTTCTCTTTGGGGTATGACAGGTTTGCTGATAAGAAAGGAAAGCAACAGATGGATCGTGGAAAACCATATGACAGGAATAACCAGAGGTCTGGTGGGTGGAAAAGGCCTAGTGGAGGAGATTCTAGTACTTCAATTAAGTGCTACAAGTGTGGTGAAATGGGGCATCATATTCAAGAATGCAAGAGTAATGATAATAAGTGTTTCAAGTGCGGAAAACTCGAGCATGTGGCTAATGATTGCAGAATGAGAATTGTGACTTGTTACAACTATGGAGAGGAAGGTCATACTCGTTCGCAGTGTACTAAGCCAAAGAAGGAACAGTCTGGTGGTAAGGTGTTCGCTTTATCTGGATCAGAGACTAATCCAAATGATCGATTGATTAAAGGTACGTGTTTTATTAATGGCACACCTTTGATTGCAATTATTAATACTGGAGCGACTCATTCGTTTATTGCTTTGGATTGTGCTAAAAGATTGAATTTGGATATATCTAATATGGATAGAAGTATGGTTATTGACACTCTTGCGTCGGGTTTAGTGACTACTTTATGTGTGTGTGGGAATTGTCATATTGTAATTTTTGGTAGAGGTTTCGGTATGGATTTAGTGTGCCTACCATTAGAACAACTTGATATCATCCTTGGAGTGAACTGGTTGGAATTTAACCAGGTTCATATCAACTGTTTTGAGAAAACGGTTAGTTTTCCTAAAGTGGCTAGTGTCGAAGATTTGACTATGCCTGTTAAGCAGGTGAATGTAGCTGTTAATGATGGTGCGGTAGTGTTTATGTTGTATTCTTCGACGGAAGCGAAAGGAAAAGCTAAGAGTAATGAATTACCAGTTGTGAATGAATTTCCAGAAGTTTTCCCGAAAGATGTTAGTGAATTGCCACCTGAAAGAGAAGTGGAATTTGCTATAGATTTGATTCCTAGAACTAGTCAGGTGTCGATGGCGCCTTATCGCATGTCGGCATCCGAATTGTGTGAATTGAAGAAGCAATTAGAGGAGTTACTTGAGAAGAAGTTTATCCGTCGTAGTGTTTCATCGTGGGGTGCTCATGTGTTATTGCTTAAGAAGAAAGAAGGTTCGATGGGACTGTGTGTTGATTACAGACAGTTGAATAAAGTTACGATCAAGAATCGATATCCATTGTCGAGGATTGATGATTTGATGGATCAACTGGTTGGGGCTTGTGTATTCAGTAAGATTGATTTGAGGTCTGGATATCATCAGATTCGTGTGAATACAGAAGATATTCTGAAGACTGCATTTAGAACGAGGTATGGACATTATGAGTATTCTGTTATGCCGTTTGGAGTTACTAGTGCACCTGGTGTTTTCATGGAGTATATGAACAGGATATTTCATCCGTATCTTGATAAGTTCGTAGTGGCTTTTATTGATGACATTCTGATCTACTCAAAGAGTGATGAAGAACATGCGGAACATCTCAGAATTGTGTTGGAATTGTTAAAAGACAAGAAGCTATATGCGAAGTTGTCTAAGTGAGAATTCTGGTTGAATGAAGTAAATTTTCTTGGTCATGTGATTTCCAAGAATGGTATTGTTGTGGATCCTACGAAGGTAGAAGCGGTATCTCAGTGGGAAGCGCCGAAGTATTTTTCCAAAATCCGTAGTTTTCTTGGTCTTGCAGGTTACTATAGAAAGTTCATTGAAGGATTTTCGAAGTTATCTTTGTCGTTAACTAAGTTAACGAGGAAAGGGCAAGTGTTTGTTTGGGATTCTGAATGTGAAAATGGTTTTCAAGAGTTGAAGATGAGGTTGACTAGTGCTCAGATTTTGATTTTTCTGAATCCGGCATAGTCTTTTGTTGTGTAATGTGATGCTTCACTTATAGGTTTAGGCGGTGCTTTGATGCAGGATAAGCAGGTAGTAGCTTATGCTTAAAGACAGTTGAAGATTCATGAAAGAAATTATCCGGCTCATGATTTAGAGTTGGCAGTTGTGGTATTTATTTTGAAGTTGTGGATGCAATATTTGTATGGATCTCAATTCGAGGTATTCAGCGACCATAAGAGTCTGAAACATCTCTTCAATCAGAAAGAGCTCAATATGAGGCAACGAAGATGGTTAGAATTTCTGAAGGATTATGATTTTGGTTTGAATTACCATCCTGGTAAGGCAAACGTTGTTGCGGATGCGCTGAGTAAAAAGTCTTTGCATATGTCTATGTTGATGGTGCGTGAATTGGATTTAGTTGAGCAATTCAGAGACTTGAGTTTGGTATGTGAGGACAATCCTAATAGTGTTAAGTTGGGTATGCTGAAGTTGACTAGTGGTATTCTTGATGAAATTCAACTTGGACAGAAATCTAATGTTGGTTTAGTTGATAAATTGACGATGATCAACCAAGGTCAAGGAGGTGAATTCTGAATTGACGAGAATGGTGTTATGAGGTTTGGTGATAGAGTTTGTGTTCCAGATATTGCTGAAATTAGGAAGAGTATTATGGAAGAAGGACATCGTAGTGGATTGAGTATTCAACCTGGTGCTACTAAGATGTATCATGACTTGAAAAGGTTGTTTTAGTGGCCTGGAATAAGAAGGAAATTGCTGAGTTCGTTTATGCTTGTTTGGTTTGCCAAAAGTCGAAGATTGAACATTAGAAACTGTCGGGGTTGATGGAACCGTTGTCTGTTCCGAATTGGAAATGGGATGGAATTTCTATGGATTTTGTATCTAGTCTACCGAAGACGTCTAAGAATTTTGATGTTATTTGGGTTATCGTGGACAGGTTGACGAAATCTGCTCATTTTATTTCGATGAGAATGGATTATCCGATGAAGAAGTTGGCTCAGCTGTATGTTGGGAGGATCGTGAGTTTGCACAGTATTCCTTCTAGTATCGTATCAGATAGAGATCTGAGGTTTACGTCTAAGTTCTGGATAGGGTTGCAAGAAGCCTTGGGTACTAAGTTGAGGTTAAGTTCTGCTTATCATCCGCAGACTGATGGTCAGACGGAGAGGACGATTCAGTTGTTAGAGGACTTCTTGTGTGCTTGTGTGTTGGAAAAAGGTGGAACTTGAGATAGTTACTTACCTTTGATTGAGTTTACCTACAACAATAATTTTCATTCGAGTATTGGTATGGCTCTGTTTGAGGCATTGTATGGTAGGAGGTGTAGGACACTATTGTGCTGGTATGAATCTGGAGAAAGTGTTGTGATTGGACCAGAGATTGTCCAACAGACTTTAGAAAAGATTAAGATGATTCAGGAGAAGATGAGAGCTTCTCAGAGTCGTCAGAAGAGTTATCATGATAAGAGGAGGAAGAATCTTGAGTTTAGTGAAGGAGATCATGTGTTTATGGGAGTTACTCCTGCGACTGGTATTGGTCGAGCCTTGAAGTCAAATAAGTTAACTCTGCGTTTTATTGGTCCGTTTCAGATTACGAAGAAAGTTGGAAACGTTGCTTATCAGATTGCTTTACCGTCGTCACTTGCGAATTTGCATGATGTATTCCATGTATCTCAGTTGAGGAAGTACATCGCTGATTCATCTCATGAGATTTAGGTAGATGATATACAGGTATGAGATAATCTGACTGTTGAAGCATTGCCTGTGAAGATTGAGGATCGGAAGTCAAAGCAGTTGCGAGGTAAAGAGATAGCTCTGGTGAAAGTAGCTTGAAGAGGACCAACTGGTGGTAATGTTACTTGGGAGTTGGAGAGTGACTCTTATCCTGAACTTTTCGCCTAAGGTATGTTTTTGAGGACGAAAACTCTTTTTAGTAGGGGAGAGTTGTAACACCCCAATATTTTCTATTATTAAATAATTTGAATTTGAATTACTTATTTAATTAAAATTAAATTATTAGTATTTTTTTGAATTATTAGAATTGGTTAAATAAAGTGAAAAGTTGGATCGTGGTGTAAAGAGTATAGTGGGGAGTGTGTAGTAAAAGGCTCTAATACCATTATTTGTTATTATTACTATTTTTAGAATAATAAGGAACAAAAGAAAGGAAAAGAAAAGTGAGAAGGCAATTGGGAATTTTCATCGTACGTGAGAAGAGCAGAGAGCAAGGGAAGAAAAAAACCGATAACTCTCAAGGTCAAGAATTTCTCACAGGTAAAGGGTGATTTCTCTTAGTTATTATGCCTTATAGGTTTTGGGATCAATAGGATTGATTGAGTATGTTAGGAATCCCAATTGAGGATTTTCTAGATTGGTAGAATTTGACCCTAAACTGTCTAATTGCATGAAATTTAACAAAATCAATGTGATATGATCATTGAGTATGGTTGGAATATGTTATATTGCATTATGTCGTTGTTGTTTGGATGATTTTGATGAATTTGGATGTGTGGATTCATATTGGAATGATGATAGGAGGAACCGGGTTCCCAGTGTGTTTTTCAGTAAAAAAGTATGTTAGTGTTTTAAGTTGGCATCAATTTTGGTAAAACTAGGCTTTAGCAATGTCATGATAGATGTCATGATATTCAGAGATTGAAGATAAATCCTACCTGCTAAGGATGTTAAAAGACATTTAACCGAAGCTAAAGTTGTCTGAAATTTCGATAAATATCGATGTCATAACGGATGTTATGACATTCGGTGACATTCGCTCTGCAGAACTGCTTTTTCCCGAGATTTTTCGGAAGTTTGTTGTGCTAAATATTGTTTTTCCGTTATTAGAAAGCATGCTCACGTGGCTGCTAGGTTAATCTCAATTAAACCTAAATTGGTTGTTGAAAAGACCATGTTTTTAGGATTAAATTAAGTGAACCCTAGCTATCTTTATGGAAGCCCAAAACTGAAGTTTCAGGACTGCTTCTATAAAAGGAATTCAACCCTTACAACTGTGTTGCGCCCTTGGATTATTTTGATGAGATAGCAGCTTATTTTTGTGTACTGTTAGGATTAGTAACAGTTGGTATTTGTAATTCTAGTTTCTCTTGTGAGCCAAGCAACTATCAATTGATAAGTGCATTGGACTAGGATTTGTTTGTAAGGGTAGTTTATCACTCAAAGCTTTAAAGCACGAGTGTTTGTCTCTTGATTGTAAGCTTTGAAGCGAGATCAAGATAGTTTATTGAAGTGTGTCTTCATAATTCAATTAGTCAATAGGTTGATATCACTGTTGTGATTGAGGGGGAGTGAGTAGGTACTCAGATCTAAGTAGGACTTAGGTTGAAGTTGCATTGGGTAGGTTTTAAGTGAAGGAGATAAACTGGTGGTTTATTCCTGAATTAATTCTACTAATAGTGAATTTCCTCCCTGGCTTGGTAGCCCCGGATGTAGGTGTAGTTAGACACCGAACCGGTAAACAACTTATTGTGTTCTTTCCTGTTATTTATATTTACTGTGTAAATTGTTAACAGAGTGTCAGATAGTGTGTCATAACATTCTCTGTGACATCACGTATCTGCTGCCAGGAATTTCAAAATAGATTTTTGAACGTAGGAACCGGTTCCTTTGTGGGAGGAACCAGGTTCCACCATACAAAATTCCAGAGAGCGTGTTTCACATAGTGTGGGAACCGGGTTCTCCCTGGGAGGAACCGGTTACCACTGTAGCATTTTGAAAAATAACTAAACTTTGAAAAATCATATCTTTCAAACCGTAAGTCCTTTTTAATCGCCGGTTTGGACGTTATTCTTTAAATTAAACAATCTATTTTATGAAAATGAGAAAATAATAATTAGTTGTTTTTAAATTGGAAGATGTTGGTTTTTCCGATGTTGTAGTGTTGTATTTCGTGTACGTAGTGTTGTGGATTATTCGTATCTTGTGTACAGGTTTTGTGGTGAATGTATATTGGTGATAGCCTTAGTAATTGAGGAGTGAGTGCTTGTATGTTTATGCTTTGATAATTTATTTCATGATGGATGGTGATATCATGTTCTGGTTGATGATGGTTTATGATGTTGGATGTGATCATAACCTATATTGAATGTTGCATGTTGTTATACCCCAAAATTTGCCCTCCCACTTATCAAGATAACTCACATATCCATACTCAAGGATTTCATAAGGGTTGACCAGACAAACCCTCTCCTAAGCAATCAATCCAAACTAGGGTTTTGCCATTCTCAGGTCAAGATGGACTCCCAATGCTCCAAGTGATCATCATACCTCATTATATGCTTCAAGGGATCACCATGTCAAGTTTCAAGCCTTACAAGTCAAAATTGCTCATCTAATTGCTCAGATAGTTGAAAATCAACTGTATTGGACAAAAAGTCAAATGTGGTCAACATGCAGTCAAACTTCATAATTTTTGGTCAACACCAATATTTTGAAGTAATATTCATCTATTGATCAAGGGTTGATCATGATTCCTCAAGAAAAGTCAAGATTTGATCAAAAGTCAAAGTTTCTAAATTAGGGTTTCTTAGACAAAAGTCAACACAACTTTGACCAAGCATAACTTTCACATACTTTATCAGAAATTTTTCCACCAAAACTCATTTTGAAGAGAATTCAATTTTCTACAACTTCATGACTCACAAGCTTGGGCTAGAAATGCTTCATTTGGAAGTTATGGATCAAAACATTACAGGTCTTTTTAAAAGTCAACAAAAAGTCATCTTTTTGCAAAGAAGTGTTCATGAGCATGGAAACTTCAATGAAGATTAAACTAAAAGGTTTGTTTAGAAGACATCTTGAGATTTCTAAAAAGTCCAAGAACACCCGAAAATGTTAAAATTTGAGCAAGATACAAGTTGTACAAGTTAGTCATTTTTGAGGAGGTGCACAAAGAGAGATACTTGAGAAAATCAAAAATTTTCCAAATGGGCCTAACTTTTCTTGATTCAAACTTGTTTCTTATCTGAAATAGAACCTCCATGCCCAAGGCCACGTTTTTTATCTTTTATTTTTATTTACTTTAGATTTTTATTCACTTAAAACCAATTTAATTAAAATAAAAGATATAAAATCAAAAATTAAGTGCAAGATTGATTTTCTCTCATTCTTGAGGTCCAAGCAAGCCAATTGATTTGATTATTTCGAAATAATGAATATTGGCAAGAGATTTGATTGAAATTGGCTCAAAAAGGCAATATTTGGTTTGATTCCAAATCAAATATTTTCTCATTGATTGGCATGTGATTTCTTCATAATTCTTGACCTAATTCACTCTAGTATATATACACACTAATTCTAGATGCCACATGGACGAATGTGATGCCTCAAGAACCCTAAACCAAGTCCAAAAAAACCGTGTGTTCCAAGCTACATAGAAGCCATAGTTTTGCACCAATTCAAGGCATTCCAAGCATTCCAACATGTTCTTGGAGTTTCTTTGATTCATTCCAGATCATTACCAAGCATCCAGAATCACGAATTCACGATCATGGTTTGCATACTCTAATTTCAAATTTGAGTTTATACATACACACATATTTAACCTATTTTGATTGTTTGTTCATGCTTAGAATGATGTTTGCAAGCTATTTTCTCGCATTTTCTTTTCCAATATTATGTAACTGCTCATGGGATGTAATAGTTTAATTAGGTTTTACTTTCCGCACTCTTCAATTATGTATCTGCCCCAAAGCCATGTAATAGCGTAGGATTTACTTTCCGCACTTTACATTTCCGCAATTTACTTTCCGCACCTATAAACTGCTAGTAATTAGGCGTGTATGGCAAGATAAAATCAACATAGCTAACTTTAATCACAAGATAAATTCTCTGAAAACAATACACTTTTCTCACACATGCACCCCCCTAGGGTATTCTCTCTCGTTGCCTTACGAATAATGGTCAAGTCCCTCGAACGTAGGGGTATCTTAGTACGGTTGCCTACGATACATCATCACAGTCCCTTAGACTTAAAAGATTATAGTCCCTCGATGTTGCCTACGAATACATGATCTCGTCCCTCGGTTGTTACTTACGAAAAATGATGATCCTCCCTACGAATGTGCTAGGATACTCCTACAAGTTGCCTTCTATGACCATCCGATGTCCCTTCGAATGTCCCTTTACATCCAACGAATAGGGTTACCTACCAACCAATGGTATGGATAGCGCTATTCTAAAGGAAAGTAAAATAACACGGAAACGACCCTTCTGAGTAGGTAATAGACTCTTAATTGCTTGCTCAATCAAAATACTTTTCACACCTCACACTTTTAAAACATTTTCAAACACTTTGTATACATTTCAGCATGAATCATTACGAAGTCAAAGCGAAATGCCTTTTCAAAAATCTTTTCAAACACACACAAAAAAGCAATTTAAAGTGAGTTAAAGCAATTAAGAGCCCGTAGATAACTACGGATGGAAAGGGTGCTAATACCTTCCCTTTTCATAACCAACTCCCTTACTCAGAATCTAACAAAGGTCTTTTCCTGTTCTTTTCACCTTCCCTTAATTTGGATAAAAGAAAAGTCGGTGGCGACTCTTGCAATCCGCAACATTTGCGATCAAACGCAAAACAAACAAGTCAGTTCTCCCACCGTGTTACAGAACTGGCGACTCTGCTGGGGAAAATAAAGAGAGTTTACCTTAGGGTCTTTAGATCACTCAAAATTGTTTGATTTGTATGCTTTACTTTTAAGGGTTGCGTAGGTATTATACTTGTGGGGGATCCTACACCCGGATCCAGGTTTCCTTAGGTAAGTAGCAATAAATCGTCGTGACCGTTAGGCGTATACCGAAACGGTCAACATGATGGCTACGTTAGTTCGACACTTTGGATGTCCCGATGCTCTTCATGTCTAGTTGAGGAAAGTATTTGGCGTTTGCGTGGTGTCATCAACACTAACTCAACTTCTAGAACCCTAATTGACCCATCTTGACCATTAGAAGGTAGTGAGATGGTCGGCTTTGGTCTAGACTAAGGATGGTTGATACTCGATGCTACGCTCATTAAGATTCGACTTTCGGGATGTTTCGGTCGACCACTTGGTAGTCGTATTGAAATAAAGCCTACGAGAAAGATCAATGATATGAGATTCCTAGAACTCGGTTACTATTATAGGATAGGATGAACCCACTCAAACTTCGGTAGGGTAGACACCTATACCTCATGCAAGCAATAAACCTAGGGCTATTGTGTGAATTGTTTGTGCTTGCTATTTGCTTAAACATGACATCATAACATTGCATCATCATATCACTTCTAACTATTTCAAGGACCTAGGAATTTATCTTTGTTCTGTTTTGTAGGGAGTTATGGCTTCCAGAAAGACTATCTGAATTAACTTCATGGGCATACCTTCTCAACTCAAAGAATTGGTTTCAAAAATTCCCAATCATGCTCAGTTCATCAAAAGACATGGTTATCTGCTTGACTTGGTTATCTCCATTTTTGAAGAAGATATGATGCACGTCTTATTCCAGTTCTTCGATCCGAAACATCATCGCTTTACATTCCCAGATTATCAGTTGGCGCCTACATTGGAAGAGTTATCTAAGATACTTGGGATACCTATCCTTGATCAGATATCATTCACCGGTTCAGAAAAAGCAACAAAGTATGAAGACATCGCATCAGCGTTACATCTAAAGCGATCAGACATTGAAGCCAATTGGGAAACAAGAAGCGGAGTTAAGGGTTTGCTTGCTAAGTTTTTGATAAAGAAAGCTCGAGAATTACTCAAAGCTATGAGTTTCCATGCATTCGAAGACATTGTGGCCTTACTAATCTATGGCTTGGTGCTATTTCCTAATCTAGATCAGTTCATAGACGTGAACACCATCAAGATATTCCTTACTCGTAATCCAGTGCCTACCCTACTGGGAGACATTCTGCATTCTCTCCACACTCGTACTATCAAAAGACAAGGAACTCTCATGTGTTGCATACCGATACTTTCCAGGTGGTTTATTTCGCACCTTCCTCAATCAATAATGAAGAACGAGCAAAGATTGAAGTGGTCTCAAAGGCTGATGTCACTCTCTCATTCAGATATCCGTTGGTGTTTATTCTCTCAAAAGGACTTCACATTCATTGAGCGTTGTGGAGAATTCCCTAATGTACCACTCCTTGGCATAAGGGGAGGTATCACCTACAACCCTTCTCTAGCTCTACGTTAGTTTGGTTATGCTCGAAGAGATGGTCCTCATGATATGCTTCTCCAAGATATTGTATTTGACTACAACCACGACCTCCAGAGCTATCATCGAAGATTTGTGCACGCTTGGGGCATGGTAAAGAAGACTGATACCAAGACTTTGGGACACAAAAATTGCATTTCTTGGGAACCTTACCTCAAATGGGTGCAAGCTCGAGCTCGAAACCTCATGATGCCGTTTACACATGTTCTACCAGTGATTATGGAACTTGTTGCTATAGGTGACGAACCCTATACCGTGCTCCATTCAAACATGCCTACTGATCTCGAAGACTTGAAGAGATCCTGGATTCAGCTTAAAGAAGAAAGGGACACATTCGAAGCTCAGTGCTATGCAAGCGAGAAGAAAGTGCTAGAGTTGACATAGCTGCTTCACGAGGAGCGAAACATCAACACCTACTTCAACACAAAGAGGAAGCGCCCATGGGAGACCTAAAGCCCCCAAAATTTATTCTTTATTTGTTTAAAACTTTCTTTTGTACTCGCTAAAAGATGAACTAATAAAAAAGTTTGTTCATGTTTTGTTTAACAAATTTAAATTCCTAAGGTCCTTGAAAACATTGCATTGCATAAACATCGCATATCATGGCATAACATTTCATAGCAGGTACATTGAAGAACGGTTTTCTTATTCTCTCGTTGTTTATTTCAGCAGAAATGGCTCTTGAACAGACTGTCAAGGATCTCCAGGCTCAGAATGCTCAATTCCAAGAAATATTCACCAACTTGGTCCAAGGACAGAAAGACCTGAAGAAGCTCATCACCAGAAAGAAGAAGACCATCAGTATCCTCAACATGGGAAGAAATCATAAGGGTGCAGCTAGGGTGGTCAGCCAGTTCGAAATCTCAGACAAGAGTGGTGAAACTGAGGGAAGTGTCAAGAACAGTAAAGGAAGCCATCATGGGTCTGAAAACGAAGATGAAGACTATGTGAACGAGCAGTATCCTCTTGACAATGACATGTACAAATAGCTTGAAGACCGTCTGAATATTGTGGAAAATATGAAAATGTCTGGGCTGAATTTTGATGATCTGAGTCTTGTCCCTGGCGTAGTAATTCCCCGCAAGTTCAAAGTTCCTACCTTTGCCAAGTATGATGGCATCTCTTGCCCGAAGTTGCACTTGAAGTCCTATGCTTAGAAGATCCATCCTCACACTGAAGACGAGAAACTATGGATCCATTTCTTCCAAGAGAGCTTATCCGGAACGCAGTTGGAGTGGTATTATCAGCTAGAGAGTACCTACATTCATACCTGGAATGACTTAGCATATGCTTTCTACAAGCAGTACCAGTACAATGATGAATTAACACCCACCCGCATGCAGCTACAAAGCATGTCTATGGGTCGTGATGAGAAGTTCAAAGAATATGCTAAAAAATAGAGAGATCTAGCAGGCAGAGTTCAACCACCCTTGTCCAATAGGGAGTTAGCTGATATGTTCATGGGAACACTGACAGGCCCATTCTTCAATCATCTGATTGGAAACTCTTCAGCCGGATTCATTGAGCTGATATTGACAGGAGAACGTATTGAAGCTGGAATCAAGAGCGGGAAAATACAGGTAGAGTCATCTCCAAATACTACGAAGAGACCTTTTAGTGGTAAGAAAGAAGCCAATGCTGTGTATGGTCAGAAAAGCCGTGTCAAAACTAATCATACTCAATCTGTGGCGGAAGTTGTGATTTCCAATCCTACACCAGCGCAACCTCAACGAGACAACGCACGTAACCAAAATGCACCACGAAGACAGTTTACGAAGATCAATATGCCATTGTCGCAAGCATTGCAACATATGATGAAAGTAGAGCTGATTATTTTGAGGGATCCTCCTTAACACGTCAACACTTCCTCTCCAAAATACAATCCTAATGTAAGGTGTGCATACCACTCCAACAACCCAGGGCACGACACCGACAACTATTGGGCTCTAAAGAACAAGATTCAAGACATGATTGAAGCCAAGGAAATTGAATTTGACCCTCCTGTCGAAACTCTGAATGTGATCAATGCACCAATGCCTGACCATGGTAAAAGTTCCAATGCTATTGAGGAAGACTCCTATGTTTATGATGTGAGCAAGCTGACCATTCCTCTGATGACTGTTAAGAAAGATTTGTTGCAAGTCGGTGTATTTCCAGGATGCCCGGGTGATTGTCGTTGGTGTGCATCTGAATCTGACAGATGTGCTTGGTTGAAAAGGCGTATTCAACGCATGATGGACAACCGAGAAGTGCTATTTATGAAGCCTCCACCTGTGGAGAATCGTGTGAAGATATTTCTAAGAGTCTGAAGATCGAAGATGTAGATGAAGCCATACCAGAAGTCTGGGATACCTTGGGGCAGCCAAGTGGAAAGTTCGATTTCATGGTAAAATATACCGCTCCTGAAAGTTACAAAATTCCTATTGAAGATGTCAAAGTAACCGGATGGGGAGACGATTTCAGCGGAGGTTTTCTGATATCAGATATCAGCGTATTCGCATGTTTTCTGATTTGGTGGATTGTAGTAGGATTCTGAAAAAGGATCTTGCTAATACTAGGTCTAACTCTCGTGGGTTTGCTGATAAGAAAGAAAAGCAACAGATGGATCGTGGCAAACCATATGACAGGAATAACCAGAGGTCTGGTGGGTGGAAAAGGCCTAGTGGAGGAGATTCTAGTGCTTCAATTAAGTGCTACAAGTGTGGTGAAAAAGGGCATCGTATTCAATAATGCAAGAGTAATGATAAGAAGTGCTTCAAGTGCGAAAAACTCGAGCATGTGGCTAATGATTGTAGAATGAGAATTGTGACTTGTTACAACTGTAGAAAGGAAGGTCATACTCGTCTGCAGTGTACTAAGCCAAAGAAGGAACAGTCTGGTGGTAAGGTGTTCGCTTTATCTGGGTCAGAGACTAATCTAGATGATCGATTGATTAAAGGTATGTGTTTTTTTAATGGCACACCTTTGATTGCAATTATTGATACTGGAGCGACTCATTCGTTTATTGCTTTGGATTATGCTAAAAGATTGAATTTGGATATATCTAATATGGATGGAAGTATGGTTATTGACACTTCTGCGTCGAGTTCAGTGACTACTTTATTTGTGTGTAAGAATTGTCCTATTGTAATTTTTGGTAGAGGTTTCGGTATGGATTTAGTGTGCCTACCGTTAGAATAACTTGATATCATCCTTGGAATGAACTGGTTGGAATTCAACCAGGTTCATATCAACTATTTTGAGAAGACGGTTAGTTTTCCTAAAGTGGCTAGTGTCGAAGATTTGACTATGTCTGTTAAGCAGGTGAATGTAGTTGTTAATGATGGTGCGGTAGTGTTTATGTTGTATTCTTCTACGGAAGCGAAAGGAAAAGCTAAGAGTAATGAATTACCAATTGTGAATGAATTTCCAGAAATTTTCCCGGAAGATGTTAGTGAATTGCCACCTGAAAGAGAAATGGAATTTGCTATAGATTAGATTCCTAGAACTAGTCCGGTGTCGATGGCGCCTTATCGAATGTCGGCATCCAAATTGTGTGAATTGAAGAAGCAATTAGAGGAGTTACTTGAGAAGAAGTTTATTCGTCCTAGTGTTTCATCATGGGGTGCTCCTGTGTTGTTGGTTAAGAGGAAAGAAGGTTCGATGAGACTGTGTGTTGATTACAGACAGTTGAATAAAGTTATGATCAAGAATCGGTATCCATTGCCGATGATTGATGATTTGATGGATCAACTAGTTGGGGCTTGTGTATTCAGTAAGATCGATTTGAGGTCTGGATATCATCAGATTCGTGTGAAGACAGAATATATTTCGAAGACTGCATTTAGGACGAGGTATGGACATTATGAGTATTCTATTATGCCGTTTGGAGTTACTAATGCACCTGGTGTTTTCTTGGAGTATATGAACATGATATTTCATCCGTATCTTGATAAGTTCGTAGTGGTTTTTATTGATGACATTCTGATATACTCAAAGAGTGATGAAGAACATGTGGAACATCTTAGAATTGTGTTGGAGTTATTGAAAGACAAGAAGCTATATGCGAAGTTGTCTAAGTGCGAATTCTGGTTGAGTGAAGTAAGTTTTCTTGGTCATGTGATTTCCAAGAATGGTATTGTTGTGGATCCTACGAAGGTAGAAGCGGCATCTCAGTGGGAAGCACCGAAGAATTCTTCCAAAATCCGTAGTTTTCTTGGTCTTGCAGGTTACTATAGAAAGTTCATTGAAGGATTTTCGAAGTTAGCTTTGTCGTTAACTAAGTTGACGAGGAAAGGGCAAGTGTTTGTTTTGGATTTTGAATGTGAAAATGGTTTTCAAGAGTTGAAGAGGAGGTTGACTAGTGCTCCGATTTTGATTTTGCTGAATCTGGCAGAGTCTTTTGTTGTATAATGTGATGCTTCACTGATAGGTTTAGGTGGTGTTTTGATGTAGGATAAGCAGGTAGTAGCTTATGCTTAAAGACAATTGAAGATTCATGAAAGGAATTAGAGCTGGAAGCTGTGATATTTATTTTGAAGTTGTGGAGGAATTATTTGTATGGATCTCGATTCGAGATATTCAGCAACCATAAGAGTCTGAAATATCTCTTTAATCAGAAAGAGCTCAATATGAGGCAACGAAGATGGTTAGAATTTATGAAGGATTATGATTTTGGTTTGAATTACCATCCTGGTAAGGCAAACGTTGTTGCAGATGCGTTGAGTAGGAAGTATTTGCATATGTCTATGTTGATGGTGCGTGAATTGGATTTAGTTGAGCAATTCAGAGACTTGAGTTTGGTATGTGAGAACACTCCTAATAGTGTTAAGTTGGGTATGCTGAAGTTGACTAGTGGTATTCTTGATGAAATTCGACTTGGACAGAAATCTAATGTTGGTTTAGTTGATAAATTGACGTTGATCAACCAAGGTCAAGGAGGTGAATTCTGAATTGACGAGAGTGGTGTTATGAGGTTTGGTGATAGAGTTTGTGTTCCAGATATTGCTGAAATTAGGAAGAGTATTATGGAAGAAGGACATCGTAGTGGATTGAGTATTCAACCTGGTGCTACTAAGATGTATCATGACTTGAAAAGGTTGTTTTGGTGGCCTGGAATAAAGAAGGAAATTGTTGAGTTCGTCTATGCTTGTTTGGTTTGTCAAAAGTCAAAGATTGAACATCAGAAACCGTCGGGGTTGATGGAACCGTTGTCTGTTCCAGATTGAAAATGGGATGGCATTTTTATGGATTTTGTATCTGGTATACCAAAGACGTCTAAGAATTTTGATGCTATTTGGGTTATCGTGGACAGGTTGACGAAATCTGCTCATTTTATTCCGATGAGAATAGATTATCCGATGAAGAAGTTGGCACAGCTGTATATTGAGAGGATCGTGAGTTTGCACGGTATTCCTTCTAGTATTGTATCGGATAGAGATCCGAGGTTTACGTCTAAGTTCTGGACAAGGTTGCAAGAAGCCTTGGGTACTAAGTTGAGGTTGAGTTCTGCTTATCATCCGCAGACTGATGGTCAGATGGAGAGGACGATTCAATCGTTAGAGGACTTGTTGTATGCTTGTGTGTTGGAACAAGGTGGAGCTTGGGATAGTTACTTACCTTTGATTGAGTTTACCTACAACAATAGTTTATATTCGAGTATTGGTATGGCTCTGTTTGAGGCATTGTATGGTAGGAGGTGTAGGACACCATTGTGTTGGTATGAATCTGGAGAAAGTGTTGTGATTGGATCGGAGATTGTCCAACAGACTTTAGAAAAGATTAAGATGATTCAGGAGAAGATGAGAGCTTCTCAGAGTCGTCATAAGAGTTATCATGATAAGAGGAGGAAGAATCTCGAGTTTAGTGAAGGGGATCATGTGTTTATGCGAGTTACTCCTATGATTGGTATTGGTCGAGCCTTGAAGTCAAAGAAGTTAACTCTGTGTTTTATTGGTCTGTTTCAGATTACGAAGAAAGTTGGAAAAAATGCTTATTGCTTTACCGCCGTCACTTGCGAATTTGCATGATGTATTCCATGTATCTCAGTTGAGGAAGTACATCGCTGATTCGTCTCATGAGATTCGGGTAGATGATATACAGGTATGAGATAATCTGACTGTCGAAGCATTGCCTGCGAGGATTGAGGATCGGAAGTCGAAGTAGTTGCGAGGTAAAGAGATAGCTCTGGTGAAAGTAGCTTGGGGAGGACCAACAGGTGGTAATGTTACTTGGGAGTTGGAGAGTCAGATGAAGGACTCTTATCCCAAACTTTTCGCCTAAGGTATGTTTTCGAGGACGAAAACTCTTTTTAGTAGGGGAGAGTTGTAACACCCCAATATTTTCGATTACTAAATAATTTGAATTTTAATTACTTATTTAATTAAAATTAAATTATTAGTATTTTTGGAATTGGTTAAATAAAGTGAAAAGTTGGACCGTGGTGTAAAGAGTATAGTGGGGGGGTGTAGTAAAAGGCTCTAATCCCATTATTTGTTATTATTATTATTTTTATAATAATAAGGAACAAAAGAAAGGAAAAGAAAAGTGAGAAGGCAATTGAGAATTTTCATCGTACGTAAGAAGTGCAGAGAGCAAGGGAAGAAAGAACCGAGAACTCTCAAGGTCAAGAATTTCTCACAGGTAAAGGGTGATTTCTCTTAGTTATTATGCCTTATAGATTTTGGAATCAATAGGATTGATTGAGTATGTTAGGAATCCCAATTTAGGATTTTCTAGATTTGTAGAATTTGACCCTAAATTGTCTAATTGCATGAAATTGAACAAAATCAATGTGATAGGATCATTGAGTATGGTTGGAATATGTTATATTGCATTATGTCGTTGTTGTTTGGATGATTTTGATGAATTTGGATGTGTGGATTCATATTGGAATGATGAGAATTGAGTTGGGAAATAACATGCTGTCAAAATGACCTATTTTCTGCTACAGACGTCGCAGGAATCGGTTCATGTGTAGGAGGAATCGGGTTCCTGGTAAAAATTCCAAGGAGGTGGAATTTCTATGTCTGAGGAACCGGGTTCCCAGTGTGTTTTTCAGTAAAAATCAGATTTTTGAACGTAGGAACCGATTCTTGTGTGGGAGGAACCGGGTTCCCCATACAAAATTCCAGAGAGCGTGTTTTCACATAGTGTGGGAATCAGGTTCTCCCTGGGAGGAACCGGTTACCACTGTAGCATTTTGAAAAATAACTAAACTTTGAAAAATCATATCTTTCAAACCGTAAGTCCTTTTTAATCTCCGTTTTGGATGTTATTCTTTAAATTAAACAATCTATTTTATGAAAATGAGAAAATAATAATTAGTTGTTTTTAAACTGGAAGATGTTGGTTTTTCCGGTGTTGTAGTGTTGTATTCCGTGTACGTGGTGTTGTGGATTATTCGTATCTTGTGTACAGGTTTTGTGGTGATTGTATATTGGTGATAACCTTACTAATTGAGGAGTGAGTGCTTGCATGTTTATGCTTTGATGATTTATTTCATGATGGATGGTGATATCATGTTCTGGTTGATGATGGTTTATGATGTTGGATGTGATCATAACCTGTATTAAATGTTGCATGCGTTATGATGTGCATGCATATATACATTCTGGTGGTAGCTAATTCCCATTGAGCGGAATTAGTGAGTATTGCCAATAACCGTTCCCTGGTGGTTATGGGTGGTGAGGCTGGATTCATGTCTGGGTGATTATGGAGGAATCGATGTTACTGTATTCAGGTGATTATGGATCAATGTGTGACTTATTCACTTATGGTACCACATGCATAGAGTCTTGCATTGCATTTTGTGTGGATTATAACATGATAGGATGGTTTCGTGTGTTATAATTTGTTTTCTATGTTTGGACGTGTGATCATAAATTGAAATGGTGAAAATTGACTTATCTGATTATGCTAAAAAAGGTGGATTAATAACTTGAGATATTTTATTGTTTTGAGAAACTTATAATGCATTTTAATTATGAAGTCTCACCCTTACTTTGATGATTTCAGATTGAAGTTTAGCGGCTTAGGAGTTGGTGAGGATGGCTCATTGAGTTGTGCATTTTATTTTGTTGCGTATCGTGTCATGCTCTGATTGTAACAGTGGGGAGCACATGTTTTAGAGTCATTGATGAACTCTATTTTATTCAGATGGTTATTTTGGATAATTGTTGGCTTTTGAACTTATCCTAGTTTGAAATTATTCCGTTGTGTAGAACATGTATACCTTTATGATTACTTGAGTTATGTTCTTCAGTAAAGCATGACTTCTGTTTGAATTTTTTTATCAATTGTGACGCCCTTTATTTACATGTTAACTCTGAATTTTATTATTATATTTGTGGGGTATTTTAGAAGGGTGTTACAGGAAGCGTCTCCATTGGGTCTGAGTCATGGGATTTTTTCCCATGTAGTTTTCAGAAATGTGGTTTTTCCTCTCGGACTTAAACTCATGTCGGTAGCTAGCAGCCGAATTTCCTTTGTTTGGGTCTCTAGCAATAACACCATCAGTTGGTGCCACCATTCTCCCTTTAGGATTGATCCAAGTACCTCTAGTAGCACTTGCTGAAGGAATATAACTCCTTGGTTTAGACTGGGAGTTTCCCACAGCTTTTCTTGGGTCCCTTGGTGTAGGAAACCTCTGATTGTACAACTTGCCCTTGTTCTTTTCCAACTACATCTTCTGGAAATTCTCAGCATCTATTTTTTCGGTCAAAGCGCCACATTTAGGGCACAAGCAAGCTTGCGAACCCTTGTTCTTGCAGCGGTAAAGAAAGTCCAGCAGGTCTTCCTCAGGCCTTATGTACATATCAGTCAAGTCGATATCAGGACTTTCCCCAGTACCCTAACCATGTCATCATCATGAAACTCAGTAATTTCCACCATGTTAATGTCGACAGGGTCGAGAAACAAGGCCTCCTCTTGCCTAAGAGGGTCAACATCAATCTTCATCTTTCTTGCAGCGAATTTCAGTCTACCCTCCTGCAGCGATTTCTGTACGTGATCCCTGGAAAAAAACATTGAGAGGTTGTGTGACCAAGATAGTTATGAAATTTACAAAAACCTCTTTTCTGCCTTTGTTCTAATGGTGGTAACTTAGCACCTGGAGGTACTAAAATTTGACCATCTTTAACTAACAAATCAAAAATTTCTTCATATTTAGTGACATCAAAGGTATAAGTTTTCGCTGGAAACTTTGAATTGTTTTCGACAATATTTTTTCCTTTAGCAGGAAATAATGATTTACACTCATATGCAGGCCTTGGCTTCATTTCAACCACGTCGACTCCTGTCTCTTTTGGTGAGATATAGTCGGCCTCATAAATGGGATCTGTGTCATCATAGTCTATGAAGGCTACTTTTTCTTTCTTAGCCATAGCCTTAGTATGTCTTACCTTTTTTAATCTCAAACGCTTTAGATGTCGAACTCTATCAGCTAATTGTGACATACGTTTCACAAAGGTCGGATCTATCTTCTTCCTAATGGAATAATCTAAACCTCCAATAGCCATTTGAACAAGCTCATGTTCTGGCACTTGAGTAAAGCATCTTTCTTTCAACGACCTAAATCTATTCAGATAGTCATCAATGGTTTCAGCAAACCTTCTTTTAATGTTCGACAATTCGACCAAACTAATTTTTGAATGCCCCTCATAAAATTGCTCATAAAAAAGTTTTTCTAACTTAGTCCATGAGTCAATCGAGTTTGGAGGCAAAGTGGTAAACCACGTGAAGGCTTCCTTAGTAATGGATGAGGGAAAATGTTTTACCCTTAAGTTTTCATTATTTGTCATATCCCCAAACTCGGTCAAGTACCTAGCAATATGTTCCACTGTCGACTTCCCATATTCTCCCCCAAATTTTGTATACTTAGGAACTTTCCATCCTCTAGGGTTTTCAGTCTGTAAGATATATTCGAACAAAGGGGAATAATATGTTGGCCTCTAGAGTGTGGTATTCATACCATTCTTAGCCATAACTCTTTCGACAATAGTGGTTAGATTATTTTCTACGGATAAATCTTCTTGTCGAATTTGATCAACAATTTGATCAGCCTCTTGTTGTCGATTATCTAATACCCTAGGTGGGTCGACTAAAAGATTCCTTTGAGGCACTATCACTTGTCCCCGATGGACAGTTTCATCCTCTATTGCCCCTATGTCTACTTGACCAGGGGCAGCTAATCGAACAATAGGTGGCGCCCGTCAAACAGGCGATGAGGGAGCACCCAAGAAGTTACACAAACATGTTAATTGGGAAATCACCTGTCGATTTGTTTCAGCGGACTGCCTATTAGTCTCAGTTGGCTCTTATACTATATGGTTAAATACATTACCCATTTGATTAGTTAACATGTTAACTAACTCATGGTTACTATCATCCATTTGTTTCCTTAACACCACTACTGACATGTTAGTGAGAGGCGGTACTACTGGCTGAGAAGACATTCCTCTATTTTGGTTGCCTCTATTTCCTTTTGACGCAAATCCTTGTAAAGGAGAGTTCAAATTTTGAACATTATCTAACACTATTGCTGCATTTGATGTCGACTGGTATCCTGGCATCATAGAATACGACATTCCATAAATAGGATTTGTAGTGCCAAAGCAAGGAACATGAGGTATTTCAGTCGTAGGCCCTAGACTCATCAGCGGAGCTTGAGAAATGGACGCAGATGCTGTAGTCGACACTGGAACAGTTGGATTGTTTAGAGGAGGCAAAGGTGCAGTCTAAGAGATCACTGGATCTGTAGTACTTAAAGTTCGTGACAGAATTCGTCTACGTTTGGGTTAGGATTAGTCATCCTGGGTGTACGTCTCCTAGTTGGTGGTTTATTGTACTCTTTGGTTAAACTCTCACTCCTAAGTCTCATACACTTATAACATCTAACAAAAGACACTTAGCACTAGTCCCACCAGGTGTGCCAATTTGTTTACTGTGGAAAATGGTAAACAACCGCTGGTCCTCCCAAAGCCCTAAAAACTAAGGGTTACACGCAAGATCGGCCAGTTGATCTTAAGACATGTGCTAAGAGTTTGAAAATACACTTGTTCTGTCGAAGTCCTTACTATGAGAAACGATTTTCTATGAATAAGGGAACAAGTATAAAAGAAGTTTTCCACACTATGATTCAACCGAATGACTGGTGACTGATGACCGATAGAAGGTGTTCGTACGAAATAAACAATAATGTAAAGGAATTGTTCAAGAATCAACAAACTGACTGACTGGTAACTCGTGACCGACATAAAGTATTAAATTGTTTACGCGAAGCAGAAAATAACGTAAAGAGATTGCTCAAAAGTAAATAGAAAACAACTAAAGTATTCAAAAAAGACAATTGAAAAGTAAAAGATTTGCATTGAAATATAAATGGTGGTTCACGTACATTAAACACTTCTGCACTTTTTGCTTCCTTACGTTTGGAATAACAGAGTTTTGACAAGTGATTTTAGTACAAGTGAACATCCGAAAATCTACACTGAACCTTCTTATTTATAGTGATTACAATGTAACTTCTTATACACATAATCTACTGACACATTAAAAACTTAAAGCAACTGCTCCACTAGATCTCGCCACCTATTTGGCGCTCAATCAGAACACAAACTGTTGATAACTGTAGGTGACTTCAAAATTCAAATCTTCCTGCTTCTGGTTTGCTTCGACGTTACCTTCTGGAAAGACTAAATGTGACACCCCAAATTAATTCAATTATTAAATAATTAGAAATTTAATTATTAATTTAATTAAAGGTTTAATTATTGGCATTTTTGAAATTAATGGATTTAATTAATTAATTAAATAATGGAAGTGTTGGGGGTGTGAAGTTGAATTGGAGTGTGTGTGGAGTAAAAGGCTCTACTTAATTCTAATTAATTTATTTCTATTATTTGGAAAATAAAAAGGAATAAAAGGAAAAAGTGAGAAGAGGAATTAAGATTTGCATTCTACGTAAGATTGGAGAAGAGAAGAGAAAAGAGGAAAAAGCCAAACGCCGAGAATTCAAAGATTCATCGTGAGGTAAGGGGTGATTGAATCTGATTATTATGCCTGATAGGTTTTGATGATCAATAGAATAATTCAATCCATTAGGAATTGCGAATTAGGATCCTAGGTTGTGCCCTACCGTATAATCTGACGTAAAACCTTCAATTGGAATTGTTATGAACGGTTAAATTATGTAAGATGATCATAGGCTAATTAGAAAACAAAATTATGTGGTCAATTGAATGTAAAAATACATGAATTAATTCTGTTTGGTGATAATATGAAGTTTGATGATGATTGGGATCAATGGGTATTGGTAATAGTGAAGAAAAACTGGCTTTTGGGTGAAAAATAATTGTATGGGTCGACACATGACCTTTTGGATCGATGCAAGTAGAAGAAAATTAGAAAACCAGAAGCTAGAACACAGCTTGCATCGACACAAAACCATTTGTATCGATCCATAGGGCAATTTTGGGAGCTATGCATCGATGTAAAGAAGCTATGTATCGACACAAGGGAGTCTTGTATCGACACAAGATGATTATGGATCGACACATACTGAACTGATTTTTAAAAATGCAGAATTTTAACTGGTATGCATCGATGCATACGACTTATGGGTCGACACAAGCAGTCTATGTGTTGACACATGGGATTTTGGATCGATACATGCTGTATAGAAACGAACATGATTTTAAACGGTTTTGGTCATATCTTTTCGACCGTAACTCCGATTTTGGCGTAGTTGGTATCGTTGGAAAGCTTAGAACGAGTACTATCTATTTAAAAAAATTTCAAAACCAGTAATTGAGATCTTGAGGAATTAATATGGTTTCCGTAGTAAGAATACGTTGTAATTTCGTAGTTATTCGTTGCGTATACTTGCTGTATGTTAATTCCATGTATTGTGATTAACGTTATGTTCATGATTTCGCTGTTAGCATGTGTTGTTGCTGTTATTGAATTGTTGCATGCTTCTGATGTGCATGCATAAGTATTTTGTTGATGGTTCATTCCCATTGTGTGGAATTGAACTTGCAGGGCCAATAACCGTACCCAATGGATAGTGGTGGTGAGGCTAGATTCTTGACCCAGTAGTGTATGGGCGAATCATTGATTGACGATGTTTTCCGAGGTGTAAGCGGAACAGGGTGTGGACTTGGTTCACGTTTGGTACCACATGCATTTGAGTCTGCATTGCATATGTAATTATAACATGTTAGGATGGTTTCCAGTGTTATAATTGCATTGATTGTTGTTGTATGCATAATGATCTGTGTGAATTGTATTTGTGAATCGTATTCTGATGATGCTAATAAGGGTGGAATAATGAATTAATTGTTTTATTGTTTTAAAGAAACGTATAATGCATTTTAATCTTGATGAAATCTCACCCTTACTTTAATGATTTCAGATTGAAGTGAATAGCTGCTCGGGAATTGGTGAGGACAACTTATAGAGTTGTGCTACTTAGTTAGTCCGCGTGTCAGTGTCATGCTCTGGTAGTTGTAACACTGGGGAACGATCGTTTCGGAATTTTTATGGATTTAAACTTGTTTCTTTTGGTTTATGTTTTGGAATAGTTATGATTTGAATTATTCCGGATTCTTATGTTATTTCCGCTGTATAAAACATAATCCTTGGTTTGCTTTATTTAATAAGTTCTTCAATAAAAGCATGATCGCTGTTTTGCTATTTTTAAATTTTAAAATTGTGACGCCCTTGTTGTTATGTGTTAAACTCTAATTAAAAATATATAAATCGCGGGGAAATTATAAGGGGTGTTACACTAAAGCATTAGAATTCTTCTAAGTCTTGGATTTCCTTTGGCCGACAAGATCAATTTTGACTATTTTACTTATTCTTCATCCTTTGGTCGACTAGACCAATTTCCAAATATCTTGTCATTTGTTATCTTTTCTCCTTCTGGTCGATAAGTCTCAATTTCGACATTCTGGCTTAACATTTGTCTTTAGTTTGCCAAAGTCAAATTTCAAATATCGTGGCTTTAATTTCCTAAACACCCTTATTTCAGAAGATTACCCTTAGCTTATGGGAACATCTTCGTTTACCACATGTGCTTAAATACCTTGAGATTTTTCAGGGTAACAATATGATGCATAATATTCTCAGAATATGATGCTCAACTTAAAACAGAACTGTAACAAATTTGACAGTTCAGTAGCGTGATGTCTGATGTCACGACATCGTCTTTGACATGTTGTTCTAGAAGTTGATTTTACTCAACACAACATGTTCAAGCATTCCAATAAAACTTCATGTTCTTCTGTTCTAGTAATATGTCCTATTGTACAATACATTGTTAATACTTTTATTTGTTTTATTAAAATTAAGCCAATTTAAAAAACAAATAACTTACACTAGGCGTATCTTCAGCTCAGCACAATAAAGGCTGTTAGCATATGATCCAGTTTGAGAACCTGCTCGGTGGCGGAAAATCATCATCGTTGAAAATGCTTGTGTTGTGGTGCATGTGTATTTGGAAGTCTAGGAACCATAAAATTTTCCGAAATGAAGAAATTCAGATAGTAATTGTGATAGAGGAAGCAAAAATATACTCTTGGAAATGGCTTAATATAAAATCAAAATTGATTAAGGATGATTATGCATTGTGGCGTCTAAATCCTAATGCCTATTTGAGGTTTGCGGCTGTCTGATTATCCACGATGTTGGGTCAATTAGTTGAGTTTAGAAACTGTTGTTTGGCTGTAGCTTGAGTTTCAGGTGGCAGAGCATTTTCTTTAGATCCTTTTCCAAGTCTCGGGTAGTTAGTTTTTTGTGCAATCGCAGGTGCTTCTTCTATTTTGAGTGTTATCTTCATATTTCATGGTCGCTTTTTGGCATTCTGGGGTTGTTCCTTGGTTTTTGCTTCAGTTTGTGGTTTGGTGGGGCAACATAAACACTGTAGGCATAATTCCTTCCTTAGGATAATTGTTTGAAAAACTCATACAAGAGGAGGTATAATTCCTTCCTTCACATAATACTTCGAAGAAAAGATTAAATTACAAACGAAAGCTATTAGCAAATGGACTGACTTTCAAATTTGATGATATTCCTAATGCATTTATAATTAATTAACTACAAAACACAATAAAAACATCATATAATATGGTTTAATTAAAAATCTATGAAATGAAAAGTCACTTAATCACCTACAAAAGCAAAATAATAATCAACAAATAAAAATACAAACCTCACATGTCACATAATTTTAAAGTAGAACCTAAAATATTCCAAATAAATAAACCAATAAGACACAACAACATGACACTAAGGTTTTTACCCAAAAAAAACATAATACTAAGATGACATGCTGTTCACTCTTCAACTTTCGCTTCAATTTCATCTTCACCTTCCAACTCATCGTCTACCCACCAAACAATGTGCAAAAATTCACATGAGAAACAATTCAACGTGAGTAGTTATCACAATCATCTAGATAAAATGCACATTTATATCATCAACATTCAACTTTATTTAATGTCAAATTCATTATTAATTAATTAACCTTAATTACTCTTATAATTAATCTTTTTATTAGAAATCAAATATCAACCGTGCACAACAAAATAGACTAATCTCAAACCAAAGAGGATCGCAACAAAACTTTCTCTCAATTTTTTTATAACATTATTGCATATTCATAGCTGAATTCATTATCTAGGTACTTGAATCGACAGAGTCACAATTTCAGTAATTTCAACTGATATTCAACCTTTAGATTTGACTAACCTACTATTCAAACATGAAAAACACAAAACATAAAAAAAAAAAAAAAACAGGACAACTCTCGATTCTGAATTTTATAACATGAGTGAAACAAAAAGCATAGTAAAGAATGAAACCGTTACGTTAGGTTAATATTCCGATGTCGAAACGGAACAATGAAATCGCTATTCACCTGAAGCAAAGAGTTCGAGTTGCGCAGTACTTTCCTGATCAATAACATCAAGAAAAACAGGATCCACCGTAACATGACTATTGACACGAACCTTAAAGTTATGGTCCCACCACAAAACTCTAGCGGTGCCAGCAATATCAACCGCCGCATCGAGTATCATCTCCCGCTTAGCCACATCCGCCACCACTCTGCCAGCGTGTTTGGCTAGCTTCCTTGCCTTGAGGCGGGCGGGGAGTCGGAGGAGCTGGCAGGAGCGCGGAGGCTGTGAACCGGCTTGAACGGGAGCGGAGCCGAGGAGGGAGCCTTCGTAGAAGATGGACATGGTGGTTGAGGAGTAGTTGATGGGGGCTATGTTGGGGTTGGTGACGTGGACGGTGAGGAGAACCTCGGCGTCGATGGCGGGGAGGCTGGGTTTTAGGGAAGTGAAGTTGATGGAAATGAGGTGGAAGGTTGGGTCTTTGGGTTTGGCGGAGAGGATGGAGGTGGCGGCTACGGCGGAGGCTGCTCCGATGAGGGCTGATGTCCAGCTCCATTTGACTCCCTTTTTTTCTTCCATGAAAAGAGATATTTGTTTTTGTTGGGAGTGTGATGGATGTGGATTTAGGATAGTGTTGTTATAAGGGTGATGGGAGTGATTAGGAAAGGTGAAAAGATTGGTTGTATTAGGAAAAAGAAAGACAGAAAATATGGACGGAGAAAAGATGGTTCTATAGATAATGCGTTTGAGGTGTTTTTCAGTTTTTGAGTACGAATGGCACGTGCACTTCATGTCCTAAAACTTTAGAGTTTCCTCTTTTTTAGAAAAACATTCAATTCAATAACTTTTTTAAAAAATATATTCATAAACAGTGTTTTGAAAATGAAATCGGTCATCAAATCTGTTGGTTTATTGGTCAAATTACAATGTTATTAGTCGAATCGTATAATTAAATCGAATTAAATTGGACTTCAATCGGATAGATTGGTCTTTATAATTATAAATATAAAATTGAACGGACCAGATTATTCATTCACTGCAAAATATAACAAATACTTAAATTTTTAAAAAATATCATATCATAAATACACACGTTTATACTTTAAATTTAAATTTTAAACAAAAGTCACACACTTTCAAAATTTAATTGCGAACAAACTCTATTTACAACATAATCTAATTAAATAATTTTTAACAAAATATCAAACTTAGTTCAAATGAAAAAAAAAATTGTTTCAATATTAAAATCTCCTTCATCAATATTAAAATTATCTACAATAAAATCAACTACATTCACAGTAGCTTTCCTCTCAATGATAATATTATTTTGTTTTTTTTATTTCTTTTATTTTAATTTTAATTTTTTAATTAAAATAACTAAAACGATGCCGTTTGAAATTATTTTAAAAAAAATACAATTAAACCACCAGTTTAAAAAACCTTCGGTTTTTCTAATTTACACTGATTCGCACCGGTTAAATGACATAAGCGATCCAATAATTGAAGTAGATCAATTATCTGATCGATTCTCGATTGAATCGCCCCGATTCAATTTTTGAAATGTTGTTTATAAACATATTTTTTAAATAAATTCTTTGCTAAGTATTTAAATTGGATATTAGTATTTAAGTATTTTTTTTTAATAAAAAAATGATATTGAATTATCTTATGAAATATAAATAATATTTATAAAACAAGAATATATTTGTAAAATGACTTGACAAAACATGACAAAATATATTTTGTTTTAGTTTTAAAAAGAGAAAAAAAATATGCACTGATAATGTAAAATAATTATATACTGTCATTCAATCACAATCATATATTCTGTTAAATCATATTATTTTTGAAAAATTTGTATCACATATTTAATTGATAATTTTTTATTGAATGACAGTATAAAATTATTTTATATTTTATATGCACTATATTAAAAAATATATTCAATGTCACGCTTTTACTTATGACATGGGTGTTTTTTGGAAATACCTATTTTAAGTACCATTTATGGTTTTCTTCTATTTTAAGTACCATTTATGGTTTTCTTCAATTGATTTTAATATCCTTTAATATTTAGTAAAAATAAAGTAATAAGGATATTAATAATAAGGGTTACGCTGACAATTAATAATTTACGAGTATTCTATTTCTACCAGATCACAAGATATTTTAAAATTAATTGAGAAATATGATACTACTTATACTTATTTTATTAAACGACATTGTTAAACTAATTTTAATGGAGTTGACTCACTTATTTTAAAACTCATTGCAGAAATATTTATTAAAAATATGGACGGTGGCTTTTCGGGTTTTTGACTCCACTGCTATCATGGTGAAAATGAATTCTCAAACTGCCACCCTCTAAGCAGTGTTTTAAAACTCAGTCCGATCCGGTCGGATCGGTCTGACCGAGAACCAGCGGTTCAGACAGTCCGATTAAGGGATAAAACCGGAATTACATTTTGATTTCATGGACATAAAAAATTATGAATTGTTGAGTGTGGATTTTTGTGACTTATTATAATACTACAACTTATGAATTGTTAAGTTTCTATCACTTATTTGAATTTATAATTTGCTACATTAAGTTTCTATCACTTATTTGAATTTATAATTTGCTACATTAAGTTTCTATCACTTATTTTGATTGTTACTAATACTTTTGTTTATTTTAAA
This sequence comes from Vicia sativa, assembly GCA_021764765.1. NCBI lineage: Eukaryota > Viridiplantae > Streptophyta > Magnoliopsida > Fabales > Fabaceae > Vicia > Vicia sativa. The sequence goes on along the minus strand of CM038793.1, from coordinate 151,234,494 downwards.
TTATTTGAATTTATAATTTTCTATATTATTATAGTTACAAATTTCATATAATGAATATATTTTTTTATAGAAACTGGGTCAAAAGCTATGCGGTCTGACCAGTGACCCACTGTTCCGATCAGTAACCCAGTGACCCAGTAATTTTACCGAGTCGATCACCGGTCTAGGTTTTAAAACATTACCTCTAAAAATAAATACCAAATATGTCAATTTCTTTAATGTTTATTGGGTACCTCTATCCCAAATAACGGATGCAGCATAGCCTTTTCATAGAACCGCCGTTTTGGACGGAGGCCTGATTTATTTATTTTTTTTGTTTTTTATATTATTCAGATTAAAATTTTGTTTTTAAATATTTTTAATTATTAAAAATATGAAAAATATGAAAAACAAAACATAAATAAAATAAAATAAAATAAAAATATTTTTTAAAATATTTTTAAATAAATTAAATGGAAAACTTATACAAATTAATTTAACAAATAATTTAAAAATAAAATAAAACCAAATAATAATATGTAACATAGTATTAAATTGAGAAATATTATTAAATAATACAAAATGATGATAGAGAAAATTAAAAGAACATAGGCTTTTGGTCCCTCTAGTTTTAAAATTATGAAGTTTAAGGGCCCCTAGTTTAAAAGTCAAGTTTTTGGTCCCTCTAATTTATCAGAGTTGAGATTTTTGCAGTCCCCCTCCATCTGCCTGTGAGTTTGATGATTTGGCAAGGTGATTTTTGTTCATGTCATATAATTCCAAAAATTAAATAATTTGTAATTATTCTGAAAAATTAAAATTTATTCTTTAAAATTGTTAAATAGAATTGGGGCTTAATTGCAGCAACCACGTGCCCAAATTCACCATCTTCTCTTTGTCTTCCTTCCTAATTCAGCGGTTTATCTTTGTCTTATGCAACCAATCAACGCGACGAGCAATGACAAGATAGTGAAGATGACGAATTCAAAAGTCAACTTTTCACTGAGGTCTGTTATCCATCGTTTTCCCATACCTCATTGATAATATTATGCTTGTAACCGATTACGTAATGACTTGTAATGTCCGTAACCGATCAATAAGTAATATAACATGTATAACCGCTCTCTAATAGGTTTCGTAACAGAAACCAACCCGGTCTGGTACTACTCGGCCAACACAGGTCGATCGCGGATATACGTCTAGCGTGCCCAACCTAAGTACCCGGTTCCGACCTCGGGGTCTTGTAACACCCCTTCTAATTTCCCCGCGAATTATAAATTTTAATCAGAGTTTAACATAACGAAAGGGCGTCACAATTTAAAAATTCAAAATAGTAAGACATCGTAACAGTAATCATGTTTTTACTGAAGAACTTATTAAATATAATTCAAACCAATGATTATGTTTTACACAGCGGAATTAATATAAAACCCGGAATAAACCCAATTCATAGTTATTCCAAAACATAAACTCAAAAAAATAAGTTTAATCCTTAAAATTTCAAAATGATCGTTCCCTAGTGTTACAAATACCAGAGCATGACACTGACACGCGGACTATCTAATAGCACAGCTCTATAAGCCATCCTCACCAAATTCCAGAGCAGCTAATTACTTCAATCTGAAATCATTAAAGTAAGGGTGAGATTTCATCAAAATTAAAATGCATTATACATTTCTTTGAAGCAATAAAATAATCAATACATTATTCCACCCGCATTAGCATAACCAGATAACAATCCACAAATACGATGCCATGCAGTTCATTATGCACATAATAACAATCAATGCAAGTATAACACTGGAAATCATCCTAACATGTTATAATTACATATGCAATGCAGACTCAATGCATGTGGTACCAAACGTGAACCAAGTTCACACTCTGTTCCGTTTACACCTCAGAAAATAGTGTCAATCAACAATTCGCCCATACACCACTGGGTCAAGAATCTAGCCTCACCACCACTATCCATTGGGTACGGTTATTGACTCTGCAAGTTCAATTCCACACAATGGAAATGAACCATCACCAGAATGCTTATGCATGCACATCAGAAGCGTGCAACAATCCAAATACGGGATCACACAACATTATTCCACTCATAATTAATAACAATAATAGCACATGATAACAGCAAATCATGAACATATAACGTTAATTACAACACACATGGAATTAACATACAGCAAGTATACGCAACGAATAATTTATGAATTATAACGAATTCTTGCTACGAAAACCATATTAATCCTTCAAGATCTCCATTACTGGTTTTGAAAATATTTTTATTAGATAGTACTCATTCTAAGCTTTCCAATGACACCAACTATGTCTAAATCGGAGTTACGGTCGCAAAGATATGACCAAAACCGTTTTCAGAAAATCACCTTCTGTTCCTACACAGTGTGTATCGACACAAAACCTCATGTGTCAATACATAAATTGTTTGTATCGACTCATGTATCGTATGCATCGATACATAGCTTTAAAAATTCTGCATTTTTCAAATTTAGTTCAGTATGTGTCGATGCATAACACGTATGTGTCGATGCATAGCTTTGATTTTCTTCCTATGAGTCGATGCATGACTCTATGAGTCGATGCATACGTTTTCCACGCCTTTGGTTTTCTAAATTTTCACTGCTTGCATCGATCCATAGTCCCATGTGTCGACCCATACTGCGATTTTTCATCAAAAAAACCAGTTTTTCTTCAATGTTTTCAATTCCTATTAATTCCATTCATTACCAAACTTTATATTATCACAGAACAGAATCAGATCATGTATTTTCACATCAAATTGATCACTAATTATACTTTCTACTTATCCTACGATCATCCTACACAATCAACCGTTCATAACAATTCCAATTGAAGTTTTTACGTCGGATTATAACATTAGGGCACAACCTAGAATCCTAATTCGAGATTATTAACAGATCAATTCGTTCTATTGATCATCAAAACCTATAAGGCATAATAATCTGATCAAATCACCCCTTACCTCGTGATGAATCTTCGAATTCTGGCGATTTGGCTTTTTCTCCTCTTTCTATTCTCTTCTCAAAAGTACGTAGAATGAAATCCTAATTCCTGTTCTCACTTTTTCCTTTATTTATTCCTTTTATTATTCCCAATAATAAAATAACATAATTAGTAAAATTAGAGCCTTTTACTCTAACACCTCCCAATTTACTTCACACCCCTAATACATCCATTTATTTAATTAAATAATTAAATCCATTAATTCAAAAATGCCAATAATTAAAACTTTAATTAAATTAATAATTAAATTTCTAATTATTTAATAATTGAATTATTTGGGGTGTCACAACTCTCCCCTACTTAAAAGAGTTTTCGTCCTCGAAAACATACCTTAGACGAAAATTTCGGGATACGAGTCTCTCATCTGGCTCTCTAGTTTCCAAGTGACATTCCCACCTGTTGGTCCTCCCCAAGCTACTTTTACCAGAGCTATCTCTTTACCACGCAACTGCTTCAACTTCCGATCCTCAATTCTCGCAGGTAATGTGTAACACCCCAATATTACCCAAGGTTTTTATAAGTAAAATCAGAGTAATTTAAATTTTCATAAATTCCATATTGAGGCGTCACACCTTCAAAACCAAATCACTTTAAACAGTTTGCTTTAAAGTATAAATCTCGGATACATAGCATCCTCGGAAATCATGAATTGAATCTTAGAAATCAAAAACACCTTCTTTATTAAAACTCCTCATCAAATCATAATTTCATAAAGTATGATTCTTATTTACAAAAGGAATAACAACAAAAGAAATATTCCCCCCGAGTGCTACGTATCAAAGCGACACCGACTCAACTAATAGCAGCTATAATCTCCATCTTCATAACCTGCACGTTACCAGTATAAAGGTAACGGTGAAACAAGTAAAGGGTGAGATACTCCAAAACATATCATTAAAGGCACGATAATATATATATATATATATATATATATATATATATATATAGTTTTGGAATCATAAAAGATATAGGTTAATAAATGCATTCCAACACATATCCAAAATCTCACTCACTTTAATCGTCATTATAATGTGTATAATCAACACTTTATCGCCATAACCTCGTCGACATAAATTCTCACAACAACACATAAACTTTCATCACCACGAAATCATCACAAGTCAATACGTCACTAATCAACACGGCAATCATAAACAACAACATCAAACAACAATATCAAACAACAACATCAAGCAATACTAATAACATAAGCAACAAACCTTGGAGTATAACTCCCATTATGGTTGCCATCAAGGTCGTCCTGGTTGCCATAGTGTTCAGGCCAATCAAATATAACAACACAACATAAACAAAATCATCACAAATTGGCTGAAGCCCATCGTCGCTTTTGGCACAAAATCCCCATCGTCATAAACATCATCACATCATATTTGCATTAAGCATTTCATCAAAGTCAAATCATCGCAAAACTCATCATTTATATTCATCGCATAATTATCATGAATTATCACGTCATATTCATTTCATGTTCATCATAAAGATCATCACCAAACAAGCATCATATATCATCGCAATTCCACATAATCCATCAATTAAAATCCAACGCCAAATAACTCAATCATAAATATAACCGACTCCATGAGACACGACTATGTTATGCATGTGGTACCCGTTGCTTTGTCCATACTTAGGAACATTTGGCATAAAGCCCATCGTCGCTTGGCATAAGAGCCCTCGTCGCTTGGCATAAAAGCCCTCGTCGCCAATGCAATGTATGTGACTCGACAATAAAAACAACACAAGAAAAACATCATCATCCTCATCAAAATTGACATAAAATCCACGTCGCCATATTCATCCACATCAAGATAAACCTATCATCGCATCGCATGTCATCAAGTATTCGTTAACAAATACACCGTCGCAAACATCATGTTTAATCACACTACATCATTATCAATTTATTCACCAAATTCCAAATACAGAAAAATATTCAAACATCAATAATCATCGCGAAAACCATTCCTAATAACCGGTATTAATCATAATCGTCAACATCGTAATCGGATTGTCCATATGTGTCTTAAGTCGACTAAAACGCAATCCGATTCAATTTAACCGTAAATTGGCCTATTTCGGGTCGTTTCGTAAAAAATCGTAGTTTCGAAAAACTAACCTCACCACTACGTTCTACACGTCGAACTTAGCTAACACGTCAATTTTCGTCGAATTCGGAGCAACTTGCCCTGTCGCCGAATTTACCAAAATCAGAAAATCAGAACATAATCGGGTTCCAAATTTAATCGGCTAACTTATGTCCTAATTATATTATATTAATACTAACTAGTAGTATGAATAAATAAGGAAATTGGATGAAACAGAAACTAATTACAAGTTATGCAGGAAAACTATTTTGCAGAAAATAGAATATTCAACATACAGAAAACCGGAAAACAGAAAAACTTTGTTGCACACTCCCTACACTAAGGGACGAACGTCCCTGGCTTGTTTAAGGAGAGGAGACGGGGGCCTTGAAGTGGGGGACGGCCGCCCGCCCCTCAAGCTGAGGTGGGCGCCTCCCCCTTCATCCACTCTCCACGTGATTTGTTTCTTCTTCCCTGTGCAAATGGTTTCTGGTTTTTTTAACAGTTACAGTTTTTCATTCCCATTTTATAATTTCCATTTCCTACAATGCTAGCAATAACACACCAATAATATATACTCCTAATCCAACCTTTCTAATTCATTTCAACAATCAACCAACCAATCCTCATGAATCAACTATCAATTTTTCCCTCAATCCAAAATATATCTATCAAACCCTAACTATATGAGATGGAGAATCAAACCCCTTACCTCAAGTGCTTGGATGATTCTTGATGATTCCACAAAATCCAAACCTTGCTCTTGCTCTTGCTCTTCTTCTTCTTCTCCCAAAACCCTCTCTTTCTCTCTATGTTGCTAAGTTTGGCTTTGTGTGGAAAATGGAAAGAATGAGGAAAATAATGTATTTATGTTGTTTCCTTACTAGCCAAGGGTGTAAACCTAATCCTAAGAAATTAGTCCTCACGCCCCTAATTTATTTTATTAATTAACACCTTAATAATATCTAATAATATTATTAACTCAATTAATTAAAATAATTTTGGGGGAATTAAATATCGGTCCGAATAATATTTTACCGAATCGAACGGAATAAAAACCGAACCGAATCGAAACGTCGCCAAATATATTAATAGATATATCGATTAATATAAATATTCTCGTCACAAAATAAATATCGATCGGTAAGTCAAAAATATTAATATAATATAATATTAATTAAAATGGGGCGTTACATAATGCTTCAACAGTCAGATTATCTCGCACCTGTATATCATCTACCTGAATCTCATGAGACGGATCAAAAACGTACTTCCTCAACTGAGATACATGGAATATATCATGTAAATTCGCAAGCGATGGCGGTAAAGCAATCTGATAAGCAACTCTTCCAACCTTCTTGGTAATCTGATACGGACCAATAAAACACAGAGTCAACTTCTTTGACTTCAAAGCTCGACCAATACCAGTCATCGAAGTAACTCGCATGAACACATGCTCTCCTTCACTAAACTCAAGATCCTTCCTCCTCTTATCATGATAAATCTTCTGACGACTCTGAGAAGCTCTCATCTTCTCCTGAATCATCTTGATCTTTTCTGAAGTCTGTTGAACAATCTCCGGTCCAATCACAACACTCTCTCCAGATTCGTACCAACACAACGGTGTCCGACACCTCCTACCATACAACGCCTCAAATGGAGCCATACCAATACTCGAATAAAAACTATTGTTGTAGGTAAACTCAATCAATGGTAAATAACTATCCCAAGCTCCACCTTTCTCCAACACACAAGCTCTCAACAAGCCCTCTAACGACTGAATCGTTCTCTCCGTCTGACCATCTGTTTGCGGAGGATAAGCGGAACTCAATCTCAACTTAGTACCCAAATCTTCTTGCAATCCTGTCCAGAACTTAGACGTAAACCTCAGATCTCTATCAGACACAATACTAGAAGGAATACCATGCAAATTTACGATCTTCTCCATATACAATTCTGCCAATCTCTCCATCGGATAATCCATTCTTATCGGAATGAAGTGAGCAGATTTCGTCAACCGATCAACAATAACCCAGATAGAATCACAATTATTCGCTGTCCTTGGCAACCCAGATACAAAATCCATAGAAATTCCATCCCATTTCCACTTTGGAACAAAAAACGGTTCCATCAATCCTGACGGTTTCTGATGTTCAATTTTTTGACTTCTAACAAACCAAACAAGCATAAACAAACTCATCAATTTCCTTTTTCATTCCAGGCCACCAAAATAACTTTTTCAAGTCATGATACATCTTAGTAGCACCGAGATGAATACTTAGTCCACTACGATGTCCTTCTTCCAAAATACTCTTCTGAAGTTCTACAATATCCGGAACACAAACTCTATCACCAAATCTCATAACACCATTCTCGTCAATTCGGAATTCACTTCCTTGACCTTGGTTGATCAATGTCAACTTATCCACTAAACCAACATCAGGTTTCTGCCCAGTTCGGATCTCCTCCAGAATACCACTGGTCAACTTCAACATTCCCAATTTAACACTATCAGAAGTAGTCTCACACACCAAACTCAAATCTCTGAATTGTTCAACCAAATCTAATTCACGAACCATCAACATAGACATATGCAAGAACTTTCTACTCAATGCATCTGCAACCACGTTTGCCTTACCAGGATGGTAATTCAAACCAAAATCATAATCCTTTAGAAATTCTAACCATCTCCTCTGCCTCATATTTAGCTCTCTCTGATCGAAGAGATATTTCAAACTCTTATGATCGCTGAATACCTCGAATCGAGACCAGTACAAGTAATGCCTCCACAATTTCAAAACAAATACCACTGCTGCCAGCTCTAGATCATGAGTCGGATAATTCCTTTCATGAACTTTCAATCGTCTCGAAGCATAAGCCACAACCTGCTTATCTTGCATCAAAACACCACCTAATCCTATCAATGACGCATCACAATACACAACAAAAGATTATGTCGGATTCGGCAAAATCAGAATCGGAGCACTAGTTAACCTCTTCTTCAACTCTTAGAATGCCTTCTCACATTCAGCATCCCAAACAAACACCTGACCCTTTTTGGAAAACTTAGTCAACGGTAATGCCAACTTCAAAAATCCCTCAATGAACTTTCTGTAGTAACCTGCAAGCCAAGAAAACTACGGATTTCAGAAGCATTTTTCGACGCTTCCCACTGAGATACCGCTTCTAACTTCGTAGGATTAACAACAATGCCATTCTTGGAAATCACATGACCAAGAAATCTTACTTCGCTTAACCAGAACTCACACTTAGACAACTTCGCATAGAGCTTCTTCTCTTTCAATAACTCTAACACAACTCTAAGATGTTCTGCATGCTCTTCGTCATTCTTCGAATAGATCAGAATATCATCGATAAATACTGTCATACCCCAAAATTTGCCCTCCATTTTCTCAAGATATTTCATACATCCATACTCAAGGATTCCTCAAGAGTTGATCAGACAAACTCTCTCTTAGACAATCAACCCAAACTAGGGTTTGGTGATTCTCAGATCAAGATGGACTTCCAACATCTCCAATGGTCTTCATGCCTCCTCATATGCTTCAAAGATTCTCCATGACAAGTTTCAAGCCTTACAAGTCAAGTTTCCTCGATAATTGCTCGATGGTTGAAAATCGCAGACGAGAAAGTCAACTGTGGTCAACATACATCAAACTTCATAATTTTTGGTCAACATCCTCATTTTGAAGTTACATTCATCATTTGATCAAGGGTTGATCATGATTCATCAAGAAAACTCAAGATTTGCTCAAAAGTCAAACTTTCTAAATTAGGGTTTCTAGATGAAAAGTCAACTGAACTTTGACTGATCATAACTTCTTCATACTTTCTCAGAAATTTTTCCACCACCTCTTGTTTTGAAGGAAATTCAATTCTCTACAACTTCATGTCTCACAAGAATGTCCAAAAAATGCTTCATTTGAGAGGTATGGCTCAAAACATTACAGGTCATTTTCAAAGTCAACAAAAAGTCAACTTTTTGTTTTGAAGATATATTGAGCATAGAAACTCCAATTGATATGAGACCAAAAAGGTTGGTTAGAGTACTCTTAGAGCTTTCCAAAAAGTCCAAGAACACTCAAAAATGTGGAAAATTGAGCAAGATACACTATTCAGAAGTTGGGCAATTTTGGACAATTGCACAAAAGGACATTTTGGTCAAAATGCAAAATTTTCCAAATGGGCCTAAAATCTTTTGATCCAAACTTGTTCATGACATTATTCTTGACCCATAAATGCTTGGCCATGGCAATTTTCTATTTTATTGATTTATTTTTGAATTTTAGAACATTTAATTCAAAATTAAATTATATAAAATATGAAAATAATATATTTTTCCAAAAGGGCTGATTTTATACCAAACTTGAAGTCCAAGAAAGCCCAAAACACTTGCCAAATTCGTGCATGATCATGCATTGAAGAGGAAATCAAATTTCTTTCAAGAAAATTAATTTTATTTGAAAATATTGAATGCTCCAAATCAAATCTTTTTCACTCTTTTCCTCTCTCAATCTCTTCTATAAATACTCAATATGCCAAGCCACGTACGAAACCCTAGCTCAAGCCAAACCCTTATTCTTGCAAATTTTTTCAAGAAACTTTTGAAAATCGAATTCCATATTGCAGCCTCTTCCAGCCACTTTTAACCATCCAATCCTCTTCCTGAGGTCTCCAGGGATCAATCCCAATCCTCACTCAAGCCCAGAACTGCCCAGAACTCAAGAACTCAAAGCACCGGTTTGATATTTTTTCTCAAATTCGATTTCATAATATCATGCATTGTTAATCGTTTTCGTGTGTTTATTTGTATTCAGGACATTCATTAGAATGCATTAGATGCATTACATGCAAGCATACACGTAAGAATCGATAGTTGCCATTGCTAGGGCAGTTCGGTTTCTTTTCTTCGAAACTCATTACACAGGCCGATTCAACGCAAACTGATATCACCATTGGATTCAGGAGGTCCGGTTTAGGGGGGTAGGGTTCTATTTTCTTGTTTATTTCGCGTATTTTTGCAGGTTGGAAAATCAACCCACCGGAGAAGATGACCAGCGTTAGGGTTCCGGTGGCTGACTCCGGCGTGGACTCTTTGACCGCATGCATGGCACGATCCCTTTCTCTGATTCGCTCATTTGAAATTGCCTGGGGCCCGCGCGCTGACTGTGTTTGATTTTCAAATATCAGTGACACGTTGACACATATATGCAATTGATTTCAACTTTCAAAACACGAAGTACACTCTGGTCCAGTGGTTAAGGCGTTGTTTTGAAGAGATTCTCCAGGGAGATCACAGGTTCAAGTCCTGCCAGGACCATTCTCTTTTTCTCTTTTACAAAACTTGCATTTTCTTCATGTTTTTATATTTTCTAATTTATTTAATATTTGCATGCTATTTTAATTTCTTCTCATAATTTTATTTCTGCATTAAAAAAACCATCAAAATATTTTTTCCTTTTACATTTATTTTCTGAAAATCTTTATTTAATTTAATAAATTAAAAAAATACAATTTTGCATGCATATTTATTTTTATTCATAATTTTGCATTTAAATCACTTTTAATTCATTTTTAATTATTAAATTGCATTTAAAAAATCCCAAAAAATTATTTTAGCATATTTATGTTATTTCCAGCATGTCATATTTTTCCCGATTAAAAACTTGCATTTTTCTAACATTTTTCTCTTGTTCGATTCATCTCGTATTTTCCGATTTCTCATTCTTTTACAGGTTGATCCGATTCAGACGATTTTTCTTTATCATTTTATTTTTTCCAATAATGTAACTGTCTATGAGATGTAATAGTTTAAATTAGGCTTTTATTTTCCGCAAGTTTAAATTATGTATCTGCCCCAAAGCCATGTAATAGCGTAGGATATTTACCTTTCCGCACCTTTACATTTCGCATTTTAATTTCCGCACCCTATAAATTGCTAGTAATTAGGCGTGTATGGCAAGATAATAATTGGACATAGCTCACACTAATTTTCAAGATAAAATACCTGAATCAACACACTTCTTCACACACGCACCCCTTAGGGCAATTCTTTCTCGTTGCCTTACGAATTCAAAAAATGGTCATGTCCCTCGAACGTAGAGGTATTCTAGCACCGTTGCCTTCCAAACAAATCATCATAGTCCCTTCGATACAAAGATCATAAGACCCACGATGTCGCCTACGAATACATGATCTTGACCCTCGATTGTCGCCTACGAAAAAATGATGATAGTCCCTTCGAATGTGCTAGGATACTTCCTACAAGTTGCCTTCTATGACCATCCGATGTCCCTTCGAATGTCCCGCTTACATTCAACAAATAGGGTTACCTACCAACTAATGGTATGGATAGCGCTATTCTAAAGGAACGTAAAACAACACAAAAACGACCAATTCTGAGTAGGTGATAAGACTTTTAGTTGCTTGCTCTATCAAAATACTTTTCACACCTCACACTTTTGTCAAAGTTCAAACTCTTTTCAAAAAACGAAACATTTCCAAACACTTTGTATACATTCCTACATGAATCATTACAAAGTCAAAGCGAAATGCCTTTTCAAAACCTTTTTGTCAAACACACAGAAAGCACAATTTTAAAGTGATCTAGAGCAACTAAGAGCCCGTAGATAACTACGGATGAAAAGGGGTGCTAATACCTTCCCTTTTCATAACCTTCTCCCTTACTCAGAATCTAACGAAGGTCTTTTTCTGTACTTTTTACCTTCCCTTAATTGGATAAAAGAAAAGTCGGTGGCGACTCTTGCTATCCGTACATTTGCGATAAAAAACACTAAAAAAGTCAGTTCACCGTATTACAAATACCACCACAAATTTATCAAGATACAAATGAAATATTCTGTTCATATACTCCATAAAAACACCAGGTGCATTAGTAACTCCAAACGGCATAACAGAATACTCATAATGCCCATACCTCGTTCTAAAAGCAGTTTTCTGAATATCTTCTATCTTTACACGAATCTGATGATAACCAGATCTCAAATCAATTTTACTGAACACACACGCTCTAACCAGTTGATCCATCAAATCATCAATCCTCGACAAAGGATACCGATTCTTGATTGTAACTGTATTCAACTGCCTGTAATCAACACACAGTCTCATTGAACCCTCCTTCTTCTTAACCAACAGCACCGGAGCACCCCACGGCGAAACACTAGGACGAATAAACTTCTTCTCAAGTAATTCTTCCAACTGCTTCTTCAACTCAGATAATTCAGATGCCGACATGTGATAAGGCGCCATCAACACCGGACTAGTTCCAGGAATCAAATCTATAGTAAATTCCACTTCTCTCTCAGGTGGCAATTCACTAACATCTTCCGGAAATACTTCTGGAAATTCATTCACAACCGGTAATTCATCACTCTTAGCTTTTCCTTTCACCTCCGTCGAAGAATACAACATAAACACTACAACACCATCATTAACAGCCAAATTCATCTGTTTAACCGACATGGTCACATCTTCAACTCTAGCTTCTTCAGGAAAAATAAACGTCTTCTCAAAACAGTTGATATGAACCTGATTGAATTCCAACCAGTTCATTCCAAGGATGATATCAAGTTGTTCCAACGGTAGGCACACTAAATCCATACCGAAACCTCTACCAAAAATGACAATAGGACAATTCCTACAAACATATGAAGTAGTCACTGAACCCGACGCAGGAGTGTCAATAACCATACTTCCATCCATATTAGAAATATCCAAGTTCAATCTTTTAGCATAATCCAAAGCAATAAAAGAATGTGTCGCTCCAGTATCAATAATCGCAATTAAAGGTATGCCATTAATAAAACATGTACCTTTAATCAACCGATCATCTGGCTTAGTCTCTGATCCTGACAAAGAGAACACTTTACCACGAGCTTGTTCTTTCTTTGGCTTAGTACAATGCGGACGAGTATGACCCTCTTCTCCATAGTTGTAACAAGTTACCTTTCTTGCTATGCATTTAGTAGTTACATGACCAAATCTTCCATATTTGCTGCACTTCTTCGCATCATTCCTGCATTCGTTAGCTCGATGCCCCATTTTACCACACTTGTAGCACTTAATAGGAGCATTAGAATCTCTCTCACTAGGCTTCTTGCAACCACCGTATTTTTGATTATTCTTATCATAAGGTTTCCCACGATCCATCTGTTGCTTTCCTTTACGATCCACATACCCTCGAGCATTAGTCTGAGTACTAGCAAGATCCTCTTCTAGAATCCTACTACAGTCTACCAAATCAGCAAACCTTCAGATACGTTGATACTTGATACCTTGCTTGATCTCATCACGAAGACCATTCTCAAACTTGATACATTTGGAAAATTCTCCATCTGCATCGTTAGCATAATGAGCATAGTACTTCGCCAACTTAGTAAGTTTCGAAGCATACTCACTCACAGTCTTATTGCCTTGCTTGAGCTCCAGAAACTCAATCTCCTTCTTGCCCCGAATGTCTTCAGGAAAGTATCTCCTCAGAAATGCTCTCCTGAACATAGCCTAATTCAGTGCAATACCATCTTGCTCTATTTCAGTTCTGGTAGCAACCACTAGTCATCAGCTTCCTTTGCCAGCATGTGAGTACCATATCTCACCTTCAGCTCATCCGCACAGTCAATCATTCTGAAGATCCTCTCGATCTCCTTTAACCATCTCTGAGCACCTTCGGGATCATGAGTGCCTTTGAACAATGGAGGATTGTTCCTTTGAAAATTCCCCAATTGTCTATCAGCACCAATGCCAGCTCCCAGCTGATTCCCTCCAAGCACACCAGCTAACATTCCCAAGGCTTCAGCAATAGCAACATCGTCTTTTCCGTTACCTCTTCCGGCCATTGTTCTGTAACATTACAAAACAATCACATTAGAACACCAGTATCGACAGTGTTACCTTGTACTAGTCGCATATAAAAGGGATAACGACACTAAGACACGACCAACTATGCTCTGATACCACTATTGTAACACCCCTTCTAATTTCCCCGCGAATTATAAATTCTAATCAGAGTTTAACATAACGAAACGGCGTCACAATTTAAAAATTCAAAATAGTAAGACATCATAACAGTAATCATGCTTTTACTGAAGAACTTATTAAATATAATTCAAACCAATGATTATGTTTTACACAGCGGAATTAATATAAAACCCGGAATAAACCCAATTCATAGTTATTCCAAAACATAAACTCAAAAAAATAAGTTTAATCCTTAAAATTCCAAAACGATCGTTCCCCAGTGTTACAACTACCAGAGCATGACACTGACACATGGACTATCTAATAGCACAACTCTATAAGCCATCCTCACTAAATCCTAGAGCAGCTAATTACTTCAATCTGAAATCATTAAAGTAAGGGTGAGATTTCATCAAAATTAAAATGCATTATACGTTTCTTTAAAGCAATAAAACAATCAATACATTATTCCATCCACATTAGCATAACCAGATAACAATCCACAAATACGATGCCATGCAGTTCATTATGCACATAATAAAAATCAATGCAAGTATAACACTGGAAATCATCCTAACATGTTATAATTACATATGCAATGCAGACTCAATGCATGTGGTACCAAACGTGAACCATGTTTACACCCTGTTCCGTTTACACCTCGGAAAACAACGTCAATCAACGATTCGCCCATACACCACTGGTTCAAGAATCTAGCCTCACCACCACTATCTACTGGGTACGGTTATTGGCTCTGCAAGTTCAATTCCACACAATGGGAATGAACCATTACCAGAATGCTTATGCATGCACATCAGAAGCATGCAACAATCCAAATACGGAATATGATCACACAACATTATTCCACTCATAATCAATAACAACAATAGTGTCATACCCCAATTTTTGACCTAATATACCACCTTACATTGGCATCATTGCATCACTAACAATTCAGACAACATTAATCGGGTGTAGCAGTCACATGTCAAAATTAGGGTTTCATCAGATTTTCATCTGAATCAAGAGACAACCAAATTAGGGTTTGAGTTTTTCTCACCATATTTGATCTATCTTGATCAAATCATCAGCCTCTGATCATCAGATACCCATTTTTCTCACAGAACAATCGAGGATCGACCAATTAGGGTTTTGGTCGAGCATAGGCATTCTCTGATTTTTTGAGCAAGGAATGACTTTTTTGGATAGAGATTGGTCATTATATCTTAGATACAACATGTTGACCTAATTTCTGAATTCAGAACATCACAGAGGTTCACAGACTTCATCAATCAATTTCAGAAACGTCTGATGAAAATTCATCTGCACAGAAAAGTCAAACTTTGACTTTTGATCAAATTTTTCAAAACAAAACTTTTTCCAACATCAAAATACTTCAAATGATCCATCATGATCATAAAAAATCAAAGAATTTGAAAAAGTCAACAAAAATTCAAAAGTTTTTATACTTAGAAATTTTTCTAAGTGTTGAAATTTCTTACTTTTTTTCAAACTTCATGCCATTTTTTCACCTAGTTCCAATTTGAATTTGAAAAAACTCAAAACATGAAAGTTGTAGCTTGTGAAAAAATCTTTCCAAAATGTCCAAGAACTCTCAAATCCATGGAGTCTAGCTATGCTTTTGAAATTGAAACATAAGGCTCCATGAAACTTGATTTTTAAAAGTCAAAACATCAAATTATAGGTCATTTTGTGTTTTTCTCATTTAGACCACTTGCCACCATGCCAAATGAGTCATCAAACTGATAAATATCAGCCTAGAGTAATAATTGAGAGGATTGGATCAAATTGTAAAAATTGAAGCACATGGTGAAAAAAGGAAGTTTCCTTTTTTGGCAATTGTCATTCTTGCCCCTTAAGCAATCCATGATTCATCCAATTGCCATGTCCTTGTTGCCTAACAAATCAGAACTTTTGGCCTATAAAAGGATCACCAATTCAAGTTCAACTTACACCAAAGCATCACAAATCCATGCTTTCCTTCCACGTTCTTCAAATTCAAGCATTATAGTTCAATTTGCCAAACATTGCAATTTTCAAATTTAGCAAGAACTATGATAAACTTTGGTGTCTAACATATCATAATATCCATATGGAATCTGTTTAAACATTAAAATCAAGCTAGATCAAGCTAAAAAACAGTTTTCACTTTCCATGCTTTCACAACTTTCAAACTGCCCAAGCAATCGAATTTGGAGTTAAGCTTGATCAAACTGTGATCAAATCACTCAAACAGCATCACTATACATCATGTATATGATCCAGGCCATTAAAATCTAACTGTAGCACGATTTCCATCAAAATCCAGTTGCCATTTTTGAACTGTGCAGGTGAACTTGGCTGGATTGATTGGAAAGGATTCAAGGCAAGCAGACTATCCTCACAGCTTCCATACATGCCGTTGGTGCTCAAGCAGTCATAAAACAACAACTGGAAGCATCAAAATCCAGTTTTCGATCCTCACTTTCACAGGTAAGAACACGAAATCCATTCTCATAATTCCTTGCATCAATTGAAAAAAACTCACGGCCATTCTCTTTCTGCACTAATAACGATCATTAACCCTAAAAAA
This sequence comes from Vicia sativa, assembly GCA_021764765.1. NCBI lineage: Eukaryota > Viridiplantae > Streptophyta > Magnoliopsida > Fabales > Fabaceae > Vicia > Vicia sativa. The sequence continues at coordinate 151,217,772 of CM038793.1, read as the reverse complement.
AATCCAAGAATCATCAAACCTTTATCATTTAATTTGAGTTTTTCAGATTAGGGTTCTTAGTGTTCTTCGAAACCAAAAATGTTCTGGGCTTAAAATAAATGAAATTAACAATTGCTATCATGTTCGTTGTGCAAAATCGATCAAGTTTCATTTTTATATCATTCAATTTGGTTGAGAAACGAGGATTCTAGCTAGGATTTGGATTTCTGAAAATCAAAATCATGAAGAACATTACGCGCGTGTTCTTCATTTGTTTTCCAATTTAAATTTTCAAACTTTCCAATCTCATATCAACGCGTGTCATTGTCCACTAAAACACAGAAACGCGTTTGGTCTAGTGGTTGCTTGCTTGGTCTTAAGTTTCTTTGCCACGCGTCCCACCTCATGGTCATGGGTTCAATACCCACCAGGACCATTCTTTTTTACAACTTTTCAAATTTTTCATGTTTTTTTACAAAACTTCCACAATTTTTTTTGACCAATCAAAACTTCTCATTTTGAGATGATTTTTTAAACACTTGTCAACAAATACATCTATTTTATGATAGTGCAAAAATTTTTAGAAAAAACTTTCATCTGATTAAATTTAAATCGAGCCGAAAACGACGTTCTGAACACTTTTCAAACCTCCTTAAAAGGTGAATTTTTCAAGTTTTCGACTTCCGATTTTTTCAAAACTTTTCATAAATGAACCTCACCTTTCAAAACATTTTCAAATCATTTTTCAAAACTTTTTTCATCAAAACTTACATTTTTACCATGATCGATCCAATTTGAACGATAAAATCAAATTTGTTCTTTCTCGAATTTCTCAATCGATCTTGGGCCACCCTTATGGTGTAAGTCCCAATCCTTTATGTACATACTTAGTTTTACTTGTACATACTCAAATCATCATTGTCAATATTCAAACATAAACAAATTTCCTTCGTTTGTTTTCATTCGTTTGTTTATACACCGATACCATTGGTATTGAAAGGAGCATTATTCCCTGTGAAACTTTCAAACCAATGGGCCTCCTTCACTGTAAGTCCCATGACATTCTTTTGTGTACATAATATTTCTTTGTACATATCAAATTCTTTTCAAAACACATACAAATTTTTATCCGTATATAACACGATACTTCTTTTCAAATACTTTTTATCGTACATAATACAGATACTTTTTACGATAAACTTCAATCTATCATTTTCGTTTCATCTCGTACATTTTACATGAATACCATTGATTTTGAAAGAAGCATTATTCCTCGTGAAACTTTTCAAATCAATGGGCCTCCCTTACGTATAAGTCCCAACCTCCTATGTACATCCATCTTTCTTTGTACATAAAACTCGTCCGTGTACATATTCACTTCCTTGTACAGCTCAAACTTGTAAATAATCAAGTTACGCCTGCTTTTTAACGCTCGTTTCACGTACACTTGTTTATATTTCATAAACTTGTAAATAAACATCATGCATTGTTTATATTTCCTTCATAAACTCCTCGTGAATACATATCACACACACTAGTTTATACAAATTGTCTAATCATAACATAACAATTAGACTAATCAATAGGTTCCCACAGATAGCCTCCTTGGGCTTTATACAAGATAATTTATCTCCAATGAGTCTAGCCTTCTCTTGGGCTTTGTACAAAGAAAATCTCCCCACAGAGTTTAGCCTCCGCTTAGGCTTCAGATAAGACAAGACTCCTGCTGAGTCACCTCCTGGGCTTCGCTCAAAAGAACTCCTCATTGAGTTTAGCCTTCTTAGGCATCATACAATGAAAGAGATAGGAAATCTCTTAACAGCCTCCTATTGGGCTTCCAATACAAAGAATCACCCGCTAAGATAGAACCCGAAGGATGGTTTCCGGTGAAATCACTTTCAAATCCCCAGAGTAAAATTTCCTGAAATTGCTCTTATTCAAAAGGATGGTTTCGGTGAAATCCCTTTCAAGCCAAAGCCACCATACCCTATAGCTTCCTCTTGAGCTTCATACAAGGACCTCGATGACCCTAATGCCTCCTCTTGGGCTAACAATACAAGGACCCACGGGCTTCTTAAAAGCATCCCTTTAATCCAATCAATTTCTCCTCGAGATTTAGACATTTATCATCTCTATGGAAGAAGTATCTCATCTATCACATCACATACAATCAAAACTTTTCAAAACTTTTCAAACTATTTTCAAACAAAAACATCTCTTAATTGTAAGTGGTAACGCTTGTACACTCAAGCAAAACACCCAATACTTACAGTTAAAAGATTCAATCATCTTTTTCAAACATCTTTCTTAAACATGTAAGTGGTAACGCTTGTACACTCAAGCAAAACACCTAATACTTACTTACGAAAGATTTAATCAATCAAACTTTTCAAAATGTATGTGATGAAATAGATTAGATACATTTTCATTAAGATGACATTTGTCTGTCTCTTACTAACATCCGCTGCTTTCCACTAGCATAAGTGGGAACTACGATTGCTCGACTTTCTCAACATCCCTTTGAGAATACGTGAGGCACAAGGTCTCATCCTTGGCGAGCAAATTTCTATCTCTCTCGCACCAAACAAACCATAGAACCCAGAGATCCGAGCTACAAATGCTCGATTCCCACTAGGATATGTATGCAGAAGATCCACAGATCTTTGCGAGCACAATAATAATAAACGCTAGAATCCCACACAATCTGTTCCTTAAAATCCAAAAGGAGAAACTTTCCCAATCATAGAAATAGCAATTAAAACACACAAACATATCAAACGTATTCATATATAAAGTTGTAGATAAATACATATATTTAGGGTGCTCCATCTATTCCCTTTATATAACAATCCCCCTTACTCAGAATCTCCCCAATGCGTTGTGTCTAGTTTGCGCTAGTCGTTACGCATACCAATATCAATTGAGGGTATTTCATTTTCCCTTTTCATAATCATTAAATCATCTTTCTTGTGTTGAAAATAATAAAGCTTGATGCTCATGCATCTTTATAAACAAATCAAAAGATTTAAATCGTTGAGCCGAGAATCCGAACTCATGTTCGATCCTCTAGCGCCACCTTTTAACGCGAACAGAAAAATGGCGACTCTGGGAGACTGAAACTTTGATTTTCAAAAATAAATAAAAAGAAAACGCTACTCCCGAGAGCACCAAGCTTTTTTTTGTTTTCAAAAAGAAAAGAAAGGGGATAAGCTTTTCATATTTTTGCATATATCTGTTTTTTTTATTGTGTGTTTCGCGATTTCACTTGATGGAAAGAAATCCTAACCCGGATTTAAGAAACATTTTAAGATCTAGGTGGAGATATTAATACGTGAGCGCTCAATGCTCTCGGGTTAATATTTCCGCATGGAGGTTGTCTTGGGGTATTGTGTTTAGCAAGTAATGCGAAGACACCGCTTTTGAGGGAACTTAAGAAGTGGAGTGGAGAACACATAAACCATCCCGCCATTAGGATGTAGTGCGAGATTATTCGGTGTAAGCCTAGAGTAATTGTCATGCGATACTACGATCAGCGAGTTTCTCTTGAAAATATTATTGGACCATCGAGTATTCAACAAATCCAATAATGTTTTGAAGGGAGTGTTAAGCTCAGATATCGGAGAACCCGCTTCACGTATGAATAAGCCCATAGAACTTAACCACGTTGATTCTTATTGTTGGCTTCATGCTCGTGACTTGAACGCTTGCCGTGTGTATAACTACTAACCATGTTTGCCGCATTCATGCATTCATTCATTCAAAAACAAAAAATTCATTTCTCTTCCCATTTCCAAAGAATTTAGAGATTTTTTTTGTAAAAATATTTTAGGTTAGAGTGATGGACGTCAGAGGAAGATTCACCAAAAGATACAGCTTTAGGATTCTGACGTAGGAAAGTTGAAAGAGTTAGCATCCTTGGTAGAAGATCCCCTGATTTGAAAACGCTATGGAACTCTTTTAACTCTTCCGAACGCTAACGCCGATGAAGGACTTCTCAAAACCTTCGCTCGCCCACGATCCGCCTATCGCTTCACTTTCCCCGATTATCTGATGCCTACTTTGGAAGAGTATGCGATATCCTAGGTATCTCAAGATCGACAAAGTGCCTTTCAATGGTTTGAAGCCATTCCTAAGTCACCAGTTATTGCAACGATGACTCACATAAAGAAATCTGAGATAGACAAAAACCTAACTACCAGAGGAAAACTCTTAGGACTGACTTCAAAGTTCCTAATGGAGAAGGCTCTCAAATTCTGTCGGTAGTATGGTAGCCTTTGAAGCTATTTTAGCTTTACTCCTCTATGGATTGGTGTTGTTTCCCAACGTCCCAAACTTCGTTGATATTAACGCCATAAGGATCTTTCTGATTGGAAATCCCGTTCCTACCCTGCTTGGTGATACGTACGTCTCTATTCATCATAGGAATCGTCAAGGAGACGGAACTATCGTGTCTGCACTGCTTTTCAAATGGATTACCTCACACCCGCCTAAATCTCCTATCTTCCGCGAAAACAAAGACGAGTGGCATTGGTCAAGAAGACTCATGTCTCTTACAAACGATTTATATCCATTGGTATACCTTAAGACAATGAGATGGAAATCATTGAGAGCTGTGGAGAATTTGCCAACGTACCTCTCATTGGTACGAGAGGGGGAATCAACTACAACCCATTTCTAGCAAAACGTCAGCTCGGATACGCAAATTCTGGTAAACCTTCTGGTTTTACAGTAGAAAGCTACTTCTATCATGAAGGAGAGGATTCCCAGGGGTTGAAAGCTAGGATGATCAAAGCTTGGCACTACATCCGAAGGAAAGAAAAAGAGAAAGCAAAGAATTGTGTAGCCATGGAAACCTACACTTCTTGGGTAAAGAAAAGAGCAAAGGAATTTCGAATGCCTTATGCTTATGAGGATCCCATGTTCTCAGTCGCTTCCAAATCGACAAATTTTCCCTGAAGCCGGGAGAATACCAAGAAGCCTTGACCAAGATAAGGTTTGAGAAGGAAGTTTTGGAAAGCAAATTCCTTAAGACCAACCTTGAGAATGAGAAGCTCAAGAAGCAAGTCAAAGATCATGAAAAGACGCTTTACTTCCAAGATGAATGGCTCATGGAGAAAGATGAGAAGATTCGCCAGAAGGATAACGCAATCCAGAAATACGTCAAGGAAAGGAAAATAAAGCTCGAGGAAATGACAACCAGCGATCCCGCTCCCAACGAGTGGAAGAGAGTCATTAGCAAGCTAAAAGCCGAGAAAGCCAAACTAAAAGCTCACTATGGGAGCGAAATCCTGAAGCTGAAGCTGCATCAAGCCTTTGGATCGTCATCCGACGAAGACGTTTAATTAGTTCAATTTAGTTTGTAATTTTATCATTTATTTTATCATTTATTTTATCATTTGTGTGAGCAATGCTCCAACAAAAAACAATTGTTGTAATCTTCCTTCATTAATCAATAAAATTTGTGTTTTCCATCCAAATATTTGCCAGAAATATCTCGTTTAGCGTAAATTCTTTGGAAATTTCTTTTCTTTACAATCATATTCATGCATCATACTTTGCATTTAAGTCTATTGTTTAGGGTCTGATACTTTCCAGCTTTCACGCTTTGAGCAGATAGAAAGATCGCAAGTCATCGTGTCTTAGGGTTCTCGACGCGTCCACACCAACTCGAACGCACGATACTAGATCAAAAGAAGAAAAGTATTGGAGAATTTTGAACAAGAAAACGTTGAACCCGAGTACGGTAACTACACTACAAGAAGAAGTGGAGAGACTCACATCTTTGGTCAACTCGCGCCACAACAAGAAAGTCAACAAGCAAAGACCGAGCAATCAAAACCAAGCAACTTCAGAGGATACTACTACTCCATTGTCAAAAGAGTTCACCTTTCAAAGATGCGGAAGGTATCCATGGGAATGCCTTTCAACTTCATCGGAGTTCGCCAACCGACTTCTCAAACAACCCCACTTGAAATACCTACTTTGCAGCAAAACGCTACGTTCACTCCACAACGTGGAATAACTTTTCCACAAGTAACAATGTCGGTTTATCAACCGATCATGTTGAATTCAGCTTCCGTAGTGCACGCTACCACAGACGAAGAAGTTCATCACACTCCAGGAAATAACACGAACGCTCGTGGTTCAATGGAGAATCTCCATGAACAACTCCTCAAAATGCAGCTTGAGATAAAAACGATTCGAGGGAAAGAATTGTTTGGAAAAAACGCCCAGGATCTGTGCTTAGTTCCTCGCGTAAAAATACCTGCAAAATTCAAAGTCCCTGACTTTGAAAAGTACAAAGGAAACTCCTGTCCGCAAAGTCATCTCACGATGTATGCCAGGAAAATGTCTACGTACAATGAGGATCATCAGTTGCTGATCCATTACTTCCAGGACAGTCTCACCGGTGCCGCACTGAAGTGGTATATGGGTTTAGACAACACGAATATCCAAACATTCAACGACCTAGGCAAAGCCTTTATCCAGCAATACAAATTCAACTTGGATATGGCTCCTGATAGGGATAAACTCCGCTCCATGTCTCAAAAGGAAAGAGAGACATTCAAGGAATATGCGCAACGATGGAGGGAAATTGCTGCCCAAGTCAACCCGCCCTTGGAAGAGAAAGAGACGACTAAGGTATTCTTGAATACTCTAGGCTCATTCTATTATGAGCGAATGATCGCTAGCGCTCCCGGAGACTTCAACGAAATGGTAAGCATGGGAATGCGACTAGAAGAAGGGGTTCGGACATGACGTCTAACCAAGGAAGTAGGATCTTCTAGTAGTACCAAGAAAATTGGAACCAGTTTCCCAAGGAAAAAAGAACATGACGTATGAATGGTATCCCGAGGGAAACCACGCAAGAATGTCATTCAACAACGACAGGTAGCTGCCATAGCACCCTCTGTCAACACAACTCCAAACACAGGAATTGCTCCGCAATTTCAACAAAATCAACAAACTCAACACCTCGTCAACAGCTCAAGAAGATAACAATCAAAACCGTCGCCTCGGGTCATTCGATCCAATTCCAATGACGTATACGAACTTTACCCTGCGATAGAAAGGAATCTAATACATACAAGGTTACCACCCGGTCCCGAAAACTACCATGGTGGTACAAAGTCGACGTTTACCCTTTTCACCAAGGGCACCGGCCATGACCTTGAGCATTGCATAGCATTGAAGGCGTATACGAGATTAGTGAAGACTAATCTTCTTTCCTTCGAAACACAAGTCCGAATGTGCAAGCCAATCCACTTCCACCATAGTGGACACTCGGTGAATCTAATGCTAAGGAATACGGTACCTTTTCACGATGTAAACTTAGTCAAGGAAACTTGGTGCATCTCCATGAAGCATACAAAAATGAGTACCTTCACTAAGCACAATTATGCACTTGCTATATCGCTCCAAGAATATCCATGGATGTCCCACCATAAGAGCAGATATCCAAGATTTGTTAGACATTGGTGACCTACAAATTTACGTAAATAGAGACGACCATGACGTAAATACAATAGGGCACTTTCCGCATGAGCTTTTAGTCTCGATATCAACTCGAAAATCTCAAGTAAACATTGTGATCCCTTGTTTCAACATACCCGAGCATGTGGAGATCGCGTACAATGGTTCCAACATTCCAACATCTCCTTTGGTGATTTGCCCACCTGGTCCTGTTCCGTACAGTTCTACCAGAGCAATTCCTTACCAGTACAATGCAACCTTGATAGAGGATGGGAAGGAGAAACCCATGCCTACTCTTCCAGCTAATGTCAATATAACAGAAATCGGACGAGTAACGCGAAGTGGACGAGTACACGCTCCATTGCCACCAAAATCGCCTTCAGCTCCTGTTGTTAAACAAAACCAAGTTAACATATCTTCTGAGAATCCTGCAACGATTCCCATTGTTAACCCAAGAACAAACATTGGTTATACTGATGGAACCAACATCAACTCAGACTTTGACGAGATACTGAAACTAATCAAGAAGAGCGAATATCGAGTTGTAGACCAATTAATGCAGACTCCTTCAAAAATTTCAATACTGTCTTTACTCCTCAACTCCGAAGCTCACCGAGAAGCTTTGATGAGAGTACTAGACCAGGCTTATGTGGATCACGATGTGACTACAGACCAATTTGGAGGGATCGTCTCCAACATAACACCGCAATAATCGAGTTTTAGTGACGAAGAACTTCCGGAAGAAGGGAAAGATCACAACTTGGCCTTGCACATCTCGATGATTTGCCAGACAGATTCCCTATCCAATGTATTGGTGGATACAGGTTCATCTTTAAACGTAATGCCAAAAACGACGCTCGCTCGTTTAGCTTACAAAGGAACGCCAATGAAGTTCAACGACATAATAGTAAGAGCTTTTGATGGATCAAGGAAGTCAGTTATTAGGGAAGTAGATCTCCGATGACGATTGCCCACACACTTTCAAATTACCTTCCAAGTCATGGACGTATCATCTGATTGCTTACTAGGAAGACCTTGGATCCATGAGGCTCTACTCTCCATCGAAATTAAAATTCACAAAATGGAAAGTTGGTGGCCATCACGGTGAACAAGCTTGTAAGTCATCTATCGATTACTCTTTCATAACAGCTAATGACATTGAAGGGACGCATCTCCCAGAAAATCCGTTAGAAGATGAATCTACTAAAAACAGATCATCTATCTCTTCGTATAAAGAAGCGGCACAAATGGTGAAAGATGGCAATACTCAAGGATGGGGACAAGTTATCAAACCTGTCAAGAATGAAACGAAAGCCGGACTTGGGTTCACACCCGTATTCTCCAAAGAAAAGCGGAAAGATGAAGCACTTTCTCCGATCAAGGAAGTATTTCATAGTGGAGGTTTCTTAAACCCTGTTCCGCAAGAGGTTAATGTTGTAACCATTGAAGAGGATGAAGATGATCCATCTGAATCTGAAGAGTGGAGCACTTATTTGAATAGCCCTGAATATGTGTCTCAAGAGGAATCATATGCACCGACTGATCAATTCAAAGACATGTCCCTGCAGCAACATGAAAATCCGCCAGTCCCTGCTGAAGTTTGGGATACCTTGGGAGAACCAAGTGGTAAATTTGACTACATGGTGAAATACTCGCGTAAAGCTCAAAAATCCGGATCGAAGATATCCAACCCACAGGATGGGGTGATGACTTTGAATACCCTAGTCAATCAGAAGAGGAATACTCGTCTTGTCAACCTAATCAACAAATCGAGATCCCAAACGAAGATCTTTGTTTCAACACGTCTGTGGATTTCACCAAGCCAGATCCTGGTTATCACTACATCAACATGATCACTGAAGATCAAGAGTATGACTCAGGATACGATGCGGAAAGTGTCGCCGACAACGAGTCTCTTCACTCAAAAGACTGGAAGTAACATCCCCAGTATTCAACACAAAGATCAACAGGAAGTACAAATGCTATATCTCATACTTCTCGATCTGCTAATCAATAAGATCGCTTCAGCAGCACAAAAGGCAAAGGCCATCGTCCAGAGTCTTCAAAGCCCCACCAAAGAATCAAAGTCTACTCGAGGGTTAAACCAAGCGGAAAATTACCCGAGTACCTCGACTTCCAAGGAGTTCGTCACTACTGGAAACCTGTTGAAGTTCGGACTAATGTTCATAGCTCTAAGTAGTTTATCTTTGCTTTTTGTTTTGAACTCTCGCTTCGCCCAAAGCGAAGAGATGTTTTATAGGGTTTAGCTTTTAAATAAATTTCTCTTTATCTTGCCCAAGACAAATGAGTTTGTATTTTAGGGCCCTGTTCATATTGTGAATCATAAATAAAACGCGTTGTTTTGATTCCACATTTTGTGTTTATTTTCATTTTTACCCTTTTCTGGAAATGATAATCCTAAAAAACACAATAAAAAAAATCTCTCTTCAAAAATAATAAAATTAATCTGCATACACTTTCACAAATTTTTTTTCCTTTTTTAATCAAAAATAAAATCAAAACATGCAGATTAAACAGATGGACAAATCCATTGAAAGCAATAACTCTACGCTCTCTCTCAACTTTGAAATCCCCTGCGAAGTCGCCGAGGAAGAAATTGAAAAAGAGATCCCGAATGAAATTTCTAGGTTGCTAAGGCACGAGGAAAGGATCATTTAACCTCATAAAGAACCTCTAGAAGCAATCAACTTGGGTTCTGAGGAAGATAAAAAAGAAGTAAATATCGGAGCTTCACTTGACATCAACGTCAAGAGCAAACTGATAGATCTCCTCAAAGAATATGTTGATGTGTTTGCTTGGTCCTACCAGGACATGCCGGGTTTAAATACCAGTATTGTGGAGCATCACTTGCCGTTAAAACCAGAGTGCCCGCCAGTTAAGCAAAAGCTAAGGAGAGTTCACCCTGAAATGGCTGACAAAATCAGAAAGGAAGTTCAAAAGCAGCTCGACGCTGGTTTCCTAATCACTTATGAATATCCTCAATGGTTAGCCAACATAGTGCCCGTCTCCAAGAAGGACGGTAAGGTCAGAATGTGTGTTGACTACCGGGATCTGAATAAAGCAAGTCCGAAAGACGATTTCCCACTTCCGCATATCGACATGCTAGTGGATAGTACTGCCAAATTCAACGTCTTTTCCTTCATGGATGGTTTCTCTGGTTATAATCAGATCAGAATGGCTCCCGAAGACATGGAGAAGACATCTTTCATCACGCCATGGGGCACCTTTTGCTACAAAGTAATGCCGTTTGGATTAAAGAATGCAGGCGCAACTTACCAAAGGGCAATGACTACTCTCTTTCACGACATGATGCACAAAGAGATCGAAGTCTACGTAGACGACATGATAGCAAAGTCTGATACAGAAGAAGAGCATGTAGAATATCTCTTAAAGTTGTTTCAGCGATTAAGGAAATTTCAGCTCCGCCTGAATCCTAACAAATGCACCTTTGGGGTAAGATCTGGAAAACTCCTAGGTTTCATCGTCAGTCAAAAGGGAATTGAAGTGGACCCTGACAAAGTCAAGGCTATTCAAGAAATGCCTACGCCACGTACGGAAAAGCAAGCAAGAGGATTTCTCGGACGGTTGAATTACATCTCCAGATTTATCTCTCAGATGACTGCTACCTGTGGGCCGATATTCAAGCTTCTCCGCAAAAATCAAAAGGTTGTGTGGACAGAAGATTGCCAAAAAGCATTCGATAGTACCAAGGGATACCTGTCAGAACCACCAATACTGATCCCTCCAGTAGAAGGAAGACCCTTAATCCTGTACCTTACCGTACTAGAAGAATCCATGGTTTGTGTACTTGGACAACAAGACGAAACCGGTAAGAAGGAGCATGCCATCTACTACCTGAGTAAGAAATTCACAGACTGTGAAACTCGTTACTCCATGCACGAGAAAACATGCTGCGCTTTGGTGTGGGCTTCGAAACATCTTCGCCAGTACATGATCAATCACACGACTTGGTTAATATCCAAAATGGATCCTATCAAGTACGTCTTTGAAAAGCCTGCCTTAACAGGGAGAATCGCTCGATGGCAGATGTTACTATCCGAATATGACATCCAGTACCGCGCTCAGAAAGCGGTCAAAGGAAGCGTTCTCGCCGATCACTTGGCTTATCAGCCGCTCAACGAATACCAATCTCTCAAATTTGACTTCCCGGACGAGGATGTTATGTACTTAAAGATGAAAGATTGTGACGAACCGCTACACGGAGAAGGACCAGATCCAGAATCCAGAATCCAGATGGGGCCTAGTCTTTGATGGAGCAGTTAACATTTTTGGCAATGGAATTGGGGCAGTCATCATCACTCCCGAGGGTTCTCATATCCCGTTTTCCGCCAGATTGTTATTCGACTGTACTAATAACATAGCAGAATATGAAGCATGCATCATGGGTATTGAAGAAGCCATCGACTTGAGGATCAAGATCCTTGACATATACGGAGATTCAGCCCTCGTGATCAATCAAATCAAAGACAAGTATGAAACTCATCATCTTGGTCTAATTCCTTACAGAGATTATGCAAGACGGTTGTTGACTTTCTTCAACAAAGTAGAGCTGCATCATATCCCTCGAGATCAAAATCGAATGGCAGACGCCTTGGCTACTCTATCTTCCATGTTCAAAGTCAACGATCGGAACGATATGCCCAGAATTCGCATCAGACGCCTTGAAAGACCTGCATATGTCTTTGCAACTGAAGTAGTCTTTGATGATAAACCGTGGTTCCACGACATCAAACGTTTCCTTCAAACACGAGAGTACCCACTCGGGGTATCGTACAAAGATAAGAAAACTCTAAGGAGGCTTTCTAGGAATTTCTTCCTCAATGAAGATGTTCTATACAAAAGAAACTTCGACATGGTTCTGCTCAGATGCGTCAACAGACAGGAAGCAGACACAATCATCCATGAAGTACATGAAGGGTCCTTTGGAACCCATTCAAACGGGCATGCAATGTCTAGAAAAATCTTGAGAGCAGGATACTATTGGATAACGATGGAATCCGATTGCTATAAATACGTCAAAAGATGTCACAAGTGCCAGATCTACGCAAATAAGATCCATGTGCCACCGACTCTACTCAACGTTCTCTCTTCTCCGTGGCCTTTCTCCATGTGGGGCATTGACATGATCGGGATGATTGAACCAAAAGCGTCCAACGGACATCGTTTCATTTTAGTAGCCATTGACTACTTCACCAAATGGGTCGAAGCAGAATCTTACGCCAATGTTACCAGACAAGTGGTTGTGAGGTTCATCAAGAACAACCTCATTTGCCGATATGGAATTCCAAGTAAGATCATTACAGACAATGGATCAAACTTGAACAACAAAATGATGAAGGAACTGTGTGAGGAATTCAAGATCGAGCATCACAACTCATCTCCTTACCGGCCAAAGATGAACGGCGCTGTTGAAGCTGCCAACAAGAACATCAAAAGATCATCCAAGATGGTCATCACCTACAAAGACCGCACGAATGTCGCCATTTGCTCGCATGGATATCGTACTTCAGTACGCACTTCAACAGGGGCAACTCCCTTTTCTCTAGTATACGGCATGGAAGCAGTGCTCCCCGTAGAAGTTGAGATCCCATCAATGAGAGTTCTCATGGAAACTAAGCTATCTGAGGCCGAATGGTGTCAAAGGTGCGACCAATGAACTTAATTGAAGAAAAGCGACCGCTCGTGTCACGGACAACTCTATCAAAGAAGAATGAAAAAGCTTTCGACAAAAGGTCCGACCTCGTGAATTCGAGAAGGTGACCTCGTGCTTAAAAAGATTCATCTTTTCAACCGATTCTAGGGGCAAATGGACTCCTAATTACGAAGGCCCATACATCGTCAAAGAAGCTTTTCGGCGGTGCTATGACTCTCACAACCATGGACGATGATGAACTCCCACATCCGTGAATGCTTGCATCAAGAAATACTTTGTCTAAAAAACAAAAGAATTTCGGTAAGTCAAAAACCCGGGCGGCTTAGGCAAAAATGAGCGTCTCGGTGGATTGAAAACCTGAAAAGGCGATCCAGGCAAAAATTAGAGACAATAAACAGAAATTATCCTGATAGATTGAAAACCTGAAAAGGCAATCTAGGCAAAAACAAGGATACAAAAATGACAAAGTAACTGCAGTCAGTCTGTATTTTGTCCATATGAAGAATTTCCCATCAACGGATCTTCAATCAACTCTTCTGAAGCAACAAGCACAGTTGAAATTCAAAGTTGTTAGGGATAGTAGTGGTTATTTGCTTTCAATGTAGCCTTTTCCCAATACATTATCATTTCCCAACTTTTGTAAATAGTTCATGGAATCACGCATTTGGCTGATTACCATTCTATCAATAAATTTGAGCTTTGTGCCTTTTGTTTGCAAATCCTGCTTTATTCTGTTCTGCAAAATAACGCTTTTTATTGTGAAAATCACTTTTTGAAACAAAAATGTTTTAAATGAATTTTTACTTCAAAATTTTGAAACAAAAGCAAAAATTTTCCTTTGAACTATGAACACGGAAAAAACTTCAACAGTTTTTCCAAGAGTGTTTCGGTCTCCGAAGGATAAAACAACTGCTACAGCAGTCTTCTCCTCAGCAGAAATCATCAAAGGACGGTATTCTTATTACAAAAAAGAATCCCCAACCAAGTTGCCAATAAAGTGCCTTTCTCAAAAAGTTTAAAGCCTGCAACTCAAAATCTTCATTAGTGAACATCTGCACCATTGCTGCAAATTTCACCGAGTATTTGTTCAAACTGTGACGTGGTCCTTTTCCCAAATATCCCTTTAAGTGTCTTTGTCAAGTATTGTTAGCATACATATAACATTCATGACATTCATACATAATAGCATCATTCATTGCATTTTTGCATTCCTCGAAATGTTTGCTTCCCACATCACTGGTGTAAATCACACTTACTCATGTAAGCACAAGTCTATCCCTAGTAGAGTATCTCCCAAACGGAAAAGATACATTTTCCCTTTTCCCCGGCGGAGTCCCCAAACAGAGAAATGCATTTTCTTCTCTCCACTACATTCCCCAGCTGAGATCATTCCTCATTGGGAATAATGTCTTGATTGATTTTTTTCTTTTTTTTTCCAGTTCATTCCTGGATAGAACACTGTCTATAATCAACAAAGCAATAAGCAATAGCCTCATCATCTGAGCTGCTTATCTTTCTCTTCATTCGTAAAATTATCATAAAAATTTGTTTTTCTCGACAAAGTCAACATCATGACTATACGAGAGATTTCCCGACAGTTGTCTTTCTGTCTAAAAGAAAACTGTGCCTTCAATCAAAATGCGCATCTTCTCAAAGAGAGATCACAAGACTTTATCCAAGAAAATAGAAACTCATTGGAGTTCTATTTCTTTCACTGTCTGTTATTCACAAAGCTGAATACACAGCAATGTTCTAAAAGATTTACCTTGTTATAGTTATCACTTTACTGATAATTGGTAATATCTTTAAAACTCATTTTGAGATCTGTTTCCGTCATTTTGTTTGATATTCACAAAGCTGAATATTTAACAAAATTTCTAAAATATTTACCTTGTTATAGTTATCACTTTGCTGATGATTGGTAATATCTTCAAAACTCATTTAAAATTTGTTTTCTTTCACCTGTCTGTTATTCACAAAGCTGAATACACAGCAACTCATTTCTCAAGATTTACCTTGTTATAGTTATCACTTTGCTGATAATTGGTAATATCTTCTGAACCCATTACCATACTATATCACAAGGCTGATAATTGGTAATATCTTTTTCACTTACCTTAAACATTGTCACAAGGCTGACAGAAGGTAATCTCTCTATTTCCGAAACGAAACAAACATTCACATGTTTTGTGAATCATTCTTTCCCCAACAGGGACGTATTCACAAATTTTCCCCACCATGTCATTCCTTCGATAGTTATCTGGGTGAAACTTTTACAATCATTTTGCATCATCCGCATTTTTGGTATCTTAGGTCCAAAATTTGATTTCGATATTTAAGTCTCTTTACACCTATCAAAACGAAGATATTCATCTTCATCTCTCAGGTTAAAGAAACTTAAATAGGGGCATCTGTCATACCCCAATTTTTGACCTAATATACCACCTTACATTGGCATCATTGCATCACTAACAATTCGACAACATTAATCGGGTGTAGCAGTCACAGGTCAAAATTAGGGTTTCATCAGATTTTCATCTGAATCAAGAGACAACCAAATTAGGGTTTGAGTTTTTCTCACCACATTTGATCTATCTTGATCAAATCATCAGCCTCTGATCATCAGATACCCATTTTTCTCACAGAACAATCGAGGATCGACCAATTAGGGTTTTGGTCGAGCATAGGCATTCTCTGATTTTTTGAGCAAGGAATGACTTTTTTGGATAGAGATTGGTCATTATATCTTAGATACAACATGTTGACCTAATTTCTGAATTCAGAACATCACAGAGGTTCACAGACTTCATCAATCAATTTCAGAAACGTCTGATGAAAATTCATCTGCACAGAAAAGTCAAACTTTGACTTTTGATCAAATTTTTCAAAACAAAACTTTTTCCAACATCAAAATACTTCAAATGATCCATCATGATCATAAAAAATCAAAGAATTTGAAAAAGTCAACAAAAATTCAAAAGTTTTTATACTTAGAAATTTTTCTAAGTGTTGAAATTTCTTACTTTTTTTCAAACTTCATGCCATTTTTTCACCTAGTTCCAATTTGAATTTGAAAAAACTCAAAACATGAAAGTTGTAGCTTGTGAAAAAATCTTTCCAAAATGTCCAAGAACTCTCAAATCCATGGAGTCTAGCTATGCTTTTGAAATTGAAACATAAGGCTCCATGAAACTTGATTTTTAAAAGTCAAAACATCAAATTATAGGTCATTTTGTGTTTTTTCTCATTTAGACCACTTGCCACCATGCCAAATGAGTCATCAAACTGATAAATATCAGCCTAGAGTAATAATTGAGAGGATTGGGTCAAATTGTAAAAATTGAAGCACATGGTGAAAAAAGGAAGTTTCCTTTTTTGGCAATTGTCATTCTTGCCCCTTAAGCAATCCATGATTCATCCAATTGCCATGTCCTTGTTGCCTAACAAATCAGAACTTTTGGCCTATAAAAGGATCACCAATTCAAGTTCAACTTACACCAAAGCATCACAAATCCATGCTTTCCTTCCACGTTCTTCAAATTCAAGCATTATAGTTCAATTTGCCAAACATTGCAATTTTCAAATTTAGCAAGAACTATGATAAACTTTGGTGTCTAACATATCATAATATCCATATGGAATCTGTTTAAACATTAAAATCAAGCTAGATCAAGCTAAAAAACAGTTTTCACTTTCCATGCTTTCACAACTTTCAAACTGCCCAAGCAATCGAATTTGGAGTTAAGCTTGATCAAACTGTGATCAAATCACTCAAACAGCATCACTATACATCATGTATATGATCCAGGCCATTAAAATCTAACTGTAGCACGATTTCCATCAAAATCCAGTTGCCATTTTTGAACTGTGCAGGTGAACTTGGCTGGATTGATTGGAAAGGATTCAAGGCAAGCAGACTATCCTCACAGCTTCCATACATGCCGTTGGTGCTCAAGCAGTCATAAAACAACAACTGGAAGCATCAAAATCCAGTTTTCGATCCTCACTTTCACAGGTAAGAACACGAAATCCATTCTCATAATTCCTTGCATCAATTGAAAAAAACTCACGGCCATTCTCTTTCTGCACTAATAACGATCATTAACCCTAAAAAAAATCCAAGAATCATCAAACCTTTATCATTTAATTTGAGTTTTTCAGATTAGGGTTCTTAGTGTTCTTCGAAACCAAAAATGTTCTGGGCTTAAAATAAATGAAATTAACAATTGCTATCATGTTCGTTGTGCAAAATCGATCAAGTTTCATTTTTATATCATTCAATTTGGTTGAGAAACGAGGATTCTAGCTAGGATTTGGATTTCTGAAAATCAAAATCATGAAGAACATTACGCGCGTGTTCTTCATTTGTTTTCCAATTTAAATTTTCAAACTTTCCAATCTCATATCAACGCGTGTCATTGTCCACTAAAACACAGAAACGCGTTTGGTCTAGTGGTTGCTTGCTTGGTCTTAAGTTTCTTTGCCACGCGTCCCACCTCATGGTCATGGGTTCAATACCCACCAGGACCATTCTTTTTTACAACTTTTCAAATTTTTCATGTTTTTTTACAAAACTTCCACAATTTTTTTTGACCAATCAAAACTTCTCATTTTGAGATGATTTTTTAAACACTTGTCAACAAATACATCTATTTTATGATAGTGCAAAAATTTTTAGAAAAAACTTTCATCTGATTAAATTTAAATCGAGCCGAAAACGACGTTCTGAACACTTTTCAAACCTCCTTAAAAGGTGAATTTTTCAAGTTTTCGACTTCGATTTTCAAAACTTTTCATAAATGAACCTCACCTTTCAAAACATTTTCAAATCATTTTTCAAAACTTTTTTCATCAAAACTTACATTTTTACCATGATCGATCCAATTTGAACGATAAAATCAAATTCGTTCTTTCTCGAATTTCTCAATCGATCTTGGGCCACCCTTATGGTGTAAGTCCCAATCCTTTATGTACATACTTAGTTTTACTTGTACATACTCAAATCATCATTGTCAATATTCAAACATAAACAAATTTCCTTCGTTTGTTTTCATTCGTTTGTTTATACACCGATACCATTGGTATTGAAAGGAGCATTATTCCCTGTGAAACTGCTTTCAAACCAATGGGCCTCCTTCACGGTGTAAGTCCCATAACATTCTTTTGTGTACATAATATTTCTTTGTACATATCAAATTCTTTTCAAAACACATACAAATTTTTATCTGTACATAACACAGATACTTCTTTTTCAAATACTTTTTATCTGTACATAATACAGATACCTTTTACAGATAAACTTCAATCTATCATTTTCGTTTCATCTGTACATTTTACACTGAATACCATTGATTTTGAAAGAAGCATTATTCCCTGTGAAACTGTTTTCAAATCAATGGGCCTCCCTTACGGTATAAGTCCCAACCCTCCTATGTACATCCATCTTTCTTTGTACATAAAAACTCGTCCGTGTACATATTCACTTCCTTGTACACAGTTCAAACTTGTAAATAATCAAGTTACGCTCGTTTTTTAACGTTCGTTTCACAGACACTTGTTTATATTTCATAAACTGCTGTAAATAAACATCATGCATTGTTTATATTTCCTTCATAAACTCCTGTGAATACATATCACACACACACTTGTTTATACAAATTGTCTAATCATAACATAACAATTAGACTAATCAATAGGTTCCCCACAGTATAGCCTCCGCTTGGGCTTTATACAAGATAATTTATCTCCAACAAAGTCTAGCCTTCTCTTGGGCTTTGTACAAAGAAAACTCTCCCCACAGAGTTTAGCCTCCGCTTAGGCTTCGTATAAGACAGTACTCCCCTGTTGAGTCAGCCTCCTCTTGGGCTTCGTTCAAAAGAACTCCTCATTGAGTTTAGCCTTCTCTTGGGCATCATACAATGAAAGAGATAGGAAATCTCTTAACAGCCTCCTATTGGGCTTCCAATACAAAGAATCACCCGCGCTAAGATAGAACCCTGAAAGGATGGTTTCCCGGTGAAATCACTTTCAAATCCCCCAGAGAGTAAAATTTCCCGGTGAAATTGCTCTTATTCAGAAAAGGATGGTTTCTCGGTGAAATCCCTTTCAAGCCAAAGCCAGCCATACCCTATAGCTTCCTCTTGAGCTTCATACAAGGACCCTCGATGACCCTCGAATGCCTCCTCTTGGGCTAACAATACAAGGACCCACGGGCTTCTTAAAAGCATCCCTTTAATCCAATCAATTTCTCCTCGAGATTTAGACATTTATCATCTCTATGGAAGAAGTATCTCATCTATCACATCACATACAATCAAAACTTTTCAAAACTTTTCAAACTCTTTTCAAACTATTTTCAAACAAAAACATCTCTTAATTGTAAGTGGTAACGCTTGTACACTCAAGCAAAACACCCAATACTTACAGTTAAAAGATTCAATCATCTTTTTCAAACATCTTTCTTAAACATGTAAGTGGTAACGCTTGTACACTCAAGCAAAACACCTAATACTTACGACGAAAGATTTAATCAATCAAACTTTTCAAAATGTATGTGATGAAATAGATTAGATACATTTTTCATTAAGATGACATTTGTCTGTCTCTTACTAACATCCCGTTGCTTTCCACTAGCATAAGTGGGAACTACGATTGCTCTGACTTTCTCAACATCCCTTTGAGAATACGTAGGCACAAGGTCTCATCCTTGGCGAGCAAATTTCTATCTCTCTCAGACCAAACAAACCATAGAACCCTCTAGATCCGAGCTACAAATGCTCGATTCCCACTGGGGATATGTATGGAAGATCCACGGATCTTTGCGAGCACAATAATAATAAACGCTAGAATCCCACACAACATTCCTTAAAATCCCAAAGGAGAAACTTTCCCAATCATAGAAATAGCAATTAAAACACACAAACATATCAAACGTATTCATATATAAAGCTGTAGATAACTACATATATTTAGGGTGCTCCATCTATTCCCTTTATATAACAATCCCCGAATCTCCCGATGCGTTGCGTCTAGTTTGCGCTAGTCGCATACCAATATCAATTGAGGGTATTTCTTTCCCTTTTCATAATCATTAAATCATCTTTCTTGTGTTGAAAATAATAAAGCTTGATGCTCACGGCATCTTTATAAACAAATCAAAAGATTTAAATCGTTTCGAGCCAGAGAATCCGAACTCATGTTCGCATCCTCTAGCGCGTCACCTTTTAACGCGAACAAATAGCACATGATAACAGCAAATCATGAACATGTAAAGTTAATTACAACACACATGGAATTAATATACAACAAGTATACGCAACGAATAATTTACGAATTATAACAAATTCTTGCTACAAAAACCATATTAATCCTTCAAGATCTCCATTACTGGTTTTGAAAATATTTTTATTAGATAATACTCGTTCTAAGCTTTCCAACGATACCAACTATGTCTAAATCGGAGTTACGGTCGCAAAGATATGACCAAAACCGTTTTCAGAAAATCACCTTCTGTTCCTACACAGTATGTATCGACACAAAACTCATGTGTCAATACATAAACTATTTGTATCGACTCATGTATCGTATGCATCGATACATAGCTTTAAAAATTCTGCATTTTTCAAATTTGGTTCAGTATGTGTCGATGCATATCACGTATGTGTCGATGCATAACTTTGATTTTCTTCCTATGAGTCGATGCATGACTCTATGAGTCAATGCATACATTTTCCACACCTTTGGTTTTCTAAATTTTCATTGCTTGAATCGATCCATAGTCCCATGTGTCGACCCATACTGCGATTTTTCATCAAAAAAACCAGTTTTTCTTCACTGTTTTCAATTCCCATTAATTCCATTCATTACCAAACTTTATATTATCACAGAACAGAATTAGATCATGTATTTTCACATCCAATTGATCACTAATTATACTTTCTACTTATCCTACGATCATCCTACACAATCAACCGTTCATAACAATTCCAATTGAAGTTTTTACGTCGGATTATAACGTTAGGGCACAACCTAGAATCCTAATTCGAGATTCTTAACGGATCAATTCGTTCTATTGATCATCAAAACCTATAAGGCATAATAATCTGATCAAATCACCCCTTACCTCGCGATGAATCTTCGAATTCTGACGATTTGACTTTTTCTCCTCTTTCTCTTCTCTTCTCAAAAGTACGTAGAATGAAATCCTAATTTCTCTTCTCACTTTTTCCGTTATTTATTCCTTTTATAATAATAAAATAACATGATTAGTAAAATTAGAGCCTTTTACTCTAACACCTCCCAATCTACTTCACACCCTTAATACATCCATTTATTTAATTAAATAATTAAATCCATTAATTCAAAAATGCCAATAATTAAACCTTTAATTAAATTAATAATTAAATTTCTAATTATTTAATAATTGAATTATTTGGGGTGTCACAGGTCTCGCCGAGGTGCTGCCCGGTTATCAGCTAGCAGACCCATCTCGGTCTCTATTTATCGCTCCTAGCCCGGGCAATATATTTTATGTATGAACAAGAACCAAAAACAAAATGAGACAACTAGTAAGTTAAGAAGGCAACATGATCTTGGTCAGATACTTCCTCAGTACCGACCTCGTGAAAATATTTGATAAAATGTTTATAGGTCGGACGGTCGAAGTCAAAAATTGGCTTAGTACGAGCCATCATAATAGGGTCGAAGGTTTTACTAGTAGGGTGAAGACTTGTTATTGTTGGTATGTCAAACAAAGCGAGGGTCACCATTCCGTAACGTAGGTGAAAAATATTGGTAGAAACTTCCCAAAAAGAAGAGCTGCAATGAGCATGTTTGAAGTGAATTTTAGACAAATCATAAATATCTGAGTCAAGTCATAAATTTCGCGATCCTTCCCGAATTGCCCTTTTTTTCTTCTCAATCTTGTCTAACCAAACAATGTACTCTTTATTTTTGGGAGAGGGAAAGGCAAAAAAACACGCCTAGGTGCGCTCATGAATCCTAAGTCATAAGTCTTATCTTAAAAAGTTTCAGATTTATCACTAGGATAATAAGGGAAAATTTTGGCCAACTGTTCAGGTTTCTCATAAGCTTTAGGAAAATTATCTAAGAAGGCGTAATTAATACACAGAAAGATATAAGTACCTAAGAAGCCAAGACCATTGCCTTCTCCTTTTCTATAGGTGGCTCTGAGACATAATTATGTTTATCGACAACAATGAGGGCATCAACGTCAGAAGTAGAGGAGAAGAAGAGGAAGCCATTTTTCTCGCTCTCTAAAAAGAAAATTTTCTTGGTCACGAAAAAATAGAAGGGATTCTGAAAGGCTAGGAATTGGCAAAGGAGAAGAAAATAAAAAGTGGTGATTGGTGCTAGACCTAGTAGGGAAGACCATTATTCGATCTTGCACAACTACGATCAGGAGGAAGTTAAAACTACTTGATGTTAGAACTAACTTCCGAACCAGATTAAACTGGTGGTGAAAAAAGTGCACATTCAATTCGTAAATACACTTTTTTGCACATTCAAGTTTCACAGATTACTCGAGAGATTTTTTCGAGTTAATCTCACAAGTTATTCAAACTCGTGATTGTTCATCAAAAATACCCACAAACTAGATAGTACCAAATCAAATGCACTAACTAAAACTGATAATGTACACAACCAATTCGAACATAATTCAAAACTAAAAAAAATTAAATTTGTTAAATAAATGAACGTATTGATCGAGTTTGAAATTAAAAAACAATCATAAGGTCATGTTGGACACGAGCTGAATTTTGAACTTAACCCTAGCACTAACTAAGAAGCAGCCCTACCATTGCATCTCTTTTGCTTCTCAACTCAATTTCCCAAACGGAACCTTCACGTTCCGGCACCGGATGGCAGAGAATGACAAAGCTCTGAAGGACTGCGAACGCATGATTCAGAAGAGTCTCAAGTGTATTTCAATTCTCCCCCCTTCTCTATTATTCTTACTATCACATTTTCTGGTTTTAGGTTTATTTCCCCCAATTCTAATAGCTTATTCATCCTGTTATTATCAGCTCCAATCGTGAAATTCTTGAGGGAACACTTGGACAAATCCGGGTGTCCTGTTCAAGACAATTTCTTCAAAGCTATTAACTGTGATAGGCTTCAAGCCAGCGGTTACATTCCCGGTGAAGGGGTCGGTACATTAAGTTCTTAAATTGTTTTTTCTTATAAGTGCTTATTTAACTTATTTAATTGTTTTTGTTATAAGTGCTTAATGCTTATTAACGTTTTTCGGAAACAGATAGTTGTGTGTGGAAATCGAATGCAAATGCAAGACGAGGTTACACAGGCTATAACTCATGAGCTAATTCATGCGTTTGATGATTGTCGAGGTGCAAACTTGGATTGGACTGATTGTGCTCATCATGCTTGTAGCGAGGTTCCTTTTTAGCGATGCCCCTTTTATTCATATTAACTTTGATGTAGTTTTATGTATTAGTATAATTTTTAATCAATTTTTCTTGATGATTATGTGAAACAGATTAGGGCTGGTCATTTAAGTGGTGATTGTCATTTCAAACGGGAGCTTCTACGAGGTTTTATGACTGTGCGAGGACATGAACAAGTACGCAATTTCTTTCCGTCTTTTGTTTATTCTAGACGTTGAGATAATGCGCAACGGCTTTAAGAAATTACTAGATTTGAGTCACTTGCTTTAGTATTGGATGTTTCAAAGTATTTTAATTGAGATATGCTATGATCAATATATAACAACAAGTTAGGACCTTGCAAACCATAAATTGGGAGGAGCAAAAGTAGAATCCGGAGTAGGCATAGAATGTACCAACTACCAAGGACTGGTTGGCAGGTTCATGTTCCTTGCCCACACTAGACCGGATATCACACATCCTGTATGTGTAATTAACGATTTATTTAGGATCCAAGAGAACCTTATCTTTGAACTGCATATACAATTCTGCACCACTAGAGTGTGAGTTGAAACACTTTTTAAGAATGTTAAATTGAGCCTAGAAGCTTAAGCTGATGTAGACTATGAGAATTCTTTAGGTTTAGTTTGGAAGTTAGAAAGGGAAAATGTGCAGAGAAAATGGAAGTGGAAAGGATGATAGCTCCCCCATCTTGCACAAAGGGTTATTTTTCTATAAAATTTTAATAATGCTAGCATTACATTCTTTAACGCACTTCAACACGCACTCTAGTTTTGGTTAAAAATCTCATGGATCCCACCAAACTTCTATCGGATCCACATGATTTGGTGGAAGCGGAACCCATATGAGTTTTAATCAATTGAAGAGAGTGTGTTTATAATTGTTAGTTGCTAGTACTCCTCAATATTAAACCCTCTTGTATGGAGGAACTAATGTACTGGACCGGAGTTTTGGAGGACTTTGACAAATTCTCCAAGGAATATTCGTCTCTTGATTATAATACTCTCATAATAATAATAAAAAATTCAATTATAAGCATGCTTCCCATCTCTTTTAAAATATTTCTCCCAAACAAAATGAGTAACTCCCTTAGCCATAACACCCTTGCATCCTGCCGCCTCCTATCTCTCAAACAAAGTCTTGGTAGACAAATGATCAACTTCTAGATATTGCATCTTTTTAGGAAGTATTTGGTTACTTGGCAAAAAAAAGTGGTGGCAAAATATTCTGCAGAATCTGAATTCTTATCCTTTCCTCGAAGCTTGTGTGAGTTGCTATGGCTAAAAAATCATCTTAGATAAATGAAAAGGAAAACTTAGATCTTTTTTAAATGTTTCTCATATTTATTTTTATATAGGGGGCATATCAAGTGAGAGGAGTGTCTTATAGTGAGAAATGAGAGAATAAGATAATGGCCCTTATATAAAAGCGATGGAGTTAAGGTTTCAAAATAAGCAGTGGTACCCTCATTGCAGAATCACTTCCCACCTAGTCAAACTTCACTCCTTTATCCACAGAGAAACAGGGACAGGGATAGATATAGAAATTTTAGACAACTAGTATAACCACGCAAAATCATGTTTCCTTTAGACTACTTTAGGATACTTCATGCCAGTTTTGGCAGTGGTAACGATAATGTCTAGTCGGGGCTAATGATTTTGCGTTCCTCTTTGGCCCTGTATAATGGTTATATATTGCTGTACTTTATCCTACTCGTTGAAGTGGAATTACTAAAGATTGTTTCCAGATATTGTTTCACAGTGATCTAACACTGTTTTAAATATTACGGAGGTTAGACTAACTAGTTTGATACTGATTTGGTTTAATTTACCTTGAAGGATTGTGTCAAAAGAAGAGTTTTGACATCGTTGTCTTCAAATCCTTTTTGCTCTGGTTCAACTGCCAAGGATTCTATGGAAGCTGTATGGGATGTTTGTTATAATGACACAGCACCTTTCGATAGAGCTCCTTAGAAATAGCACTGTTCTTGCCAGTTTATGGCATAGCAACCATTATTACCATTCTTTGCCTCAAGGGACCACAAATGTAATTCAAATTAAAGAAACGATGAGTTATTTATCTTTAGCTGAGATCTCACTGACCAGACCACTCTTTCAGCTTAAGCGCAGATCTCTTTATCTTTTGCGAATTGTAACTTTATATGGAAACTTTTTTTCCTCTCATTGTTTATTGGCTTGCCAATTACCATAAATGGATATTACTTGTGCAGTATACTGAATACAAATTTGCTGTTTTTACTGGAGCCTGGTATAGCAGCCATTGAGTAGTGTAGAGACTTGGACATGGTAGTGTAGACACTTGATCTATGAATTGGTGAAAGTATGATAGACTCTATGATCTTTGATTTTAATTGCTTTAGGAAATCTCCGATTTTCTATGAAGATATGATGATGTTTAGATGTTGCAACAGTTAAGATGTTTATGTAGTGGAAATATTGATTTTTTTTTTGGATTTCAGCCTGTGTGAATAAATTCATGGAGTATTTGAATTGAATCATGACAATTTTTGTAAGTCATGAATCAAATAACGGCAAGCTTGAATCGATTCAAGTTTGTATGAGTTGCAATTATGTTTTTGTGAATCTCGTAATGAGAATTATGAATCGATTCATGAACTTAGAACTTGCAAAAAACTTTCATTTTCATGTTCCAAACCTATGAATAGAACTGTATGATTAAAAATTAGTGGAATCTGGTGTGCAAAATATGGTTGAGGTCAAGTAAGGTTTACTATTAACCAAATTTGTGTCACAAACTTAGGAATAGAACTGAATGTTGATTAGTGGAGGTAAATCCATAAACTTAGGAATATAACTGAATGTTGATTAATGGAGGTGAATCCTATTTTGTAAATCATAAAGAAATACTTAAGTTAACGTTGTGTTATACCTAGGTGAATGTATGCAAATAAATGTTAATTGTAATGTAAGATTAAGCTTAACATTGACTAAGATTAATGAATGGCATCCTACAAGGTGCAAAGAAGTACATATTTATACATATAGAAGCTTAGTAATAAGAGAGACTTTTAAAATTAATTTATAATACAATTTTAAAAAATAATTTGATAAATTATGATATTTAAATTAATTTCATGGTGGTCAATTTTAAATGACATATAACTGATATTCAAATCGATTGAAGTTGGCTTTGAATGATTTGGTCAGATTTAAAATTAATATTAAAAAAAATTACCTAATTGATTTAGATCGAACGAGTTCACCAAATATTAGTTTAGTCCTAGTCTATATTAGTAATAATAATAGGTTAAAATCCAATAAGTTGAGATGCTTCTCTTCATAAAAAAAATTTGAAATATAATAAAGGTACAATTAATCACCAACTCACTGTACTTAATTTAATATTTCAGTTTGATCCTTAACTATTTTTTTTTACATATTGATTCATTAAAATCTATTCTGATAGTCAAATTGATCATTTCGTTAAATTTTCAAAAAATTATTAAGCGTATGTTTGGTAATTCATAAAATCACGGTGGGAGGGATATCATACCGTGAAAATAGAGAAGCTAGGAAATGTAGAGTTAAAGAAAAGTGTTTTTTTTCACTCTCATCGTGAAAACATACAGGCACTAAGTTGTGTTTATGTAATATGACATCATAGTGTTGGCTGATGATTTCGATGGACAAGTTGAATTTGAGATAATGGGCTTTATTGTGTTGAGCCTGCGTTCAAAGGAAGAAAATGAAGTCCAATTGTTATGTTTTTCGTTTGAAAAGAAAAGAAGATTCGAATTGGCTATTACTGTTGAAGTTTCAAATTCGAAATGGAAATTCAATGTCTACAACAAACAAGATTTCGAATTCAAAAATGAGACGTTGTTTCGTTAAGGACGCGTGGAAGCCAGGGAATTCATAAGACATGCAATATTCGAACATGGCATTATTCTATAACAAGACCGTTAGAGTCGAATTAGTATAAATAGGAGTCTTAGTGTTAGGACTTCGTGTGTTCATTTGTACAAAAACTCATATATACTCAAATTACCAAGTGTTAGGGAAACGAGTTTGCAGAGCAATTTACGTATAGAAACACCATATTTACTTTCGAATTAATTAAAGTTCTTTATCTTTCCAAGTCATTTAACTTCGAGTTATCTTTTTATCTTTCCAGTCAGAAATTATATCTTTTGAAGTCTTTACTTTCTTTTAACAAATCTTTTACATTTCGTTTACCAACCATTTACATTGCTTTAGAAGTTCTTTATGTTTTAGTCAAGTTTTGTTATCACTTTTAATTGAAGCCTTTATTTCATTAATCAAATTTATTTCTATTCGTGCTCTTAAGCATTCTTAGTATTCTAGACAAAAGATGTTAGACATAAGTTCCAACACAAGTTTAAATACCAAAACTTAGACACATGTCCTAGGATCAATCTAGTCGATCTTGTAAGTTACCAAAGACATTGTTGATTTGGAAGACTAGCGGTTGTTTACTAGAAATCACTGTAAACAAATTGGCACACCCGGTGGGACGGTGTCGAAGTATTATTTGCTTAAACTTGCGAAATTTAGTTTGAGTATTTTGTTTTCGTTTGTGATCTTCTGAGTCTAGATATTCGTTGTGTTATATGAACCTTGGAAGTGGTAAGATAACCGACAATAACCAACCAATACCCAGAAGAAAACATACCAAGAAAATGGTTAACACAACTAGCCAAGATGGGGGACAAAATCCCCCACAAGGACAAGTACAGTCGTTAGTAGTTCGATTGTAGCATCTGGTATAATCCTAAATTCTCCGGCCATGCCAGTATCCACGAGTACTGCAGTCGCGGGTAGTTCGAACACGGTGCCTTCAGGCACAACGAAGATACCAACAAATGTGTCAACAAGGCCTATCCTGTCACATATATGAAATCAAGCCCAATTTTTAACCCCTAGGCCTCCAGCTTTCAAAAATTTTAGGCCTCGAAGGGAAAATCCACCATATGGAATGCCAACTTCGTTTATGGCAGGATTGCATAATACTACAACAACAACCTCTTCCCCAATCTAAGGATCTGGTTCTAGGATGAATCATGTGGGCCCAAATACCCAAAATCTAGGATCTTTCACCCAAATGCCTATGCTTACAACAAATTATCAGGCAGTATTTAGGCAACAGATGAATGATAGTAACCATGATATGATAAGGGTCTTAGCCCGCGAAATGAGTATAATTTTCACCCCTTTAATCCAGAATATTAATAGAACCAACCAGGAGAATACCCAAACTAACCAACGAATGTCAGCACAAATGACACAAATAGCAGACTTCTTTGACGCCCCTGATGCGCCAACGAGACGTAGGCAGAACCAAGTAGTAGTTCAAAACAAAGAACCTACCATTGAACAAATTCGACCCCCTAGACAAAATGTTGAAGGGAGAAATATGGGGACAAGGGTAGAACAACAAGAAGTTCAATAAGTTCAAGAGGAACAACCCATAAGAGCGATGATGGTAAATAGGGGTCAAAACGCTGACAAAGTAATCCATGGGGTGAGAAATGATAACATTGTGGCAAAAAACAGTTTAACCGTCATGATCGAAAGAATTATGACCCAAAATGGTTTGAATTCAGGATTTATGAGGCCAAACTATATGTCCCCCATCACTGAATATATTCTAAAGATTGAATTGCTAAGGGGTTGCAAAATCCCTAAATTTACAAAATTTTCTAGGGACACCAGCGAATCAATTGTAGAACACATAGCCATATATTTAACCGAAGCAGGAGATTTGGCCAATAGTGAAAATCTTAGGATAAAATATTTCCTAAGTTCTCTAACAAAAAATGCTTTCACTTGGTTTACTACCCTCCCTCAAGGATCCATAGATACGTGGCCCTACTTGGAAAGATTGTTCCATGAAAAATTCTACATGGGGCAATCCAAAATAAGCCTCAAAGAATTGGCCAGTATTAAAAGAAAATTCACAGAGCCAATAGATGACTATCTGAATAGGTTTCATCTCTTAAAATCTAGGTGTTTCACAGTAGTACCTGAACACGAGTTAGTCAAAATGGCTGCTAGTGGTTTGGATTATTCTATTAGAAAGAAGTTAGACACTCAATATTTGAGAGACATGGCTCAACTAGCAGATAGGGTTCGACAAGTAGAGGGCATGAAGGCTGAAAAGGCTAGGGATAGTAAAAACTATAAAAAATAAAGGGTAGCTTATATAGAAGCAGAAGAAGAGCTAGAAGATTGCCATGATCCTTATGATTTCGATCAATTCGATGTGGATCTAGCAGAATTAAAACAAGCACCCCCTTATTCTTGCAAGGTCTCTGTCCCATCGAATGACAAGAATCCTATTGAGAACGAGAAAAATGATAAATTTCCTAAGAAAGTATACACATTTGACATAACTAAATGTGATGAAATTTTCGATTTACTTGTAAAAGATGGCCAAATGATAATGCCTCATAATATTAAAACTCCTCTGTTAGAACAACGGAAGAAGAGAGGTTTTTGCAAGTATCATAATTTCTTGGGCCATAAAACCTCACAATACTTTCTTTTCAGGGATTTAATTCAGAATGCTATCAAGGAGGGTAGGCTTAAGTTTGCAGACAAATCCAAGGATTCCATGAATATTGACACAGATCCTCTACAAATAGCAGAAACCAATTACGCTGAGCCAATCAAATCAATATGGTGGAAGTTAGAGGAGTTAATGCTGACCAAGGAGATGAGACCCAAGAGGAAGAGGACTTCGTTCTGGTTGGTGGCAACATGTGGGCTACTGATGGTCTCATTAACAAGAACCCTAGAGTTTTGTCTTGGGCAAAGGCTACTGAAGGCCAAATCATTTCTAATGCAAGGATGGAAGAGGCTATTGAGGGCCTTAGGGTCAAGTTCGAAAAAGTACAAATCATTGAGGCTCAAAGTCTAGGGGTTAACATGGTTGATCTCAAGCAATCTTATCCAGAGATAGAAGAAGTGGAGAAATGTCTCTAAATGGAAAGGGAGAAGATGAGATATGGCTATCCAAAGAGAGAAATCAGCCCGCGTGATTATCTTTTCCACTGCCACAGAAGAAATGGAGAGATGTTGTTGTGTCCAAGATGTAGCATCATTTGTAACCAAAGGATTGTTGCAGAGTTCGAAAGGATCCAGCGCACTCGAATGAGAGTAAATTAGAGGCAAGATAGTCAACTATTCAAAGTCTATCCAAGGGCTGGAGAAAGCCTGCTAGGTTTTCTAGTTCGATGCCACAAGAGTGGGACTGAATGCTTGATGTGTCCAAGGTGTGATGCTGTTTATGATCGAAGGATGTCTAAAGCATTTGAAAGAATTCCTTTCGTGTCTTGTTGGACCCACCAGACTGGAAACCTTGTGGCTCTCAATTTTAATGCAGGGAAGGCACCAAGAAGGCCTGATAGTCCCTATTCCAGGGGAGAACGAAGAGTCATTCAAATTACCTACTGGAATTCCTACAGACAGATGGCTTCAGGCGAAAAATGACAAAGGAAAAGGAAAATGGAGGAGTTACGAACAAGGAGGTAGAACTTCCATGGCATACAGAAAACAATTCTATGTTTCAAAAAGGGAAGACATTAGGCTGGAGAATTACAAAGGCAAAAACCTAATGTCCAGATCTCAATGGAGGAGGCACCAACGAATGAAGAAGGCAGGAAAAGAGTCAACTTCGAAAGAAGTGGGCAAAACCAGCAGCAATAGGCAAACATCAACTATGCAGACTGGGGGCAAACAACCAGTAACAAGAAGATTGTTTTCTCAAAAAAAGGAAGTGACTATAGAGAAGTCCCAACCAAACACAGCGAATGATGAGGAGATGTTAACTGATGACTTTGAGTCAGACGGAGAATCATCTTTTAACGTAAATTGTAATGTAGTATCTGTGCTCCCTTATGAGTACAATCAAGAAACTAAAATAGAAGAATCTGAGGAAGCTGAAGAAGTGGAAATGGCGAAGCACAGACCTGTGTGCTACTACGTGATGAACAGTGGCGCGGTCAAAGAGCATAATGTATTCTTCGAAAGGCCTGATTAGGGGATGAAAGGCTATCTCAAGCCTTTATTCATAAGGGCAAGCGTTGAGTAAGTAGGAATCAACAAAGTGCTAGTGGATGGGGGCACATCAGTGAATCTCATGCCCCAGTTCATGCTTTAGAAGGATCAGGATATTCATACAGACATCAAGCCACACAACATGGTGTTATCAAACTATGAGTGAAAAGTAGGACACACACTAGGCGTGGTGCAAGTGGATTTGACTGTTGGTTCAATAACAAGGCCAACTACGTTCATGGTTATTGCTGCCAAGGCTAATTATAATTTACTGCTAGGACGTGAATGGATACATGGTATTGGGGCAGTTTCCTCATCTATGCATCAACGAGTTTCCATCTAGAGAGAAGATGGCATCGTAGAAAACATTGAAGCATATCAAAGCTACTATATGGCTGAAGTTAATCATGTGAATCGAAGAAATTTTGATCAAAATTTGTCCAACATTGGGCCATGCAACACAGCAGAAGAGGCGTTCGAACCAAACAAGAATGCCTTATACTTTCTTACCCTACACCCAAATGGATTTCAGTGGGATAGAGAGATAATGGGAGATGAAGAGGATGTCGAAGGAGTTCCTAGGGTACGACCAACAGGCTGGTCTGATGAAGACCCCAATCATGTTTGAGTCCTTGTTTTTCGAAAAGATTTTGGCCTATCTGGACGAAAACAAAATGAAGACGACTTTAGAAGCCGAAGTTATAAATATGGCTATGGAGGCCACAAAAAAAGAATTATACACAATAGGTCCTGGGGAACACTTCAAACCCTTACCCCCTGATGGACAAATACTAGAAGCAAAAGACCAGAGGCTAGACGCCATTTATGATGAAGAGCCTCTGGAATTCGAGAGGGACCCAACATCAACAAGCGTGAAGATGCTAGCGCAAGACCCCATCTAAGAGATAGATATAGGAGATGGCAGCACGAAGAGAGTCACATACATTAGTGCAAAACTCAACCCATGATTGAAGAGAAAGTTGATTGAATTGCTAAGACAAAACAAAGATTACTTCGCCTGGGATTATGATGAGATTCCTGGTCTGAAGAGAGAGCTGGTCGAATTAAGGCTACCAATCAATGATGGCAAGAAGCCCATCAAGCAAACGCCTCGAAGGTTCTCCCCAACAATCCTCTCAAAAATCAAAGTAGAAATCAAAAGGCTCATTTGTTGCAAATTCATAAGGACCGCAAGGTATGTAGAATGGTTAGCCAATATAGTTCCTGTTATTAAGAAAAAATGGTTATTTAAGAGTTTGTATAGATTTTCATGATCTAAATGATGCAACCCCTAAAGATGAATACCCTATGCTTAGGGCAGAAATGCTAATTGATTTAGCTGTAGACTTTAAATATATAAGTATGTTAGATGGATATTCTGGGTATAACCAGATTTTCATTGTTGAAGATGATGTGCCCAAAACAGCGCTTAGATGCACTGGAGCCATAGGCACCTATGAATGGATAGTCATGCCTTTCGGTTTAAAAAATGCTGGGGTAACTTATCAAAGGGAAATTAATTCTATTTTTCATAACTTCATCGAGTCGTTTATGCAGGTTTACATTGATGATATAGTAATCAAATCTGTATCAGATGAAAGTTATTTGGATCACTTTCGCCAATCATTCAAAAGAATTAGAAAACATGGCTTGAAGATGAATCTTCTTAAGTGTGCCTTCTTTGTGCAGGCTGGAGATTTCCTGGGCTTTGGGTCCATAAGAAGGGGATAGAAATAAATCAAAACAAAATGAAGGCTATTATGGAGGCAAAGACGCCAACAACAAAGAAAGAGTTGGAGTCTCTCTTGGGCAAGATAAACTATCTAAGAAGGTTTATATCAAACTTGAGCGATCGAACTCAGTAGGGTATTAAATAATGCATAAACTAAATATAGCACTATAGAAAAGTTATGTCTCTGCCTATATTTCTCCTGTACAAAGCTTAAATATTATATAAAACATGTTGATGTTTATGTTTCATCTCATTTTGATGTTATTAAACGTATGCTCTCAAAACCAATTATGCACAGTCGAATTGGCAAGTGGGCCTTGGCGCTGACTGAATATTCCTTAGCCTTTCTTCCTTTGAGGGCTATGAAAGGTCAAGTGGTTTCAGATTTCATAGTAGACCACTCAGTGGTTGAAAATTCAACACTTAACTATGTTGAATTACATCCCTGGAAGTTATTCTTCGATGGATCTGTCATACCCCAATTTTTGACCTAATATACCACCTTACATATGCATCACTGCATCACTAACAGTTCAGATCAGAACAGACTTAATCGGGTGTGACTTCTACAGGTCAAAATTAGGGTTTCATCAATTTTCCATCTGATTCAAGAGGTAATCAATTAGGGTTTGAGTTTCACTCACCTCAATTGATCTATCTTAATCAAATCATCAACCTCGATCTTCAGATATCCAATTTTTTCTCATGATCTATCGAGGATCGACCAATTAGGGTTTTTATCGAGGATAAGCAATCACTGATTTTTTTTATAAATGAATGACTTTTTTGCCTAGAGATTGACCTTCCTATCTTCAATACAACATGTTGACCTAATTTCTGGATTCAAAACATCACAGAAGTTCACATTTTTCATCAGTCAATTTCTGGATCATCTGATGAAATTTCATCTGCACTGAAAAGTCAAACTTTGACTTTTGGTCAACTTTTTTCAAGATAAAACTTTTTCAATCATCAAAATACTTCAAATGATCCATCATGATCATAAAAAATCAAGAAATTTGGAAAAGTCAACAAAAAGTCAAAATTTTCAACACTTAGAAAAATTTTCAAGTGTTAAAATTTCACATTTTTTCCTACTTTCATGGCAATTTTTCACATAGTTCCATTTGGAATTAGAAAAAACTCAAAACATTAAAGTTGTAGCCCTTGAAACAAGCTTTCCAAAATGTCCAAGAACTTGCAAATCCATGGTGTCTAGCTATACTTTTGATTTTGAAACATAGAGCTCCAAAAGCCATGATTTTCAAGTACAATCTTCAAAATTACAAGTCATTTTTTATTTTCTTTCCTTCTAGAAGCCTTGCCACCTAGCCAAGAAGGATAGAGCTGATAAAAATCAGATGGAAAGTAATTACGATGAGATAAGATCAAGTTGAAATTTAACCATGGTTAAAAGGAAGGTTCCTTTTGCATTTATGGCAAAAATGACTTTCTTGCCCTCTAAGGCAAGTTGTCCAAATCCAAGCCAATCTTCCTTGCTTGCTAATCTGATTTTTTGACCTATAAATAGAGGCCATGTTTGCCATTTGAAACCACACCAAAGCTATGCCAAAACAAGCTTTCTCTTTTCTTTCTTAAATTTCAAGTAACATAGTTCAAAGTGAGAATTCTTGCATTTTTCAAAACTTATGAAAACCATGAGAGATTTGGTGTCTAACATGTCTTAAAATCAATATGTAACTGGTTTGAAACTTAAAATCAACACAAGAATCATTAAAAATGTAATTGCTTTTCATATTTCTAAACTTGTAAAATCGCTTAAACTTCAAACCGTTAGTTGGCTCGAGCAAGTTGTGTTTTTTTTATTCAAACATCATCAACATACTCCATATGGATGATACAAACCATCACTTTTGATCTGTAACACCTCCAAGCACGAATTCGAGTTTCATTTTAAGCATATGCAAGTGGACTTGGTTGGAATGATCCAGGCAATTTCAGAGCAAGCAGACCATCCTCACACCTTCCATGAAGTTCACTGGTGCTCCAGCAATCCTTAAACATCAACTGTAACAGCTCCTTTAAAGATTTCGATCTCAGCTTCAAGAGGTAAGTGACTCAACTTCGAACTCCTTGATTTCTTATTTCCAGCTCAAAAATGGCTTAGCCATTTTGTTTCTGCACCTTCACTGATCATTAACCCTAAACTAATTGCTTGAATCCATGTCCATACACGATTTCAATTTGATTTTAAAGAACTAGGGTTCTTCGTGTATTCTGGAAATTTAATCATGTTAAACTAAAAATAAATGAAATTAAACCACATCATCATGTTCCTGGTTCAATTTCGATCAAGTTTGATGTTTACATCATCCATTTTCATTGAGAAACGAAGGATCCGCTTGAAGAAGGATCGAGGAAGAAGAAAGGCGCGCTTTTTTCAAATTCAAATAAAAAGTTTATAATATTATAACATGGTTTGAGATAAATACACGGATGTATTGCCGCCCCAGCGGTTGCCAGCTCACTCTTAACACTTTGCCTTGCCACGCCTTGCCCAATGGTCCCGGGTTCGAGTAGCTTTGGGACCATTTTTGCCAAACTTTTTTGTTTTCTCTTCATATTTTTTTCAAACTTTGACTTCTTCAAAACCCAATCAAAACTCCTCATTTTAAGGTGATCTTTTGTACACTTGTCCATTAACATGTATATTTTATGATAATGTCAAAAAAATTCAAAAATACTTTCTTTTGATTATATTTTTATCGAGCCGAAAACGATACATTTTGAGTACTTTTCAAAGACGTTTCTTTCAAACTTTTGAAGCCCGAAACTTTTTCAAACTTCTTGTAAGTATATTTCACTTTTCAAAAATAGTTTCAAGATCTTTTCAAACTTTTCAACAAACTTACACATCTTTTTTTCCATGATCGACCCGATTTGAAGATAAAACCGAACTCGTTTTTCCTCGAAGTTCTTAACCGATCATGGGCCTCCCTTACGTGTAAGTCCCAAAATTCTTTTATGTACATAATTATTTCCTTGTACATATCCAATTCTTTTATGTACATACCAATTTTTACTTGTACATAATACGATACCTTTGTAATACTCAAGCATGCACAAACTTCGTCTTTGCTTTCGCTTGATATATGATCAATACCATTGGTATTAAAAGGAGCATTATTCGGTGAAACTGCTTTTAAACCAATGGGCCTCCTTACGTGTAAGTCCCAACCCTCCTATGTACATCCACCTCTCCTTGTACATAAATACTCATTCGTGTACATATTTACTTCCTTGTACACATTCAAACTTGTAAGTAATCAAGTTACGCTCGTTTTAAACGTTCGTTTTACACATACTTGTTTATATTTCCTTCATAAACTCTTGTAAATAAACATCATGCATTTGTTTATATTTCCTTCATAAACTCCTGTGAATAAACTTCATATACTTGTTTATATAACTGTCTGGTTATAACGTAACAACTAGTCTAACCATTAAGTTCCCCACAGAGTTAGCCTCCTCTTGGGCTTCGTACAAGATAACTCCTTCATCTGAGTTAGCCTCCTCTTAGGCTTCATATAAGAAAACTCATCTACTGAGTTTAGCCTCCGGTTAGGCTTCATATAAACAAGACCGACCTCCTCTGGGCTTCGTTTAAAAGAACTCTTCATTAAGTTTAGCCTTCTCTTGGGCATCAAACAAGAAAGAGACCAGGAAATCTCTTAACAGCCTCCTATTGAGCTTCCAATACAAAGAATCACCCGCGCTAGGATAGAACCCAGAGAGTATAATTTCCCGGTGAAATTGCTCTTAATCTTAAGAGGATGGTTTCCGGTGAAATCCTCTTACCTTATAAGCTTCACACCCTCGATGACCCTCGATGAGGAATGCCTCCTCTTGGGCTAACAATACAAGGACCCATGGGCTTCTTAAAAGCATCCCCTAATCCAATCAATTTCTCCTAGAGATTTAGACGTTTATCATCTCTATGGAAGAAGTATCTCATCTATCACATCACATACAATCAAAAAAACTTTTCAAACAAAAACATCTCTTAATCTGTAAGTGGTAACGCTTGTACACTCAAGCAAAACACCCAATGCTTATAATTAAAAGATTCAATCATTTTCAAAAAACATCTTTCTTAAACTCGTAAGTGGTAACGCTTGTACACTCAAGCAAAACACCTATAACTTACGATGAAAGATTTCAATCAATCAACCTTTCAAAATATATGTGATGAAATAGATTAGATACATTTTTCATTAAGATGACATTTGTCTGTGTCTCTTAATAACATCCCATTGCTTCCACTAGCATAAGTGGGAACTACGATTGCTCTGATTTTCTCAACATCCTTTTGAGAATACGTAGGCACAAGGTCTCATCCTTGCCGAGCAAATTTCTTTCTCCCTCAAACCAAACAAACCATAGCTCCCTTTAGATCCGAGCTACAAATGCTCTGATTCCCATTAAGGGATATGTATGCAGAGGATCCCAATGATCTTTGCGAGCACAATAATAACAAAACCTAGGATCCCACATAATCTACCCTTCTTAAAATCCAAAGGAGAAACTTTCCCAATCATAGAAATAGCAATTTAAAACACACAAACATATCAAACATATTCATATATAAAGCTATAGATAACTATATATATTTAGGGTGCTCCATCTATTCCCTTTATATAACAAACCCCCTTGCCCGGAATCTCCCCAATGCGTTACGTCTAGTTTGCGCTAGTCATAATGCATATCATATCAATTGAGGGTATTAACAGCTTTCCCCTTTTTCATAATCATTTTTCTTGTGTTGAAAATAATAAAGCTTGATGCTCGTGGCATCTTTATAAACAAATCAAAAGAGTAAATTGTTTCGAGCCAGAGAATCCGAATTCAGATTCGATTCCCTCGCGCGTCACTTTTTAACGCGAACAGGATCAACCCATAAAGAAGGAAGTGGAGTTGGGATTCTCATAATTTCTCCTGAAGGAATTCCAACAAAATTCAAGTATAAACTCGAAGGCTCCCCTTGTTCGAATAACGAAGCAGAATACGAAGTACTCATTGCTGGACTTGAAGCTTTGCTGGAATTAGGGGCAGACAAATTCGAAATTAAAGGAGATTCTGAGTTATTAATCAAACAAATAACAAAAAAAATATAAATGCATAAAAGAAAAATTGATTATGTACTTTGTTATTGCTAATAAATTTCTTAAGAAATTTGAGTATGTAGACATCAAACACATCCCTAGGATAAAGAACCAGGAGGCAAATGACTTGGCTCAAATAACTTCAGGATATAAAGTTTCATCAGAAAACCTGCAGTATCTCATCGAAGTAAAAGGAAGAACAATGGCTACTAGGTTATCCCTCTTAGATTTATAAAATTCAAAGTTAGGGTATGCCAACAGAGAAGAATTCGAAGTGTTGGCTATTAATGTTTTAGCAGACACAGATTGGCGTAGCCCAATTATAAACTATCTAAAAGATCCTTCAATAGACACAGAAAGGAAAATTAAATATAGAGCATTATCCTATGTCTTAATGGGAAATGATTTGTTTAAGAAAACCCCAGAGGGAATCTTGCTTAAATGTCTAGGATAAAACGAAGCATATTTAGCTTTCTCTAGCATATATAGTGGAGCACGTGGGGCACATCAAGCAGGCCATAAGATGAAGTGGTTGCTGTTTCGATATGGAATGTATTGGCCCACCATGCTCAAATATTGTATAGAATTTGCTAAGGGTTGTGAGGAATGTCAGGTGCATGCAGGCATCCAACATGGTCCTGCAAGCGAATTGCATTCTATTATTAAGCCTCGGTCTTTCAGGGGTTGGACATTAGGTTTAATTGGAGAGATTCGACCGACATCATCCAGAGGCCAAAAATACATCTTGGTAGGAATAGATTATTTCACAAAATGGGTCGAAGTAGTGCCTTTGATAAACGTGGATCAAGAAGCTATCATTGAATTCATACAAAGGCATATAATTTATAGATTTGGAATCCCGGAAAGTATTACAATAGACCAAGGGTCAGTTTTTACAGGTCGAAAGATGCAAGAATTCGCTCAAGAAATGGGTTTCAAGTTGTTGGCATCTACACCATATTATGCCCAAGCAAATGGTCAGGTCGAAGCAGCCAATAAGGTGATAATAAGTTTGGTAAAGAAACATGTAGGACGAAAGCCAAAGAATTAGCATATAAATTTGGACCAAGCTTTGTGGACATGTCGAACATCTCCTAAAGAAGCAACTAATACCACTCTATTTCAACTTACATTTGGACGTGACGCAGTCTTGCCAGTCGAAATTCATTTGCAATCAGTAAGAATTCAAAGGCAGGATGAAATTCCTTCTTAACATTATTGAGAAATGATGATGAACGAATTGGTAGACTTAGATGAAATTGAAGGAACATCGGGACTTAAATTTGCAGCGGAAAACGATTTTCCTTTGTGATCCTTACGAATGTTCATGGTCAGTGATAGAGTATTTTTTACCTCTTGTGGCGATTCGGATTTCTGACGCTGTGATCACGAACGTTGATGAAGAACAACGTCTCTACTCAGTCCACACGAACAACTTGCTTTCGATCACGCTAATGCTCACGAACCAAAGCTGGAGGAGAGTGAACGAAATCTCGGTAGGGATTCGGGACCGATTTTGCATCAAGTGAAAAGCTTCATCACAAGGGTTCTATTTATAAGACCACAAGTGGGCTACAAGCTAAAAGCCCAATAAAGGTCAGTAAACTAAAAGCTAATAAAGCACACGAAAATCATACATTATGATGTATCGTATCACTTAAGCATGTGGTACCTTACCACATTCGAATTCCACTCAGATTCCACTTAAGTACACCGCACCCTACGATGTTCCTTATTTACACTATCTCTCATTAATCGTGTGTGTGACCGTAGGTTTTTCGCGACGCTGGCAATTATATTAAATCATATTTAACATAATAAACAAGGAGCGTATCTAGCAACACATCATCATACCCAAGTCACGAAAATGTCATGTGATCCGACAAAATCTTTCCGTGATAATACTTGTGTGTATAATTACCCTTTTGCCCTTATGTCTATATTGAACACAAGGCATTGACCATGTCATCCTTGTCCAGTTCAATATTGGGCCCTCAGACATTTATCCTGTTACGCAGGATGGGCAAATTCCATCTAGGTCACTCATGTCCCTCAGCATGCTTTGTGAAGTACCCATCAACTGCCTTTATGATCATCCGCCACGGATAACGTTTGATCAGCAATAAAGCGCTTGACTCTACATCTAGGGTCTATAGTGGTTTCAGGTCGAAGGGTGGTATGCACCGCATATCACCATGAGAATAACTTATGACACTTTGCATAACATTCTATGTAGTATTCTCATAGCGGGTCAATCCAGTATAAATATTACTCGTAATATTTATACCTATGTCAAGACTTGATAACTCCTTATCCATGATCCATGAGATGTGATCATCAGTCTATCTTCATAATAATCTCAATGCTTTAATGTTATCCCACTTCACAATAAAGCTCGATTATGGATACTTTAAGAATAGTGTCCTTGTGTTTAATGGATCTCATGATTAAGTCACACTTAACATTGCATTAAACAGACTAACTATTCTAGGGACTTTATTATTTCAAAAAAGAAAACTTAATAAAGAAAAGCCTTTTATTATTGATAAATAATTCGATACAAGTACCAAAAGGTATTGGCCTCTAGGGCTTACACCAACAATCTCCCACTAGCACTAGAGCCAATCAGGCATACCCCTAATGCCCATAGATCTAGTATGGCCATCATGCTTTTGTTGTGCAAGAGGCTTTGTTAGTGGGTCAGCAACATTGTCAAGTGTTGGTACTCTGCATATCTTCACATCTCCCCAATCGATTATCTCTCAAATGAGGTGATAATGCCTAAGTATGTGTTTGGATCTTTGGTGAGATCTAGGCTCCTTAGCTTGTGCGATAGAACCATTGTTATCACAATAGAGATCAATGGGATCTACAATGCTAGTGACTATGCCAAGTTCACTAATGAACTTCTTGATCCAAACAACTTCTTTTGCTGCATTTGAGGCAGCAATATACTCGGCGTCGGTTGTAGAATCAACAAATGTTTCTTGCTTTGAACTCTTCCAGCTCACAGCGCCACCATTTAAGCAAAACACATAACCAGATTGCGATCTAAAATCATCCTTATCGGTCTGGAAGCTAGCATCAGTGTATCCAACTATAGCAAGCTCTTCCTGACCTCCATATATCAAGAATGAGTCCTTAGTCCTTCTCAAGTACTTAAGAATATTCTTGACAGCCACCCAGTGAGCATCACCAGGATCAGATTGGTACCTACTCGTTGCACTTAAAGCATACGAGACATCTGGTCGAGTACATAGCATGGCATACATGATAGATCCTATTGCAGATGCATATGGAATCTTATTCATGCGATCCCTTTCTTCCTTCGTTGAAGGGGATTGTGTTTTTGATAGACACAAGTCATGTTGCATAGGAATGAATCCCTTCTTGGAATCATGCATATTAAAGCGTCTCAGCACTTTATCTATGTATGTACTCTGACTTAGGCCAAGCAGTTTTTGTGATCTATCTCTATAGATCCTGATTCCTAATATATAGGCTGCTTCACCAACGTCCTTCATAGAAAAGCATTTCCCTAGCCAAGTTTTTACTTATTGCAAGGTAGGGACATCGTTTCCAATGAGTAATATGTCATCTACATATAATACTAGGAAGACGATCATGCTCCCACTAACCTTGTTGTAGACACAAGGCTCATCTTCATTCTTGATGAATCCATATTGTTTTACTGTTTCATCAAAACGAAGATTCCAACTTCTGGAAGCTTGCTTCAATCCATAGATTGATTGCTGTAACTTGCATATCTTTTGGGATTCTTCTGGAATGTTAAATCCTTCAGGTTGTGTCATGTACACATCCTCTTGAAGGTTTCCATTTAGGAAAGCAGTTTTGACATCCATCTGCCATATTTCATAATCATGATATGCAATGATTGCAAGTAAAATCGAACAGATTTAAGCATTGCAACCGGAGAAAAGGTTTCATCATAGTCAACCCCATGAATTTGTCTATAACCTTTGCAACCAGCCTTGCCTTATAGGCATGTACCTTACCATCCATGTCGGTCTTCTTTTAAAGACCCACTTGCATCCTATAGGATTAACTCCTATAGTGGCTCTACCAAGTTCCAAACTTGGTTAGTGTACATGGAATCCATTTCGATTTCATGGCTTCTAGCCACTTTCGATTCGGACCAAGAATGGCCTCTTGGTAGGTCACAGCTCATCTTGATCCATGAGCAATACATCGCCTTGACCATTTATAAGATATCCATATCATCGTGTTGGTGACGATCCTGCTTGACCCACGTTGGTCTTGTTTCATCGAGCAGGTTGTTCTTCCACAACTACTTGTGTTTCCGCTCCAATTCCTCCATAGGTGTATCAATGCTTTGTGATTCTTGAATTTCATCAATCTTCTTTCTTCCCATTTATTCCTTTGGAAACAAAAGCTTCGATGGATAGAAGACCATTCATGGTGTTGAGAGGAGTAAGTTGGATACAATCCACACTCTTTAGATGGTCATCAAATTTAGGCTTAAATATTCACCCTCGATCCGATCAAGAACTTTGATATTCTTACCTAGCGGTTTTGTACTTCATTCTTAAATTCCTTGAACTTTTCAAAGGTTTGATTTGTGTTTCATTAAATAAACATAACCATATCTCAAATCATCAAGAAATGTGATGAAGTATTGAAAACCTCCTCCGCGTGTACGTCGTGGTCCACATACATCGATGTATGAGTGCCAAAGATCATTAGCCCTTTCACCTTTTCCGTGAATGGGGATTTTGTCATCTTTCCAATTAAACAAGACATGCATGTCTCATATGATTCATAATCAAATGAGTCCAAAATCCATCTTTATGGAGTTTTGAAATACGCTCATTTATGTGGCCTAAGCGACAATGCCAAAGGTAACTTGGATTTAACTCATTAGGTTTAATCCTTTTAGTATTAATGTTATAAATTGGCATTTCAAGATCAAGGATATACAATCCATTGTTCATTTGTGCAAGAGATAGAATATATCATTCAAATAAATAGAGCAACAATTGTTCTTTATTATGAATGAAAACCAAACTTGTCCAAACAAGAAATGGAAATAATATTCTTGCTAATTGCAGTACACAATAACAGCTTCTAACTCGAATTATTAAACCACTAGGTAAAGTTAATACATAAGTTCCAACAGATAAAGCAAGAACCTTGCTCCATTGCCAACTCAGATCAACTTCACCTTTTGCCAATTCTCTACTTTTTAGCCCCGCACATTGGTACAATGTGAGAACCGCATCCAAGATTCTAATACCCATGATGCAGAAGTAGATAAATTAATTTCTATAACAAAAATACCTGAATTTGAAGTCTCTACTCCATTTTCATTATCTTCCAGGTACTTTGGGCAGTTTCTTTTCCAATGTCTGGTCTTACCGCAATGGAAACAAGTGCCCTCTTTTGTTATCCCTCCACTAGGCTTTAAAGCAGGAGCGGTAGGTTTGGATTTGGCAACAACCTTGCCTTTCCCTTTACCAACCTGCTTGGTAGCCCTTTTGTTCAACTTCTTTCCATTACAGATCATCAGAATGAATTTCCCATTTGACTTCATATTTTGCTCAGTAGTTCTCAACATACTTAGCAGTTCTGGAAGACTTTTGTCCAAGTCATTCATATTGAAGTTCAAAACAAATTGACTGAAGCTATCTGGCAACGATTGCAAGTTCAGATCAGTCGCAAGTTCCTTTCCAAGTGGAAACCCTAATCTTTCAAGGTTCTCCACATACCCAATCATTTTGAGTACATGGGGACCTACAGGGGTTCCCTCAACCAACTTGCTATTAAAAAGGGCCTTTGAAACCTGAAACCTCTCTGTTAGTGTTTTAGTTGGCATTAATTTTGGTAAAACTAGGCTTTAGCAATGTCATGATAGATGTCATGACATTCGAGATCAAGATAAATCCACCGCTAAGG
Source organism: Vicia sativa (assembly GCA_021764765.1). NCBI lineage: Eukaryota > Viridiplantae > Streptophyta > Magnoliopsida > Fabales > Fabaceae > Vicia > Vicia sativa. Next base: position 151,173,352 of record CM038793.1, on the reverse strand, counting down.
ATGTTAAAAAGATACAGTAATCCGAAGCTAAAGTCAGGCCGGAAATTTCAGAAATACCGATGTCATAATGTATGTTATGACATTCGCAGACATTCTCGTTATGCGTAACTGCTTTTCCCGAGACTTTCGAAGTTTGTTGAGCTGCTAAATATTGTTTTTCTCTACTAGAAAGCATGCTCACGTGGCTGCTAGGTTAATCTTAATTAAACCTAAATTGTTGTTGAAAAGACCATGTTTTTAGGATTAAATTAAGTGAACCATAGCTATCTTTATGGAAGCCCAAACCAAGTTTCGTGGATCGCTTCTATAAAAGGAATTCAACCTTACAATTGCCCGAATTTATTTGAAGATATAGCAGTTGTTTTTGTGTACTGTTAGGAAAGTTAACATTGGTATTTGTAATTCTAGTATCTTCATGAGCCAAGCAACTATCAATTGATAAGTGCCTTGGACTAGGATTTGTTGTGTGGTAGTTTATCACCAAAGCTTTAAAGCACGAGTGTTTGTCTCTTGATTGAAAGCTTGAAGCGAGATCAAGATAGTTTATTGAAGTGTGTCTTCACAATTCAATTATTCAATAGGTCGATATCACCGTGATCGAGGGGAGTGAGTAGAACTCGATCTAAGTACGACTTAGGTTGAAGTTGCATTGGGTAGGTTTAAGTGAAGGAGATAAACCGTTGGTTTATTCCCGAATTAATTCTACTAATAGTGAATTTCCTCCCGGCTTGGTAGCCCCGGATGTAGGTGTAGTTAGACACCGAACGGTAAACAACTTTTTGTGTTCTTATCGTTATTTATATATACCGTAAATTGTTAACAGAGTGTCGATAGTGTGTCATAACATTCTCTCGTGACATCACGATCCGCTGCCAGAATTTCAATTGGCATCGAGCACCCCGCCTGTTATTTCCGGGTGAGATCTAGGATAATAGTTTCGCGAATGGATAAGGAAGAAGGATTTGAAGGTAGACCACCCATTCGGATGGGTCTAATTATGATTACCGGAAGCCTCGTATGATTGCCTTCTTAAGATCAAGGGACATTAAGGCTTGGAGAGCACGACAAAGGATGGAAACATCCCACCAAGCTTGAGAAAGATGGAACTACCGCCTTGAAACCCGAGGAGGAATGGAGCAAAGAGGAAGAGGAGCTAGCTCTGGGAACTCTAAAGCATTTAATGCCCTATTCAATGGCATTGATGTAAATATCTTCGATCGGGTCCATCGTGAACTCGCCAAGGTTGTTGGGACACTCGTAACTACTCATGAGGGACATCCAAGGTGAAGATGTCAAGACTTCAGATGCTCACTACCAAATTTGAGAATTTGAAGATGAAGGAAGATGAGACTATTCATGAATTTCACATGAATATTTTGAAATTGCCAATGCCTCAGAGCACTTGGTGAAAAGATGTCAAGAAAAGCAGTGAGAAAGATTCTATCCTTGCCTAAAAGTTTGCAATGAAAGTGACTGCAATAGAGGAGGCTCGTGACATCAAGACCTTGAAGGTTGAAGAACTTATAGGATCTCTTATGACTTTTGAGATGGGAATCATGAAACTCTGACAAAAGAACAAGAGCATAGCACTTGCATCTAATAATCAAGAAGGATGCAAGATGGAAGATGAAGAGAAGATATCTCAAGCTATAGCTATGCTTGGAAGATGCTCAACAAACTCATCAAGAGGATTGATCCAAAGTCAAGGTCAAATGTCAAGGACATTCCATCTCGACATCGCAGATCTTATGACTCCAGCAGAAGATCCAAGTCAAGAAAAGGAAGTCAAGGCAAGAAATCCAATGTCATGAATGTGAAGGATTTGGACATATTAGAGCTGAATGTCTCACCTTTCTAAAGAAACAAAAGAAAGGAATGGCTGTCACTTGGTCTGATGGTGATTCAGGAAGTGAATATGAGGAAGAAGGTGCCAAACTTGTCACTGCTCTCTCTGGAGTGTACAATTCTGATATGGACTCTAGTGATGAGTAAGTGACATTGAAGAGCTTACAAACCTACAGGAAGATGTGTATAAAAATGGTGAAGTTTGTCGCAACATGTGGAATGTAAAAGTTGATTGAGAAGTTGAAGTCGAGAATGTGAAGTCGATCGAGAAAAGGAAAACACAACCACTATAAATCACCTCAATAGTGATATTGTAATGTCAACCCAAACTTGATCGATGTCTAAATCACAAAATGTTGACATCCTGCATCGTAAGTTGGAAGAAATTCTTCACTTGGACAAAATGCGTGAAATAAGCATGGTCTAGGATATGGTCGAAAAGAACTCTGGTGACATTAAGAAGAAGAGACATGGGAAACCAATGTCGAAACAGCTTGTCACAACATAAAACAGAAATGTGTCCGCCTGTGGTATGTGGGTCGCAAAGAGATCCGTTAATAACTGTGAAAGGAACAAACCTAGCAAGTCTATGGCAAAGAAGATGTCATACCACAAAACAGAAATAGGTCCGCTTCGTGATATGTGGAGATTCAAGAAGTTTGTCCATGACAAAAGGAAGAACAGACCTAATAAACCAATGTCAAAACAGATGTCACAACATTGGGTGCAACATCAAAATCATAGAAACATGAATAAAAAGTTTCAAAGATCGAGATGTCATTATTGTGGAAGGTTTGGTCACATAAAATCTTTTGCTACAGTGCTACATGGATATCCTAATCAAGGGTCTTATGTGAAACCTAAAACCAACAGGTATCATACTCATCAAGGAAGAAGAAGATCGTTCGTAGCTAACACTTCTTAGTGTGTCTACCAAGAAAGATTGGTACTTTGAAAGGTGTTTCAAGCACATGATGGAGACAGAATCTTCTCAATGATGTTAAGCATCATTCTACCAAATTTTGTTACCTTTGGAGATGGAGCTAAAGGAGAAATCAAAGGTGTTGAAACTCAAACCGCCCGAGTTCCAAACCTAAATGGAGGGTCAGGTAAAAGGTCCGAATGCAAATATCATTAGCATAAGTCACCATGTGATATGGGACAAACAACTTCACTAAGGTCAATGTCTTGTAATCAATGATGAACAAGTAGTGATTATGAGAGGAGTCGATCAAAGGACAACTGCTACATGTGGGAATCGAGAACACCACTGTCTCTTTGAGTTCTATGCATAAAGATGAAGAGGAAGTAAAGTGTGGCAGCAAGTATCCGGTCATCCACATCTCAAAGGAATGAGAAGGATAAGTTCCATAGAGGAAGTCAGAAGGATACCAAGATCTTTCATAGACAAAGGGAGAATCTATGGTAAGTATAAGGTTGGACAGGAAATCAGAATGTCACACTCAATGTCTAGACATCTGACCGCTCCTAAAGTACTAAAGCAAAGTACTAGGATCTGGCATGAAAGGATAACCAAGTATCTTACTGTCAAAGGATATAGGAGATGAGTGTTGGATGAAACCCTCTTTGTCAGAGAAGAAAAGATCATGGTGGCTTTCATCTATGTTAATAACATAGTATCTGGAGGAATGTCAGACACATTGATGGAAGGCTCAACACTTCTTTCACATAGCAAGTATGCAAGGAATTGTGTCAAGAAGCTTGGATCAATAATGGCCCACACTAGGACTCTTACCTCCACATTTGAAGTTGTCCAAGAAAACAAGTGGAGAAAGTGTTGATCAAAACTTGAGTAAAATCCTCTGATGGATGTTCCTTCTGAGAAACAATTTAATGTTTTGATCGCAAGAAGCAAAACTGCTTAACTTTATACAATGTTAAAGTTGAATACATAGTACCGGGAGAAACCGCTTAAGATGATCCGATGAAGGAGATGTCGACTAGGTACAATGTCACATGTGATGTCATGACATCGATGTGACATCCGTATTAAAGTCTTTAAGACTAGTCAATTTAAGACTTTGAGGGACAAATTGGGTATTTGTCAATATGAAAAGTTGTAGCAATTAAATGTGCCTACAACAAGGGATGAAAGGGACCTTTTATTTCAATTATTTTTAAGAGGGTTATTTGAGTATTTTCATCCTTATTTCAAAAGGTCCAAGAATAGGAAGAGACATCCTCATATAATAGTTTCTTTTTTTGAAAGTAGTACCACCCTTTCTTCTCCCGAAAGAAACTCTGAAACTCTCTGCTATTTTCACTTTCATTCTCTCAAAAACCATCAGCGAAAAATGTCTTCATCTTCCTCATCATCTCAAGAAACAGGATCTTCATCTCCATCCATGGCTGAAGTCAGGGCAAATAATGAAGCCATGCAAGTTGAAGCACCGAGGGTTACACCATTGCAGTAATAGCTATTGACCCGTAAAAGGTCAAGAAATTGCACAAGAAATGCAAGAAGGACTCAAGCATCTCCCTGTAAGACTTGTACCATCCTCTTCTCCCCGAAATAGTGAACACAGAGGAGTCTAGGTCGTGCATATAGCCATTGCTAGATTAGTAACCGTGATCCTCAACGAAGACCAACTGCTCCTCGGGTTTCAACCTCCTAAACCGTAAGTCCGCTAGCCCTAGCTTAGTTGTTCCATGTCATTAAGAATGCCGTGATATCCGGTGATCATGATTCTTCCCCGCCAAGAATAATGAAGACTCTTCGCTAAAGACTCAAGCACGATTAATGATGTTTGTAATGAAACCCCACCGATAAAGAAGATATGATTGATAGTATCCTTGAAGAGTCCCCAAGAAAATTTGCTCTAAAAGGGCCCCACGAATATATTTCGATAGCATTCTTGAAAAATCACCAGAAGGTGTGCCTCCGTAAAGTCCCCGATGACTACATCTCGACAAGATTTTGGAAGAGTCTCCGCTCAAGAGACCGATCGCCATTCGAACCTCCGTCATCGACTTAGATGAAGTGTTCTCGACAATGATCTTATTGCCAATGTCAATCCGAGCATTGCAAAAAGAATAATGAAACGGAAGGGAAAACATGCAGTCTCACAGAGCCCTACTAAAGAGAAGGATACTGAAGATGTGTGCAAGACTGAGAAGTATCACAAGAGTGGACCCTCTACAAGGAGAAGTAGAGTAAAAACTGGTGGTGGTGGCTCTAGACCAAAGAGAACACCAATTGTGAAAAAGAGGAAAGAGTTCGAATCATCGAGTCGATCAAGACTCAATTTGATGTTGAAGAGAATGTCATATTCATCCCGTAAAGAAACAAGCTCGAAACCGCCAAGGTGCCCGGTGGCTATTGATAACATTTCTTTTCATCATCCCGAAATGCCGGAAGATGGAAGTATGTTTGCTTAAAAGGGTGGCTCGAAAGAGAGTTAAACAAGAGTGCTCTTGAATGCAAGGAAATTGTTGACCGATTAAGGAGGCAGATCGATGAAAACAAGGAGAGTCTCTCAAACTGTATGAAGTTTTGGTGAAAGAGTTTATAGTCAATCCACAAATGGTGGGGATAGGAACTCACGACTACCAAATCAGATATGTGAGGGGAGGAAAGTCAAGTTCTCCAAATGTGATCAATGATTCCCGGTAGATTCGCTAATACTCACCGTGGAGGAAACCGACAACAAGATTTGTCAAACCATCACGCCAAACAAGTAAGACAATGGCCTCTAAAGGGAAAACTCTCATCCAAAGAAGTCGAGTGTCAAATTCGCCATCCCGCATAAGATTGGTGCTACAAACCGGGTCCCAACCAAACAAAAATCCACCATCTCTAATGGACTGGAAGATTCATATGCGAGGCACTGTGCTATATTTGACTATGGATCCTACATTTTGATCGACACTCAAGTATCGACGCTATGCTATCAAAGGACCAATAGCCTTTCCTCCCTCGTGGTGGTATAATCAACGATCAATACCGACATCCCGTTGATGGAGATACAAGGAGTAAAGAGCTCTGCCCTGGCTTCCACTACAAGCTATTTCAAGGGAAGCATGTTCTCGACCTTGTCATGACATCTCCGAGACATCAAAAATCACGACAAATTCTCGGGGAGATGTCATGCTGTCGAAAGAGACCGTAGGGAACTTGAAGCAAGGAAACAAAGTCTTGAAGAGTCGATCACCAACCGAGAAGGACAGAGGTCGAGGATGAAGGGATAGTCGATGATGTTGTTGGTGATAAGGATGTCCAGATGGCAGCTGCTGATGAAGATGATTCTGAAGATGTTTCATTCCATAGTGCTTCTTCTGGAGAAGAAAGCACTTGAGTTGCTCCTGTGCCCATTGTCTGTTTTGTCAATCTGTTCTTGTTCTGTATTTTGTTTAATCTTGGATGATTGTAATCATTTTGTTGACAGACTTGTAATCCTTGACTGAGATATAACTTTTATGCTGGTACCTTATGATTGAAAGTTTGGGGGTAAATGTGATGTTTCCTTTGGCCCTTTATGGCTAAAAAGGGGGAGAAGAACTACTGACAAGTAGTATGGGCTTTTGGGGAAACTGTATGAAAATTTAAATTTTGTATGTGGGAAATTGTGGGAATTGTGGGATTTCTGTATGGGTAGAATTTATCTTATCTCTAGGTTCTAGTTTCTTTAAGCTTAGAACTAGTTTGTCTTCACGATAGGTTCTCTCGATAGGTTAAGTAGTTTTAGCCAAAATGTGCCAAAGGGGAGTTTGTTAGTGTTTTAGTTGGCATTAATTTTGGTAAACTAGGCTTTAGCAATGTCATGATAGATGTCATGACATTCGAGATTGAAGATAAATCCACCGCTAAGGATGTTAAAAGACAACTCGAATCGAAGCTAAAGTCAGGCCGAAATTTCAGAAAATAGTCGATGTCATAAATGTTATGACATTCAAGCAGACATTCCGCTCGTAACTGCTTTTTCCGAGACTTTTCGTGAAGTTTGTTGAGTCGCTAAATATTGTTTTTCGTTACTAGAAAGCATGCTCACGTGGCTGCTAGGTTAATCTTAATTAAACCTAAATTGGTTGTTGAAAAGACCATGTTTTAGGATTAAATTATGAATCCTAGATATCTTTATGGAAGCCCAAAACCAAGTTTCGTGGATCGCTTTATAAAAGGAATTCAACCTTACAACCGCCCGAATTTATTTGAAGATATAGCAGTTGTTTTTGTGTACCGTTAGGAAAGTTACAGTTGGTATTTGTAATTTAGTATCTTGTGAGCCAAGCAACTATCAATTGATAAGTGCCTCGACTAGGATTTGTTGTAAGGGTAGTTTATCACCAAAGCTTTAAAGCACGAGTGTTTGTCTCTTGATTGAAAGCTTGCGAGATCAAGATAGTTTATTGAAGTGTGTCTTCACAATTCAATTATTCAATAGTTTGATATCACCGTGATTGAGGGGAGAGTAGAACTCGCATCTAAGTACGACTTAGGTTGAAGTTGCATTGGGTAGGTTTTAAGTGAAGGAGATAAACCGTTGGTTTATTCCGAATTAATTCTACTAATAGTGAATTTCTCCCTGGCTTGGTAGCCCTGATGTAGGTGTAGTTAGACATCGAACTGTAAACAACTTTGTGTTCTTTATCGTTATTTATATTTACCGTAAATTGTTAACAGAGTGTCGATAGTGTGTCATAACATTCTCTCGTGACATCACGATCCGCTGCCAGAATTTCACCTCATTTCTTGCCTCCTCTTGATAGAGAATTTTCGATGTCCGATCATATCGAACGCCCATGTTCTCATGTTGCTTTTGCAACCCGAGTTCATGGTGGCAAGCATGAGATAAGCGGTTTCATTGGCATCATCGACATGCTCTTATAAGCATCTCTTTCAAATTTTAGGTGCGTAACTAGGAGGTTCCTCGTGAATGTGTCTCTAAGACATACCGCTTTTGTCATGCTTGAGGACAATCCTCGTTTTCGGTGCCAATCCGTAAAATTTGTCCCGCATAATTTTTCCTTATCAAGGATTGATCGCAAAATGTTGTTAGATGATGTGTTTTGAGTCATGGTAATCTACATAAAAGATATAAAGTTATTAGTATCATTAAAACAACATATTCAATTAGGCCTTTAATCAAATATGCTCCCACTATTTTACTCAAACTAAATAACCCTCATCATTTGATTCGGAAAATCTCGTTGGAAGATTTTCTAGTGGGTCGAGATCCATATTTCACCTTGTTTTAAGTCAGCGTTAGGCTGATTACACAACACTCAGTTATTTAGGTAGGAACTCCTTCCAGTTGCATCCAATACAATTCTCGAATACCTCAGTTGGGTGAATAACTCTTTATTCTAATCCATCATATACTCATGCTTCTAAACGCATATAATCTCATTATAATTGTTTAGTTAAGTTTGACCCAAAGTTTTAGCAATTGGATATTACACTTATCCCATCGCACCTTACCAATATAGAACATGCACCTCACGTTAGGTGAAACCTACATTGTTCGATACTAGTCTTGATGAGTGCTAAAACTTGGAAAGCATAAACTTAATATTTACTTTGAGGGAATTTGTTATTAGTTTGATCTCACCGGCTTAACATGCAAATCGTCTCTCACATGCATCAACATACAAACACATGCATCAACATACATATAAAAGATACGTTATGGCCCTACGCAATTGTTCTCTCAAGCCAATGAGAGAACCTAAGCTAAACCTAATGACGATCTAAACTTCTCCAAGCAAGACCTCCAAGGTTATCCTCCTTTGATATTGTATTTTTCTCTTCTTAACATTACATTACATAAAAGAACTTTGTTTTACATACAAGTGAGATGAGAAAAGAAGTTACATCAAGAGATTAAGAGGAAGGCACGACACGCAGTCGTATTTTAAAATACCAAAACAAAATAAAAGAGTCTAAGGCCATAATCGATCACCACAAGAAAAATAATAAAACACCTTTATTATTATTATTTAAATTTTAATTAAGAAAATCAAATTAAGTTTTGGCGATTGATCACACTACACAGAGTTAGCCGGGGGTTCCGCTGTCGGGGGTTCTGCACAACTCTTGTCCTGTTACAACCCTTCCCGTATAACTCTTCGACAACACAACCCTTGTGCCTTCATGAACCCTAATGCAATAATTTATGTTAAACACAACTCGATTGATATTCACTATGATCGATCAACATGCCATTGCTTCACCATACTAAAGTCGATCAAGCAAATGAACGATGATCTCTCATAAGAATAACAATCCTCATGTGATTGAATGGAAGAAATCAAACAAGATATCCAATATACCATCTTTGCACCGTAATTGTTTATATCATATATAAAGTGGATCGATCATATTAGTAACTCATGGATGACCGATGTATCGCTTCACCATACTAAAGTCGGATTCCGAAGCATAGTCAACATCGATTCATCCAAATCGTACACACAATGATGCCAAATTTTAATTTAATTTAATCGATTAAAGTTTAATTTATTCTGAGTTTTAACCATATAAAATGTAACGCATGTAAATTAAATGATATCGATCCATGGTTTCGTAAGTGGCTCGATATGAAGGAAAATCGCGACTTAAAATTTGCCGCGGAAAACGATTTTCCTTTGTGATCCTTACGAATGTTCATGGTTAGTGATAGAGTATTTTTACCTCTTGTGGCGATTCGGATTTGACGTGATCACTTAACGTTGATGAAGAACAACGCCTCTACCACAATTAACTTGCTTCCGATCACATACTCACGAACTAAGCTTGAGTGAGAGAGTGAATGAAATCTCGGCAGGATTCAGACCTAATTTGCATCAAGTGAAAAGCTTCATCACAAGGGTTCTATTTATAAGACCACAAGTGGGCTACAAGCTAAAAGCCCAATAAAGGTAAACTAAAAGCCCAATAAAGCACACGAAAATCATACATTATGATGTATCGTATCACTTAAGCACGTGGTACCTTACCACATTCAATTCCACTCCGATTCCACTTAAGTACACCGCACCTACGATGTTCCTTATTTACACTATCTCTCATTAACTGCCCTTATGTGTGTGACCGAGGTTTTTCGCAACGCTGGCAATTATATTAAATCATATTTAACATAATAAATAGTGAGCGGTATCTAGCAACACATCATCGCTACCCAAGTCACGAAAATGTCATGTGATCCGACAAAACCTTTCTATGATAATACTTGTGTGTATAATTACCTTTTGCCTTTATGTCTATATGAACACAAGGCATAGACCGTGTCATCCTTGTCCTCAATATTGGGCCCTCGACATTTATCCCTTACGCAGGATGGGCAAATTCCATCTAGGTCACTCATGTCCCCGGCATGCTTTGTGAAGTACCCATCAATCGTTTTTATGATCATCCAGCCACGATAACGCCCCGATCAACAATAAAGCACTGACTCTACATCTAGGTCCATAGTGGTTTCAGTCAAGGGTGGTATGCACCACATATCACCATGAGAATAACTTATGACACTTTGCATAACATTCTATGTAGTATTCTCATAATGGAGTCATCCAAAGATAAATATTACCTGTAATATTTATACCTATGTCAAGACTTGATAACTCCTTATCCATGATCCATGAGATGTGATCATCAGTCTATCTTCATAATAATCTCAATGCTTTAATGTTACCCCACTTCACAATAAAGCTCGATTATGGATACTTTAAGAATAGTGTCCTTGTGTTTAATGGATCTCATGATTAAGTCACACTTAACATTGCATTAAACAGACTAACTATTCTAGGGACTTTATTATTTCAAAAAAGAAAACATAATAAAGAAAAGCCATTTATTATTGATAAATAATTCGATACAAGTACCAAAAGGTATTGGCCACTAGGGCTTACACCAACAGAAATAAGGCTGCATCCTTTAGAAGTTTTGAGAACACAAAAGGAAAGAGTAGACAGAGCATACAACCAAAGAGTGAAAAGTAAGTTGTTTGCAATTAATGATTTAGTCTGGAAAGTTATACTACGAATGGATAAAAGAATAAGTCATTAGGAAAGTGGTCACCATATTAGGAGAGACCATTTCGAATTTTACAAGTATTTTCGAATAATGCTTATGAAATCGAAGAATTAGCAGAAGATCGAAGAATCTTGAAAGTAAACGGAAAGTACTTGAAAAGGTACAAACCATGCTTGCAAGAGGTTCGAATCATATCAGAGTAATGGAGATAAATAAATAATTAAGCCAAAATGATGCTGAAATAATAATTCACCAAAATAGGCTTTATTCCAAAATATTACATCATTCGAAATAAAAGTAAAGTGTTCAATAAGAAATGCACATCAAATTAAAAGGGAGAATTCTGCTTCAGTTTGGAAAATTTAATCTTAGAAAGGTTCATTTTGCACTGAGCAGCAGTATTTACACCTTCAAGAGTCTCTATTTCTCCGTTGATACGTTCAGCAAGCTCCAATTGTTCAAGACTTTTCGAGACAAGGGTATCAAGCTGATTCGTGTCCGCAATTTTGAGGACACCTTGTTGGTTTCGAGCATCTTCAATTTTCTTATTGAGCCCTTCAATTTGAGACTCCCAGAGAAGAATTGACCTTGTGAGAATATCATACTCAGACTTCGTTTGCTTCTGGGAAAGCTCTAATGCTTCAGCCTCTTGAGAAAACTTAGAGGCTTGATTATAAACTACAGTTAAAGCCTGACGCTTTGATTGAATCTTAGATTCAACATCGTTTTCTCTGTTATATTTACTGCTGATTTGATCAAGTAAAATATGCAAATCATAGAGCGTCTCACCTACTTTAGTGGGGCAGATAGTAAGTTCTATTTGGCTAAGGAGTTTCTTTATGGCATAGTAGGAAGTGGTGTCATTTTTCAAAGCAGCGAATATGTCAACTTCGAGAGTGGTCCTTTTCACCTGTAGGAGAAGTTGATCATAGGAGGCTTGAGAAGTAACATGGTTTGATTAACCTGAAGCCTCAGATTGGCTTTTTCTAGAAGGTGAACCTCTCTTTGCTAACATCATCTTCACATATTGAAGAGGGTTAGTTTTCTTCAGTTATTCTTTCTTTTCCTCAGTTAATATTGAAGGATCTTGGCTTTGGACGCGAGAGGAACCAACAGGTGTAACTTTCTCGGTTTCTTTCATTCCTTCATCTTGCGTTGCCTCTTCATCACTATCTTCTGCAAAGTAGTGACTAATGGTCTCTATTTCACTTTCTGCTTCTGAGTCATCATTAAAACAAACTCTTTTAGGAGAAGAATCACCAGGGCTCTCCGCGTTGGGAAGTTTGTCTTCAATAATCCTCTTGCCAGTATGTTGAGGCTCTTTTGGGGAACTTTTAGTTGGAGGCGAAGTTTCTTTCTCATCATGAATCTCATTGATTTCAGGCTGATGTACAACAGTTGAAGAACCCTTATTCAGGGCAACGCCACTAGAATCCCCTTGTGGTGAAGAGATGTCAGGAGTGGGAATGATTTCCTGTTGCGTAGATGATTTTGAAGGAATAGTCTGTGTACCCTGCAAATAGAGTAAAGGGTGAATTACTAAATCACTTTAAAAGTAAATTTGAAATTAGAGTTTCATTGGATTTACCTTTGGATTGTCGCTCGAAACATTGCTGCCAATGTGTTCAGAACGAGATTTTTTGCAGATTAAGTCTATTAAGTAGTCTTCGATTGAGTATGGTGAGGAACATCTTTTATTTCGACAGCAGGTTGAGATGTTGGTTGGTAACCACCAGTAGACTTCTTGCTCTTCTTTTTCTTTTGAGGAGTAGAGGCGGAGAGAGCAACCTCCTCATTCTTGTTCGATTCATCTCCTTCATTGATGGGGTCAGTGTGTTTCCTTTTCTTTGGAGATTTAGGAGACAAGCCACTAGTATGAAGACATAAGACTAAATGCTTAGCCAAAATAAAGAATAAGGTTTGATGGAGAAAAATAAGGTAATACCTTTTTTGTTTTCTTTTTCTCTGAAATATCATCTTGTTTGGGGATGGGATCACTTGTAGAAATGTTTGGTTGTTTCGAGGTGCTGTTGAACTAGCTTTAGTGGCAGTCTTTTCTTTCTTAACTGCTTTTATTTCAATAGCTGAAAGAATAGATTTTAGTCAGTCGAAATAAAAAAAAATATAGAAAGAAACTGAAATAATCCAGAAATCCTTTGGTTCCACACCTTCGCCCTTTTGAGACATAAGAGACATGGCTGATAAGTCATAGCGAAGGAAACCTTTGAAACTGTCCATATCACACTTGGCCCATGTTACCCTTTTGGCAGGCTTTCTAGCATCATTTTCATGTTGGTGAAAAGTGTTCCCACAGATAAACCAGTCTGGGTAGGGAGGAAAAAAGGCTAGAGGCAGTTCTGAAGTAGGTAAGTTAAGAAATTTTGGTGGATAAGATCAAAAATCCCGTCTATACATATCTTTAGGTTTTACAAAAATAGGAAAATTGATTTTTGAAAGTAGGTTTTTAAATTTTTCCTCCAAAGTTTGTGCTGCCTCAAAAACAGTTTGATGGAGATTCATGGGATTATAGACAGTTTCAAAGTATTTCTGGAACGCCTGGATTTCTTTGATGTGTGTGAGCCTACCTTTCTTGACATGATCCTTCACAAGGGAAAATGCTTCTATTAGGAGTTTGCTAATTTGAATAGTATCGAACATGTTGTTTGAATAATAGTTGTCCCACCAAACATGGAAGTATTTGGTTAAGTAGAAAGTAGGTTGGAACGGAGTAAGGTTGAAATCAACGAAGTTTGCATAAAGATCCCGGTGAGTTTTGATGTCTTTAACAGCATAGGGCACTCCTACTATACAAATTCTCTTTTTCGATTGAAGAGGGGCTCAGGGAGAAGTTGACATAACCCAAATTAGCGTGATACGAAGTTGGGCTGATAAGCCAACATGCAAAAATGACTTTTGACTGGCATAGTTCTAGAAATTATAAGTCTAGGATATAAAAAGGCACACCATATGTCTTGTATTTCTTCATCCTTGAGAGCTTCTTCGATAGGCAGGGTAAACCACTAGGGACCATGGGTTCGATTGGCAAATAGGGCCATCGAAGGGATGAATTTGTGTTTCTTTGAGAACATCATATAGTTAGTGAAACAAGTGTTTAACACTTCTTTATCATCATATGGGGTCAGTTGCAGTGGTCTAGTGCCTTCAATGGTTTGATTGAGGATTTCTGGGTCTTTTTCATCAACAGTACCAGAAGTTCTAAGCGAGGGTTCAAAGGTGGCATTTAGCCACAACTGGAGGAGCCAAAAGGGCCAGCAAGAAGTAGATTCGTTCCAGGTTTGTAGTTTTTTAACTTCGACACAACAGATCCTAAACTCTTATACAGTCCCACTAGTAGCAGTTTACTTAAACATACCTTTCGACTGTGATAAAGTTAATTGGCTAGAGTTATAAACCTACTAGCTACTTGTAGAGACTTACAACAGAAAATGTATTTCGACGGCCATAAAGCTAGAAAAGCTATATGCCCTATGTCAGAAACTTCCTCCCCCCCAGTATGATAAAGATTCATATAAGTAGAAAAGCCAACATTCTTGACATCGAAGTCAGTCATATTCTCTGCATCTTCCTTAGGATCAAAGGTTTCTCCAATAGGAGAAAGCCCAGTAATTGCAGCAATATCATAGAATGTGGGAGTTATCATTCCACAAGGGAGGTGGAATGTGTTATAAGTGTTGTCCCAAAAATACAAAGATGCTAATAATAAAGGTTGGCTATAGCCAAAGCCTAGTTTTGACATTTGGATCAAATTAAGAATACCTAAGGCTTCCCAATCTTGGGATTTTTTCTTTTCGATCTCTGAGAGCCAATTTAAGTATGATCTGTCCAAAGAAGGACATGATCAAAATGGTTTAAAGTTATCAGTAATATAATCAAATTGGAACGCCTTTCTCTTGACATCAGAAAGTACAGAAGTACCTTCTTAAGACGTTTTAGTTTTAGGAGTTTGACCAACTTTTACCGCAGAATCACCGTCTTTCTTTTTTATTGGTTTCGTCTTGTTAGCTATGGGTTATTTTTCATGGTAAACAGGGAAAATTCTATTGATTTCTCTAATTTTTCTATGGAAATCAGAGGTCTCATAAAACTTAGGGTTTTTCCAGATAATGAAGTGGGGATGATTACCTGGGAAGCGTAGATAACTTTATGTTCTTGAGTGAACTTAGGAGTTGTAATGAACTCTTGATTTCCAGAAGTAACGAGTTGGCTCACAAGTTCTGTTTTGGAAGATGAACCTTTTGATTTCCTATATTTCTTACTTTTTGATGATGATTGTGGTTGGGTAGACACCATTGTTGAAGAGAAGATTCTTTTGGTAAGTTTCCTTTGTAGAAGAAAAATGGGTTTTTTTAGAGTTTGTTGGAAGATTGAGAGATTGAAGAAGGTGAAGTGTTAAAAGTGAAGTCTGAAGTGTTTATAAGGTGATGGCGGTTTAAAAAAGTTTTTGACCTTTGAGAAATAAAGACACGTGCAGCTGTATTAGTGAATGAAAAAGGAGGTGGCTTTTTCAAATCTTGGAATCTTATGCCTTTTGAATAATAATGATTGAAAGTAAGTACTACTTGCACGTTTGAGGAGACATGAGAAAATACATTTTGAAGAAAGTAGTTGGTAGTTGCAAACGTCACGTACAGTGAAGTCATCATGAATGTCAAATTCATCAAAATCACACGTATAATTCAAAAATGAGTATTTCTTTATGTGTCAAAATCCACATTTCGAGGGGCATTTTGTTGGCTGGTGATTTCGATGGACAAGTTGAATTCGAGATAATGGGCTTTACTGTGTTGGGCCTGCGTTCGAAGGAAGAAAATGAAGTCCAATTGCTATTTTTTTCGTTTGAAAATAAAAGAAGATTCAAATTGGCTATTACCGTGGAAGTTTTGAATTCGAAATAGAAATTCAATGTCTACAGCAAACAAGATTTTGAATTCAAAAATGACACGTTGTTTCCTTAAGGACGTGTGGAAGCCAGGGAATTCAGAAGACATGCAATATTCGAACGTGGAATTATTCTATAACAAGACCGTTAGGGTCGAATTAGTATAAATAGGAGTCTTAGTGTTAGGATTTTGTGTGTTCATTTGTACAAAAACTCATATATATACTCAAATTACCAAGTGTTATGGAAACGAGTTTGCAGAGCAATGTACGCATAAAAACACCTTATTTACTTTCGAATTAATTAAAGTTCTTTATCTTCACAAGCCATTTAACTTCTAGTTATCCTTTTATCTTTTCAGTCAAAAATTATATCTTTCGAAGTCTTTACTTTCCTTTAACAAATCTTTTACATTTCGTTTACCAACCATTTACATTGCTTTAGAAGTTCTTTATGTTTTAGTCAAGTTTCGTTATCACTTTTAATTGAAGCCTTTATTTCATTAATCGACTTTATTTCTATTCGTATTCTTAAGCATTCTTAGTATTCTAGACAAAAGATGTTAGACATAAGTTCTAACACAATTTTAAACCCCAAAACTTAGACACATGTCCTAGGATCAATCTAGTTGATCCTGTAAGTTACCAAAGACATTGTTGATTTGAAAGACTAGCGGTTGTTTACTAGAAATCACTGTAAACACTCAAAATAGCGAGTCACTAATTTAGATGTGAGACTATATTTGTTCTGGACTTCCCGAATGGCTGTCGGGCAAGCCATGTCTTCGAGCCTAGTAGCGAGTCGAACAAACCGAAAGGCCTCCAAAGGGCATCATCTGCCCACTCTACACATGGCCAGAACCCATCTGCTTGACGGGTGTCGAGCAGATCAGACCAACTCTCCCCATCAAGGGCTATGCCCGTTATGTCCCCATCTGGTCGACATAGCGGCTAGTTCCGAGCACTCTCGCTTGGTTTGACCAGGTTAGTTTGAATAGCTATATCCATGGGTCCGCATATCTAGGATTAAATATAGCAACCAATGAGAGCGCTCTTAAGATCCCTATATAAATCCTCACATATTTGAGGGAAATGTATCATATTCTTACTCTAAGAACCCTAATATTCTCTTGTTCTCATCTTGATCACTTGCTTACTTTAGCATCGGAGTGCCTTGCAGGTACACCACCCCCTCCTCAACATCAACATTGCTCGAAGGATCTTCGTTCGTTCCGGCCATCTCCAATTCTGACCACTTGTTCAGATCAGTGGCACCGTCTGTGGGAAACTATCTTCCCCGTCTTCATTCCTCATCAAGAATCTAGTAGACCAAAGATACCTCAACACCTCCAAGAAGATGGCTGAAAGCAACGACCCGTTCGTTTTGGGCAAGACCGTCCTCTCGCCTGTCCATAAGACAGACAAGAACAACGCATTTCCTCATCTCGAGGATTTCATGCATAACAGGGATGGTAGGACCACCTCCCCTGATTCCAAGAACCTGGTTGACGATCTCGTCATCCCTCAACCTTTGGCACCACTGCCAACCAACAACGATCCAACATTAGCTGCAAACTTGTCCTCCCTTAATCACACTAACTGCCTCCTCCTCCTCCAGTAAGGTAAACGTATCGAGGCTCTAGAAAATAATTGTCCCTCGTCTCCACCTTAGAGACCTAAGACGACCATATCTCGCAACCCCTCTCCTAGAAGACCTGCTCGGAGCGAAGCTCACCCCGATCGTTCTTTCTTGAAAAAGAGGGGACACATCCCTCCTCGGAAAAATCGGAGATCTCCTTCATATAAGAAGACAAAGAGCGAGCCAAATCTCCCCCGCAAACGATCGCCGTCTCCAAAACCCAGGCAATATCGAGACCTTTCTCCACCCCAGCGCATCAAGAACAACCGTTCTCTATCTCTCTCTCCAAGTTGAAGCGACGAACATGAGTATCGTGGTCCTCTTTGTCGGGTGATCATGGATATTCTCATCCCTTCCAGGTTGGAGAAACCCCCGAAGCTCGGACAGTATGATGGCACAACTGATCCCGATGAGCACATCGAAAACATTGACGCCTTGCTCGACTACCAAGCCGTTAGGGGCGCCATCAAGTGCAGATTGTTCCCAACAAATCTTAGGAAAGGGGCAATGTCTTGGTACAAAAGCCTCCCCAACGAGTCCATCACATCATGGAAGAAGTTGGGAAGGATGTTCTCAAGGCACTTCATTGTCTCTCGCCGTCACCCAAAGACAGAGGCCTCGCTAGAAGCGATCATACAAGGAGAAGGCAAATCTCTCCGAACATATATCATGAGGTTCAAAAAAGAGGCCTTCCAGGTCTCCACGACTGACGAGATGAAGAAGTACTTGCTCGAACGAGGATTATGCTCCCACAACGATTTTGCCAAAGCAGTTGGCACTGAATCACCGGTGACCCTAGATGCCCTCCTCCTCAAGGCCCATGCATACATCCAATACGAGGAGAAGGAGGAAACCAATTATGCTTGACATTGCAACATAAATGACCTTGTCAGCCTCCCCGACGGGTGGGCATAAACAAATCGTCCCATGTGGACACAACTGCCTGGCAGACATATATTCCCTACGAAAACAACTGTCAGGAAGACATATGTCCCCCGCGGACACAACTGCCTAGAAGACACATGTTCCACGTGAACACAACTTCCTGGCAGACATATGTTCCCCACAAACACAAATGTCAGATTGACATATGTTCCCCGCGAACACACCAACCTAGCAAGCATACGTTCCCCGCATCCGAATAAAAACGGAAAGGGGCATACTATCTCAAAAACCTACATGGGGAAGAACTTGCTCGATCATAAAACACCGAAAAACTTAAACAATACTATAGTTATGGCATGAACAGTCGACAAGTCTCATAATACCATCCAAGCATCAAGAGCTCGACACCAAGCGCACACCCCGGTACCAGCGATGCGCCACAAACACAACATTAAAGGATCCTCGCTCCACATATATAATGAGCCAGATCCTCGCCTCGACACGGGGGACTCAAACGAGCCCTATTGTCTAAGGACCTCGCCTGATAGGATACCCAGCTCGCGATGAGACGTTCACGCCACTGATCTCATGTCTTTAATCAAGACTTGAGTTTCGGATCAAGCCCAATAAACAAGCTGGCACCCTTCGACTAGTCACCCTACACTAGTGAAGACATAAAGAGCAAACCCTCGAACACTTAGCAAAAACGAACTTGTAAGGTAGCTCAAAACTATGAGCATACAAATGAATAAATAAACAGCGTACAAGCACGTCCTCGTAAAAATCACAAAACGTCTCTAGCGCTAGTGACAAACGCCATCAAACTCACTTTCCTCCTTAATGACCAGGCTGGCTTTAAGTCGTCACTTATGTGCCTAGAAGCAACGACTCGGGGGGCTACTATTCTGGACTTCCTGAATGGTTGTCGGGCAAGCCATCTCTTCGAGCCTAGTAGCGAGTCGAACAGACCAAAAGGCCTCAAAAGGGCATCATCTTCCCGCTCTGCACATGGCCAGAACCCGTCAGCTCGATGGGTGTCGAGCATATCAGACAAACTCTCCCCGTCAAGGGCTATACCCGTCATGTCCCCATCTGGTCGACATAACGGCTAGTTCCGAGCACTCTCGCTTGGTTTGAGCAGGTCATTTCGAATAGCTATATACATGGGTCTGCATATCTAGGCTTAAATATAGCAACCAACGAGAGCGCTCCTAAGATCCCTATATAAACCCTCACATCTTTGAGGGCAAGGTATCACATTCTTACTATAAGAACCCTAATATTCTCTTGTTCTCATCTTGATCACTTGCTTACTTTAGCATCGGAGTGCCTTGCAGGTACACCACCCCTCCTCTACATCAATATTGCTCGAAGGACATCTGTTCGCTCTGGACATCTCCAACTCTGATCACTTGTTCAGATCAATATTGAAACCTTATTTTTTTGTAAGCAAGTATACTAATAAAAGGAAAACTAAGGATTCTTCAACCTGTTTACAAAAAGACACGGGTCAACCACCCGAAAAAAAGAATGAGAAATTATCAACCAATTTAGAGTTATGAAAGATATAGTAAAAGTTATTTGCTAAACTCATAGAACCTTAAATTGGGGTTGATAATATCTCTTATACCCAACCATTTACAAACTAAAATTTTTATACACCGCACCGTATTATCAATATTCCAACCATCATTTCTAAAGAAAATATTATTTCTCAACAACCATATAGAACATGAGGTAGCAAGCCAAATAACTCTCCATTTTCCTTCCCTCACCTTCTTCCTTTTACAATACCAATATCACTCCATAAAACTAGCAAGGCACTCTTCCTCTTCACCAACCGGTTTATATACCCAACACACTATTTCCTTCCAAATAATCTTCACAATGTGACAATGGAAAAAAGAATGGTCCCTACTTTCTTCAAAATTACCACAAAAATCTCAATTTAAAGAATCCGAAAGAAAATCCATACCTCTAATCTTCAATTGGTCTTTTGTCGGAATTCTATTCACAAATAGTCGCCATCCAAACGCCTTGATCTTATAAGGAACCTCCATTTTCCAAATTATACTCAAAGCCTCCTCAAAATTATTATTTGGATCAAAAGGAATACATTTCAAAGCAAAAAGACCCGGAAAAGATTCTTTTAGACACAACTTATCCAACCATCTAGCTTCCCAAAAGGAAGTAGTGAAACCTCTCCCAATCAAAAACTTGCACATCACCTCCAAAGGATCATCACTAGATAAAGAACCAATCTTAACTAAATCCTTCCACCAACAAGAGGAAGAAATGGTTTCCACACGACTATTATTCCCCCATCATTTTCAACGACACATCTCCGTAACGAGCTTTTAACAAAACCAACCAAAGGCAAGATACACCACCTTCATTTATTAAGAAGAGCCAAGTTGAAATCCGAGAGGAAGTTTAATCCTAAACCACCTTTGTCAATCGTGAGACAAACCTTTTTCCGACTTACCCAATGAATCCTCCTTCTACCCTTAACTCCACCCCATAAAAAATTGCTTTGAATACTAGTAAATTCATTAACAACCTTAGATGACATTTTATAAAAAGACATGTGAGAAATATAGAGAGAACTAAGTACTGATCTCAAAAGGGTAATCCTCCCCCAAGATTTATAAAAACGACTTTTCCAATCTGCTAACCGATTCTTCATTTTGTTAAAAAGCGGAATCCACGACGAAAATTAAAGAATCTAACAAAAATATATTTAACCAAACTGTAATTAAAGTGCTTTTTTAACCTACATTATACTACATTTTAATTTAATGTTTAGGGTTGCCAAAAATTTAAATTTAAATTTTATACACATCATTTAACTTTTCGTCTTCTACATATTGGTCCTTATACTATTTTTATATGTTTATTTTTAATAGAAAGATATAAAAATTATTTTTTAATAATGTGACAATAATGACTATGATAACTTATTATTTAATATTTTTTATAAAATAAATTAATTTAGGCTTAATATATGTTTTAGCTCCTTAACTTAATGTTATATATTTTAGTTTTTTTAACTAAAAAACGTTACAAGTTAGTAACTTAACTTCATTTTTGTATCCTATTTGATCCCTTCCATCAATTTATGGAAAAATATGTTATATTTTGGTGTCGTAGATGTACTATAAAGTAGAGTTTTTATTTAATGTAGTCTAATTGTGTCCATTTTTATGACACATACTTAAGTGAAAATCCTAATATCTGATCATATTTGGACTTTGAACTTTGTACATATATGTTACTGATGTGCGATAAACCTAATGTGTCTAACGGTATCTTAACTGCAAGCGCACAGCCTATCGCAGTAGTAATAAAAGATTGTCGAATCCACAGGGACTTTGTAATCACTCTAGTGCGGGAAAGTAATGCTAGTTTAGCTAAGGCGGAAATTGTCACGTTTGGTTTTGGGAAGGTTAAGGAAGGTAAAATAATTGATTTTAAAGTAATTATAAAATGAAATGGTCGGTATGCAATAGAGTCGACCTAAAGGATCTAATCTGGCCTAGGCATATAAGGATTGTCAACTTGGTTTATCTGTAGAGTTAATCAATTTAAAAACCCTCAACTCACACTTTCATGGTCTTATCTCGGATTATACGTCTAAAGCCCTATACCTGCTTTCGCTAGCCTATAAGTGTTTATAAGTATTTTTTGGAAACTTAATTAATTCTAATTTGGTTTAAAGCGCTTTCACTGTATTTAAATCAAATGCCAAACTTTAGCTATCCGGTTAAAAACCTCACACTTTCGTGGTCTCAATCTAACCTATTTACTCTTCTTACTTTCGTAACAAAGGTTTTATTTTTAAGCATAAAAAGTTATAACCAGAGTCAAGTTGATTAAATTTTTTAGCCTAAGTTTGATCAGATGCCTAATGTCTCTTACTATCCCATACCGACGCTAAAGGTTTAGCTAGCCATAGAAATTAAAATGAACGTACAGGAAGTAAAAGCAAACAAATATAAATTGGGCATTATAAATAATAAATTAAACTTGCATTAATTAATTAAAAGGTATGTAATACAATTGCAAAATAAAACCCGAATAAAGCAAGATCCTATATCCTTCTTCCACGAAATTGGACTTTAAATCGGTAATATAACAAGTTCTGAGGCTGGAATAATAAATCCTAAACTATAATAATAATTTCCTGATGTTGGAAATTATTATTTGGGCAATGAAAATGAAAAGGAATAATTGAATGCAGAGGAAATTAGAAACTAAAAATAATACTGGGTTCGAAAATCGGCAGAGCTTCCGCACAAGTAAACTATAAAATGCTCTGTACCTCTAACACTGAAATGTTGAGGTATTTATAGAAGAGTGAATTTGCAGTTGGTTTGAACTTCCCACCGAGCTTTCCTTGAAAATCTCCATGAATATAGGAACGTGGCAGTTGAGGTTGAATGTGTGAACGTGGGAGAGGATTCAGGAGAGAAATAAGGAGTTTCAAAACTCCTTCTGTTTTGCTTTGCCACGATCTGCATTTTCAAATAACTGGTATGCGTTACGGTCCAGGCGCACGAGTGCTTGGTGTTTCTTCCGTGTTACTCGTGGTGGGTATGTTACGGTCGTCACATGCTTCAGAATGTGTTACGGTCGTGGGGCGCTGATCAACAAATACAAAATCTGTAATCTTTGATGATTCATCTTTTCTTTTCTTTTGATGCTTTCTTGCATTGTTTCATGTTTCCTTATGTTTTGAGTGAGTTATGAATACCTGCAAAAAGTAATGACAAACTCGAAATATTCGGGAGTTAATCGGGTCAAAATAATACAAAACGGGTTAATTTCATGTAAAATAAACGATATGATTTCGTGTTATCAGTTACCAGAACCTAACATTTTTTTGTTAAAATTTGACGGAAGGGACCAAATAAAATAACCGAAGTGAAGTTAAGGGACTAACTTGTAACATTTTTTTAGTTAAGGAACTAAAGCGGAACATTAAATTAAGTTAAGGGACTTGGGAACTAAATATGCCATTAAGTTATTAATAATTTTAATTATGTAATTTAGAAATTAATTATAGGAAAAATACTCTTTGTCGTCCCTTAACTTTGTCTCTGGATCCATTATGGTCCCTTAAGTTTTAAAAGTTCAAATCAATTCCTTAAGTATTAAAAACGGAGCACATAGGTCCTTTTAATCTATTTACTGCAAAAGACGTTTGGGTCTACAGACGTGACAAATGACATGACTTGTCTCCTTTTTTTCACTTGTCTATTTCGCCAAATTCGTCTGTTGCGTTTGTATCCATTATCTAGGGTTAAGTTGATTTTGATTTTTGAAAATTGAAGATTAGGGTTCATCCTCCATGAAATCAGGTTATGCTTCATCCCCACGAAATAGGAAAGTCATGAAAGTCTGAACTCCAGTGTGTTCACAAGCTCGAATCTTCCATGGAAACCGAGTTGTCATTGTGAAGACATGACTATTCTTCATAGATCTTCAACGACAAAGAGACATGGAAAAAATATTTGGGGTTTTTCTCATTTTAAGGTATGCTTGTGATATGTAAAAACTTTTTATCTCCATTGTTACAGTTTGAGTAACCCATTGTAAAATGCAGCGAACAAGGCAACCTAAGTGTGGGTAATTTGAATGGATTTATGAGGAAGCTCAAGATGACAAAGGGAAAATTATAATTTATAAATTGGAAAAGTTATCAAAGAAATTGGATGATTTAATAATGGAGATTGAAAATGTTAGGTTGACAAATGAAGAATTAAGGAAGGAGATGATTAAGCTTCAAAATAAGATGGACAATATTCTGAAGTTGAAAAAATGTTGGATGATGCTTGTTATTTTAGGTGCAACAATTCTGGTTTTGTTCCTGATGAATTGAAATGTTTCCATTGTATCAGTTCAGTTGTTCATTTTAATATTGTTTAATTATTCAATTATGCATTAGCACATAAAATTGTAATTAACAGAATTTCAACATAACACATAATTGCCATTAACATAAACTTGTTCAAAATGAAATTCATATCCATTACACAAAATAACATCAATTCAAAATGACATTCATATCCAAATATCAGTTAAGACAATTAAACAAAATGACAACAATTCAAAATGACGTCCTAAATAGATCTAAGTTTTTTCTTGGCTGTTGTCCTCTTAGTTGGAGTTGTCCTTCTTGTAGTTGGGCCAATCACATTTTTGGAAGCAGTTAGTCTTGTAGTTGGTGCAGGAGGACCAAAAGGTGTTAATGGCCTCCTAACATCCAATTTACTTGGCCTTCTTAGTGTTGAGGTTACATGACTTCCTAGTTTTTCAATAGCACTTGATGTTTCCTGCTTGGAACCTTAAGTAGCTTTATTGGAACCATGTGTTTATTGAGAACCTTGAGCAATTGGTTGAGTAAGGTTGACAACATGCTGGGACCCTTGAGTAGCTTCATTTGGGCCATGTGTTTGTTGAGAACCTTTAGTAGTTGGTTGAGTAAGGTTGACAACATGTTGAGACCCTTGAGTAGCTTCACTGGGACCATGTGTTTATTGAGAATCCTGTGCACTTTGTTGGGTACCTTGAGTAGTTGGAGTCACCTTCCAGGTTGATTTGTTGTGTCCTGTATGCTTACACCTAGAACACCTGACTGTAAAACCTATTCTCTTCATTTTTTTGTCAGTCCCATCCAGCTCCCCTTGCTCAAGATTTCTTCTTTTCTTTGGTCTTCCATGCATCCTTTTATATTTAGGAGGTTATAAATCTGGTTATTTAGTTCTCACCCAAAGATTGGATCCTTTCACAGGATAAATCACATATGAATACACCTTAATGTACATTGACTTCCTATAATAAACAGTGAAGTGTTCTTGAATCTTGTCGTTCCTACTTTTAATGCAAGACAATACATGAACATATGGAATTCCAGTTAATTCCCACCTTCTAGAAGAGCCCACACCTTATTTAAAATTCACAACAAATATATATGCAGGATTTTCAATATATCTAACCTCAAACATGTGTTCAACAGACATCCTACATTATCAAACATAATGAAAATAACATTAGAGACATAATTCAAAACATATTTTTAAGATACAGAATGCAAAACATAAGACATACCTGACAGTCAATGATTTTGTGTAACTACTTGTTTTATCAATCTTTTTTATGATATTAGGCAAGACAACATCATCAGCCAGATTTTGAAACCTCATTATATTTGTTGCTCATTTTTCTATCAATATGTTTTGATCTCTTCCACCAAGGTTTGGACCTTGACTTAAGAATAACACCGTTGAAAGATTCTGACATGTTATTGACTACAACATCACATGTTATCTTTCTCAACCTCCAACATAACTTGTTCAGCCTCCATACCAGCTTTCTCAGCCTCCAATGCAACCTGTTCAGCCTCCATACCTAATTTCTCAACCTCCAACACAACCTTTTCAGCCTCAAACTTAACTTCATTGAACTTATCTTTTTCATTGACAGCTTCTTCATGCAATTTAGAAAACACTTCTTCAACTACATCATGCTCCTCATTGACATTGACAACATTTTCTAATTCCGCTTCTATAGGCCCATCAATATACTCAGGTTGATCAAGTGTGTGTTGAATATAAATGTCTACACTTAAATGGACCTTATAAAGATCAGTTATTTCTAATGCTCCTGCATCTTGAATTAATTGTTGCATCCCAAATATCGGGTCATTATAATAGATTTTCTCAAAATCCATATATCCTAAACACTTCATTGAACCGGCCAACTCAAAGTAACTTCATCCATGTGTCAACATTTTATTTTATCTCATCAACTTTCCCTCCTTTATACACCCTAAGATCACCATCACAAATTCACCACTATGATGAATTCTTATTACTATATACTCATCCATTTCACCTAGTCAATTCAAAATCAAGATTATTAAGTAAACCATAATTTCTATTATGCCCTAATTACTCAAATTAAAAACATGAAAACTCTACTTTCTCAAATTGAAAAACATGGAAACAAATGATTTACAAGAAAACCCTAATTTCTCAGATTGAAAAACATGGAAACAAACGATTTAGCAAAAAATCATGATTTCTCAAACTGAAATCATGCAAAGCCCTAGTTTCTACCACTATCAGAACTGATACAGAGCATCAAGTTTCTAATATGTTTGCAACGATGCTTTAAAACGTTTGCTTGACCGCTCTCGCCTTTCAGAAACGATGGTTCGCCTTCAATGTTCTTCACTGCATGATGGTTCGCCTTCAAGGTCCTCTCTCTGCACGAAGAACTTCACTTCTTAAAAGAGGTATTTGTTCACAAAAGTTAAAGATATAACATATAAATGCCACGTAACACATTAACCATGCCAGATAGACACTCATTATGAACCCTTACTAACGGAGATGGACGAAAGGACAAGCATGCTCCATTTTTAAGATTTAATAGATTGATTTGAACTTTTAAAAAATTAAAGGACCATTATAGACCCCGAGACAGAATTAAAAAAAAAGGTATTTAGCCTTAATTATATAATCTATTCTATCTCAACTTAACATATGTTTGAACTTACTTGAATATCACTATTATATCGCACATATATATATATATATATATATATATATATATATATATATATATATATATATATATATATATATATATATATATATATATATATATATATATATATATATATATATCCGTTTCTCTAAAACAAGTATGCAAAATTAGAAGGATATAAAAAAAAAAGAAATACTAGTTTTTAAAATGGAGAATTAAGAGTTAAAAACCATAAAAGTAGGGGAACAAAGACACATAGTTGCATTTGAACTTTAGGATATGTTTGGTAAAACAAATAAAGAACTTTTAGCTTTTAACTTTTCGGTTCATATTAATAAAAAGTTTTGTTTGGTAACTCAATTTATTTTTTAGCTTGTAGTTTTTTTATTATCTTTTAATTTTTTTTTCAAAAACTATTTAAAATAGCTTTTGAGTTTGTAGCTTTTAGCTTGTGACATTTTTTTTTCTTCCATTTATATTCTTATTATTTTAACAAAAATATATTATTATTTTTATTAATTAAAGTGATATTTATGTCATTTTATATCTATAAACTAATTAACCAGTTAATTTATCACGCACTCATGTTAGCTTATCAATTATCAATCACCAGCTATCACCTGCCACCTATCAACTATGACCAATTAGTTTTATCAAACATAAGCTTAATGGAATTTGTTAAAAAAAAAGGCTAATCTTGCAAACATAATGATGATCTAACATAAGAGTATGTTTGGTAAGACATATTTTCGAACTTATGTCTTGTAGCTTATAAACTTATTTGATATTTTAGTAACGGTCTTTGATCACGAACTTATAACTTATTTTGTTAGCTTATAACTTATTTTTTAGACGCTATTTCAAATATCGTTTTAGCTTATAACTTATAATTTATTGTTTTTTCTTTCTTTTTATTCTTATTAGTTAACGAAACTCAATTTTTATCCTCAATAATTTATTTTAATTTAAAATAAAATAATTATATATATTAAATATTTTTTTTATGTTATTTTATATTTATAAGTTAATTGAATCGTTAATATTACTAAACACTTCAATTAATTTATTTGCCATCGGTCTCAAACATTGTCTATTTTTACCAAAGAGATCCTAAATACTTAGTTGTTAAAAGAAAACTTAAATTGAAACTCTTTTGCTGCTCAACTCAAATTCTGAACCGGAACCCTGAATCACGTTCCGGCGCCGGATGGAAGAGATTGACGCATTCTCCTCCGCCGATGCCGAAAAAGCTTTAAAGGATTGCGATCGCATGATTCAGACGAGTCTCAAATGTATTTCAATTCTCCCTTCTCTATTATTCTTTAGGTTTAACTTCCCCCTAATTCTAATAGCTTATTCATGTTGTTGTTATTATCAGCTCCAATGGTGAAATTCTTGAGGGAGCAGTTGGAAAAAGCTGGTTGTCCTGTTCAAGACAGTTTCTTCAAAGCTATTAACTGTGACAAGAAGCTTCATGCCGGTGGTTACATTGCCGGTCAAGGGGTCGGTACACACTTTTTCAGTTCTTTATCAACAAATAATTCATATCTGTTGATAACTATATTCTGCAACTATACAATCAGTTACACAAATTTGTATTAGCTTATTTGGATTGACTTATTTAAAATCTGTTTGAGAGAATTTATGAAATGTTCATAGAATCATAGACGGTTTTCAGTATATTTTCGATATTGTTTGGTATACCTTACGAGAATAGGTGATATGAACCGTGTGTTTGGTTGTGCTATGAAGAAAATTAATTTTGAGTGAATTGCTTCTGGAAAGTTGATTCTGATTAAAAGTGAGTTGAATTTATGTTTGGATCAATTCTGTGTAAAAATCAAATTTAGACTCAAAATCTATAGGGTGTGTTTGGTTCTGCGGTGAAAAGAATTGATTTTGAATGAATTGATTTTGTAAAATTGATTATAGCTAAAAGTGAGTTGAAGGTAAAGTGATTTATGTTTGGATAAATTTATGTAGAAGTGAGTTGAATAGTAAATTTCAGTGTAAAAATTTAATTTAAACTCAAAAGCTACAAATCCTAGCTTCAAGTAGAATCAATTCTACTCAAGAGCAACTAAACATGTCAAAATCAATTCTACAAATTCAGAATCAATTATGAGAGTTCCAAGTGTAAAATCAAGCAGACACGGAATCAATTTGACTTCGTCTTGTCTTTTGTTATTAGAAGAACTGATACCTAAGCACTATTATGATACGTGCTGCTTATGTTATAAGTGTTAAGTTATTTATCTAAACATGATTTCTGGGATAAAAGAGGAAGGAAATTGATTGTCTATCACCATGGTTTTGTGACTTTAGTCTATTTATGAGAGAGAATAGTGATTAAATTAAGATTGTTAGGATGAGAGATAGTGGTGTGTTAAGAGAGAAATAAATAGAAAGTCACTAAAGTTAGACAAATGAAAAGTAGACACTCACATCTTAGAAAGGAGGGTGTGCCGTTCCTTATGATGATACTTATTACCATTGACAAGTTTGAGTTCAGATGAAGCAAGTCTTGTTGGCATAAATAGCTGATTTCACCCACACTTGTGAAGGAAATAATGTCTGTTGTTGTTGTTTTCTCATTTAGTGGTTGAATAATGTTGTATTCAATGCTTCCTATGATTATACTATAAGCTTATTTTTCTTTATTTTTTGGAAAAAGATAGTTGTGTGTGGAAATCGAACAGAAATGCAAGACGATGTTAACCAGACTATAGCTCACGAGCTAATTCATGCATTTGATGACTGTCGAGCTGCAAACTTGGATTGGACTGATTGTGCTCATCATGCTTGTAGTGAGGTTCTTCTTTTTAACAACACCCCTTTTATTTATATTAACTTTGGTGTAGTTTTATGAATTGGTCTGGTTTATTCAGTTTTTCTTGGTGATTGTGTGAAACAGATAAGGGCTGGTCATCTAAGTGGTGATTGTCATTTCAAACGGGAACTTTTACGAGGGTTTATAAACATACGAGGGCATGAACAAGTATGCCCTTTCTTTCCTTCTGTCATTTATTCTAAACGTTTATTCTTGTTGAATATTTTTGGATATAACGTGCAACAACTTTAGTTTAGAGAAATGACTAGATTTGAGTAACTTGCTTTAGTATTGAATGTTTCAAAGTATTTTATTTGAGATATGCTATGATAATTTGAATATTGAGCACTGGGCAACTTTTTTCTTCTTTGTCATTGATAACCATAAAAATTGACGGAAATGAAAAAAGAACGTATTGGATTAGAGGAATAAAAGTTCCCCTTAACGTGAAAGAAAACACACAGAACAGATAATGAAGAAAAACGTCAATGAAACAAAGTTACAAGGAAATTGTTATGTTAGGAACTAGAAGGGAAAGATGAGGTGGTGTAGTTATATCTCCCTGGGGTGGAGCAGTACTTTCGATGCGACGGAGGGGGTTCCAAATAATGAATTGCAAAACAAATTAGGACCTTGCAAACCACCCTCTAATCCTGGAGACCCAAACCATAAATTTGGAAAAGCAAAAGTAGAATCCGGAGTAGACATAGGATGTGCAAGGACTGGTTGCTCAGCTCTTGTTTCTTGCACACACTAGACCGAATATCCCATCCTTTGTATTTGTAATTAGTGACTTATTCATGATACTAGAGAACCTCATCTTTGAATTGCATACAAAATGCTACACTTCTAAAGTGTGAATTGAAACACTATTTAAGAATAGTAAATAGCGACTTATTCATGATACTAGAGAACCTCTCTTTGCCCTCTAACTCTCAATTAAAGTCTTAGTATACAAATGATCAACTTCTAGATATTGCATCTTTTTAGGAAGTGTTTTGGTTGGAAAAAAAGGGTGGCAAGATCTTATGTAGAATCGGAATTCATGTCCGTCGCTTAAGGCTTGTGTGAGTTGTTATGGCTAAAAAATCATCTTAGATTATCGGAAAGGAAAATTAGATCTTTTATAAATGATTCTCATATTCATTTTTATATACCATATAAAGAGGAGTGTTTATAGTGAGAGATGAGAGAATAAGATAAATGACCCTTAAATAAAAGTTAACGGTTGTGATTAAATCCCGTTTTAAACATATCAGGCGACCCCTTCGCATTCTGCTTTGTTTCTACACAAGTCTTGTTTGCCTCAGTTTTTCCATTCAACAATAGGTTGTTCTCATGGGTGATGACAATCTTATGGTGGATAAAATGAAAAATTGAGGAACTGAGTTCGCCCTTTTCATTGTATTTTCTTGGGTGCAATAAATCATATGTGACAGACAGTTTGTTAAAATTGAATCTCAGCATTATATTATTTTGATGTCTTCAACAAAATATCATTGTTTTACAGCGATCAATTATTTCCAGATTTCATTGTTTGACAGCGAGCAATTATTTCATCATTGTGTAACACTGTTTTAAATACTGCGGATGTTAGACTAACTAGTTCAATATTTATTCAATTTAACCTTGAAGGAATGCATCAAAAGAAGAGTTTTGACATCATTGGCTTCAAATCCTTATTGCTCTGGTTCAACTGCCAAGGATTATATGGAGTCTGTATGGGATGTTTGTTATAATGATACAGCACCTTTCGATAGAGCTCCTTAATAATTGCCTGTGGTTATAATGTATTTATGGCATAGAAGCCATTGTTTCCATTCCATACCTCAAGTGACCAAAAGTGTAATTCAAATTAACGAAAAAGATACTTATTTATTTTTAGCTGAGATCTGTTTATCTTTTTGAAATTGTAACTGTATATGGAAACTTTTTGGATGTTAGTTGAACACTTGTGCAGTATATACTATATACTGAATCCAAATTTGGTTGTTGTTACTGCCATTTGTTGCATTATTCGAGCTCTTAATCTTTGCTTACAATTGTTCAATTGTCAAAATTGCATATTTTTTTCCTATCAACTAATCAAGCAAGTTGGTGCAAGTTGTTTGATCCACCTAGATAACACGTTTACAAAGCACATCCTTCATATAATTTCAGCTAACATGCATATCCAAAATCAGCAAATTCATCTTAATCATTTTGGCTAACAGTCAAAATTATGAACATAGAAAACTAAAACCCACGTAGAATAAGCTGGTTGGAAAGTTTGGTGCGATCGCTGGTAAATCATGTTAAGTTTTGTGTCTTCATAATGAATTGTGTATATATAAAAATTAAATGATGACACCTAATATATCCATATCCATGATCACCCAGTAATATTTGGAACATAATATAATGGGAATTTCTTTTTACTCTTGAGGGTGAGAAAAAACTCTTGAAAACCCGAAAATATCATTCGGAGATGTATCTTCGAATGCATTTCAAATCAAGGTGTTTCAGAGATGTATTTTCATTTAAAAAAAACAATTAGAGAATATTTCGGAAGTGTATTTCCGAAACATTGTCCTGACACATGATAAAAATTCTTGAGATCAAATTGCTCTAAATCTTCTACAAATAGGGCGTCTAAACTATTTCTTCAACATCATACACCATAAATTAGATACGACACAAACATATCTTCACTTTGCTTTTGTTTACTTCACCTATGCGATGTTTACTTCCGTTGTGCGATGCCGCCACTTCAATTTGAAGGTTGAGAAACACAAGAAAGGGGGTTAATTGGGTTTTTCTAAATTGAAACAATTTGACACAGTTATTTTTATCCTGGTTCGTTTGAACTCAAACTACTACAGTCCACCCGTCAAGGTAGTTTGCCTCTCTCAACGAGGTCTTAATCCACAATTCAACAATAGAATACAATTCACAAAGAGAATTACCTTTGTCTTCTCGGGATAAACCACAACTTGGTTTTTCAAGGTATCAGCAACTTACAGAAAAATATGTGTTTACAGTGCTTCTTAAAAGCTATATCACAACTATGATGTATACACTATTTAGACTCAATGAAAATATAAAACAACTTTAAGTAATTTGAGATGAAAGCTTGAGTGTTGTTTTTGCGTGAGAAAGATTCGGCAGCGAAACATGAAGATGATACTTGTTTATATAGGCGTTGCTTTTGAACCGTTGGGAGTCATCAGGGTTTGTAAAAGGAATGTTGATAAATACATTAAGTGCTCATTTCCTTAAATATAGATCTTGTCTGAAAACAACCGTTTCTTTGAGTATTTCCTTTTGAGTTTTGTAACGCATCAAAATCAGAGCTAAGCAGCCAACATATAGGAATCAAAGATTGTAGTGCAGCATGGTGCTTTCAGAAGCTTTGTCATAATCAGAACTTCTTCTAATAAGCGTGATAGTCTTGAAGACAGCTTTAGAATTTCATTTACAAAATACTAGAACTTCTTATATCTTCAAACTTGTAACTTGTTCTCCTTCTACATCAGAATCAGAACTTCATCTGCATACTTTAATAACAAATTAGGAGACAACAATGTTTCAAATAAAATATTTATTGAACAGGGTTAGAACATAAACGTCATCAACAATACTTGTTATCATCTAAACTTCTAAGATAAGTGTAGAACCAAATAATGTTCTAACACAATTTAGGTTCTGTGAGGTTACGCATTTCGCAGAGCACATTACCATACTCAGCTCTCTTGCAATATCTAGAAAATCAAAAGGTAGTCAAAATCGAGAATCATTCACCATCATTTGACATTGAAGGAAATGTACAGTTCACTGAGTTTTCACTGAAGACGAGCGACAATTTAAAGGTTATGTGGAGTATTTTTCGTTGATACTCTACTAAGGTTTATGTAATATCTATGTACTATTAATGTTTCAATATCTATGTTATATCTACATAATTTTCTGTTTCAAGGTTTCAGTTTTGTTGAAATCAATCAGTGTCTATTTCGGAAGTACATCTTCGAATTCACCTCAAAAAAATGAAATTTCGTAATTTCAAAAATATCTCTGAATTCATTAAAAAAAAATGAAATTTTGTAACTTCGAAAGTACATCTCCGAATTCACTAAAAAATTCAAATTTCGTAACTTCAAAAATAAATATTTGAATTCACCTAAAAAATAAACTTTGGTACATTTGGAGATACATCTCCAAATTCTAAAGATAAAAACGAAATTTTGTCGGGAGTGATTAAGAAAATATAAGGCTGGGAAAGAAATTCCCTCATAAATCCCTTTCTCACTTTGGGCGTAAGGTCCCAAATTAATATCAAAACATGTATAACAATAAAATAAAGCATTATTTCTATAATTATTAATTAAACCAACAACTAAAAAACAAAATATTTCCCATGCCTAATTTCCATTGGTGTGATTTCATTGCTAAATGCCACAATCAAACAGCTGCAAACTACATGCAACATTTTCTTGTAAAAATCCATTGGTGTTCTCGTCGTTCCTAAAGGCCTGCATGAGATAAGATCATACAATACAAACTATGCAATTACCAAACATTCCTATAAATACACACACATAACTTTCCTCAAACCCAACCACATTCTTAAACTTCAACATTATTATTCAACAAAAGAAAACATGTCTGCCTCTACCTTAAAAGTGGTTCTCTCATTCATCATTTACACATTTACCCTTGTGACAATAACAAGGGCCGGCGACCCGGACATACTAACTGACTTCATAAGCCCAATAACCGGCCCAATCGACGCAAACTTCTTCACCTACACGGGCTTCCGCGTCCTCGTCGGACCACAAAACCAAAGCCCACCACCTTTCAAAGTACTAAAAGCAAGCCTTATAGAATTTCCATCTTTGAATGGACAAAGTGTATCCTATGCTTCTCTTCAATTCCAACCCAAAAGCATTAATCCACCACACATCCACCCTCGTTCAGCTGAACTACTCTTCCTCGTTCAAGGCTCACTTCAAGTTGGATTCGTCGACACAACCAATAAACTCTTTACGCAAACTCTTTCGACCGGTGATTTGTTTGTTTTTCCAAAGGGTCTTGTTCATTTTCAACTTAATGCTGATGATAAGGCTCCTGCTGTTGCTATATCAGCTTTTGGTAGTGCTAATGCTGGCACTATTTCACTTCCTAATACGCTGTTTAATACATCTATTAGTGATAATGTCTTGGCTTTGGCTTTTAAGACTGATGTTTCCACCATTCAAAACTTGAAGAAAGGTTTTTCTACCTAGTCAGTAAGGCCTTGAAGAAAGGTTTATCTTATGTTAATTTTTTGCCTTTGTTTTATTGTTCAATAAGTGCTTTTGTGTGTAAGTCTGAGATGGACATTGTTTGATTGTGTTTTCTAATAATCATGTGAAATGGGAAATAAAAACATCAAGGTTACTTTAGTTTGCTCATGGCTTCTTTATTCTTGAAATACAAGTAAACTATTATTTAGATGAGACAAGTTTATTGAGTAAAAATACCTATGACAAATTTAGTAACTAATCTTAATTCATCTTTAATATTTTAGAGATGACTTAACAATTATAAGATAGTAGTTGCATGAAATCAACAACAAATTAGGAAAATTTTATCCTATATCCCTATCATTATCTCTCTACCCGTAACCTTTTTTAAAATATTCCAATTCAACACTTTTCAATTATCAAATAATATTTTGGCATGAAAATTTTCTTCACCAAATAACTTGGCAATTAAGTTTTTAAGTATATAATTTTTCTTCATCAAATAACTTACAAACAAGTTATCCGGTATGTAATTTTTCTTCACTAAATAACTTGCAAGCAATTTATCCGGTATGTAATTTTTCTTCACAAAATAACTTACACTAAAGTTGTCTGATATGCAATTTTTCTTCATCAAATAACTTACAATCAAGTTTTCCTATATGTAATTTTTATTCACGGGATAACTTACAATATATGAAAATTGTATATACCACGCATGAAAAACTGTTGCCTAGTATTTAGGAAACAATTTTATTTAGTTTATGCCACATTTTTTCTTTGTTGCCTAAACTATTTTTTACATTTTTTTGGATAACTCGCTTATTAGTTATCCACTAGGAAATAATTTTATTTATTTTAGGCCACAATTATTTATGTAAGAACAAGATTTAGTTATGCATATTAGTTTTAATGATAACAATACAATATTTCTTAGAGAACAATTTTGTATCCTAATGATTTTGTCTAGTGTGTAGCTTTTTCTAACAGATTCCGACTATGATAGAATGACCTGTAACGTCATCAGTTTTTAGAATCAACACACTCTGATTCTAGAAAGATACAAATATGTGTTACAAAGATCAAATCAAGTTCTAGAATGCTTCTAAACAAAGGTTTTCAAAAATGTTAGTCTAAAGCTTCTGATTGTGACTTTAATGTGAAAATTTTCTGAAGACTTCTCAAGCTCTGATGTTTCTGCTTTCAATTTCAAATGTTTCCACTACTCTAATTTTGTGGCGCAATGACTGTTTTTCAGAACCGTTGTTTAAAAGCATTCTAAAAATAGTCCTTGCGCCACAAAATCAGAGTAGTGGAAATATTTGATATTGGAAACGTAGAAACATTAGAGCTTGAGAAGTCTTCAGAAGTTATTCACATCAGAGTTACAATCAGAAGTTTTAGACTAAAATTTTTGAGACCGTTGTTTAGAAGCATTCCATGATTTAACTTAATCTTTGTAACATGTACTTGTAACTCTCAAGAATCAAGTGTGTTGATTCTAAAAATTGGTGACGTTACACACCATTCTATCAGATTTAGAACCTGTTAACAAGAATTACATAGGAGACAAAACAATTAGGGTAAAGTGTTGTTTAAGAAACACTATATTGGTATCATTAAAACTAAAAGGCAAATGCATAACCAAATCTTGTTCTTACATAAATAATCGTGGCCAAAAATAAAAAATATAATTAAAAACTGATTTATCCAAAAAACTTTAAAAAATAGTTTATACAACAAGGAAAAACCTTGGTCTAAACTAAATAAAATAATTTCCTAAGATATTAAGCAACGATTTTTAATGCGTAGTATATACGAATTTTCATACGTTGCAACTTATCTGGTGAATAATAATTACATACCAGAAAACTTGATTGCAAGTTATTTTGTAAAGAAAAATTACATATCGGATAATTTGTTTATAAGTTATTTAGTGAAGAAAAAATACATATAAAAAAACTTACTTACAAATTATTTGATGAAGAAAATTACATATCAAGAATTTATTTGATAAATAAAAAGAGTATAATTGAAATATTTAAAAAAATGTAAGGATAGATGGATAATAGTCGAAGTATAGTGTAAAATTTTCACAAATTAGTGGAGATTTTTTTAAAAATTATTTTGAAGAATTATCTAACCATAATTTAAGACGTGTAGTGCTAAGATATTGATTTTATAACCAAAATAAACATAATTTGAATCATATATAAGAAAATTTTACGTAAGATAATTGTAAATGATGATAATAATAATAATATATTTATTTTTAATGATTATCTAAAATAAAAAGATTAAGTATTATAACTATTATAAATATGGTGAGATTAAGTATATAAACATCAACAAAATCTTATTTCACTAAGTGAGATTGGTTACATAGATTAAATTATTCTATAATATTATATAAAATAAATAGTATATTTTATCTAATATGTTAACCTCAAGATATTGTTTAATGTTAAACATGTGACTCCATATATAAGAATAAGAGGGAGAATGAATTGTGGGCTTCGTAAAACGATAGTTTAAAATAAAATTGTTTTGATTTTCAAAGTTTAAACATATTTTTATAAATATTTTTGAATATCGCAACGAAAAAACAAAGGTAAAGAAATTATGTGAAAAGTAAAGAGATAAAATAAAAGAGATGACATTGGAATTTATAGAGGTTTAGTCTAAATGAAGTGACTTAATCCTTTTTCCAAACAATGAATTTTTTAGTAGGTTAAGCTCACGAACCCCCTTATACAATGATAAATGAAGTTTCAGATTAACTTTCAACCAAACAATGAACAACAAACATAAGCGGACAATCTTCCTTCTAAACAAGAATAGAGCTTCGAGTAGTTAGTCCCCTAGATAAACTGATAATTTATACTGACTTATCATGAACTAATGCAGTGTTTTGAATTGGCTATCCTCCAAACTGAATTGGGATTTTTCACGGTTAACCATGAATCAAAGTGATATTTCACATTAGGCCGATCTTGAGCCAAGTACAACTTTTACACCAGGTTAAACTCAAGAACTAAAGAGAATATTTTTCAGTAGTTATCTTCAAGAATCCATAAAGCGAGCTTTTCCTTAATTGTCTCAGTTCACGAACCAAACGAGGACCCAATACTAAATCCCACAAACAAAGCTTTTAACAGGTTTAGCTTTGAACCCAAATAAACACTTCTTAAGAAAGAGATACTCACTTAAGAGAAAAATAGCTCTCAGTGAATTTACAAATTGACCATTTTTAAAACAAGTTTCCTCACTTAACACAATGAATTTCTCAATATGCTATGACTAAATAAATGAGGGAGAAATTAGAAAATTATTTTAGAGAGAGCGAGTGAGGAGAGAGAGATAGCTGTTATACCCCAACTGTTTTTCCTAAGATCCTTTATACCATTACATTGCACCAAGATCACAAGTGGTTCTTTCTCCTGTCCTTAAGTTTACTCTTATGGGGATCACCAAGCACCTTGTTTCTGTATACTTTTGAAGGATAGAAAAACACTAGAAAGGGGGGGGGGTTTGAATTGAGTTTTAGGAAAATAAAAACAATAGAACATAATAATTTTTATCCTGGTTCGTTTGAACTCAAACTACTCCAGTCCACCCGTCAAGGTAATTTTGCCTCTCTCCACCGAGGACTTAATCCACTAATCAAACTGATTACAGATTCACAAAGAATACCGTCAATGTTTTCTTGAGTTTAAACCACAACTTGGTTTCTCAAAGAATTACAACTGTATAAAGCAATTACAACTTTGTATCAATGGTGCTTCTAAAAAGCTAGATCACAACTGTGATGTATTACACAAAGTTTAAGCACAAAATAAAACTTAAGAGAAAATAGTGAACAATAACATTGAGAAATTTCTTTGTAATATGCACATATTAGTTGTGTTTAATTTTTCACAAGTGATCCTTTATATAAGCGCAAGAACTTTTGATCCATTGGAAACATGGGAGCCATTTTTGAAAGGAGATGATTTTCGTTGATTAATGCATTTCCAAAAATATAGATCTTGTTGGAAATCAACCGTTACTTGAAATAATCATAATAATTGCATAATAACACTTCAGAATGTATAATTTGATTCTGTGATGTCTTGATCAAAATAAAGTAGCAAAGATTTATCTGTTTGATCAGCAGACCAACTTTATCATAGTTTATGCAGCTTGGTGCTTTCAGAAGTTGGTCAGAACTTCTTTATTGAGAGCGTGAAACTTGTAGCTAGAACCAGCTGAGTATTTGTAAGTATATCTTCAGTGTCAGAACTTCTTTTTAGAGCAAGTATTTTTTGCTGACTGTATGTTTCTTAATAAGAACTTCTCTACAAATGGTATTAAATTAAGGAGCATAAATGTTCATTATAAACAACATGTATTTGTTATCATCAAAACTAATGTAGAATCAAACTATGTTCTAACAATCTCCCCCTTATTGATGATGACAAAAACTTATATATTTTGATGAATAAGAAACTGAACTCTCCCCCTAAGTTAGATACTCAGTTAACAAAAGAAACTTAGATACTTCCCTGAAGATGTTCGACCAGAGCTTTAGGTAAAAGTTCTGACGAGTCCATGTAGCACAAATAGCTTTTTCTAGAATTACTTTACCTGTTAAGCTTTCAGAGAAATGCTAAAACAAAAGATAAGTTATATCAGAATGTTTGAGACTTAGTCCGGTACTGTTATGTTCAAAATGTATTACGTCAAAAAGTAGAAAAAAATATGAGAAGGACACAAAAAGTTATGCGTTGAAGAAAAACAAAGTATAAACAAACAGAGAAACAAACATAATTTTTAAAAGGAACAACCAAACAAAATAACAGAAATGGGCAGAAGTTATAAGGTTGTGAGGTTGAGGGAAGTCTTGTGAACAAAGCCTCCAAAAGCCCTTTGATCCGATTGTTTGATTCTTCTTGTTTACCTATCAACTCTTTTAGCTCTTTATTGGCATCATCATGCTTGTCCAACCGTTTTCGAAACGCTTCATTTTATTTCTTCAACTATTCCAGAGTTTTAAGCACAAGAGAAGATGGAGCAATTTCATCTTCAAAAGAAGTTGCTTTCTCAGCAGAAGATTTCTCAGAAGTTTCTGCAATAGATTTACCTATGTCTTGAAAGACCACAAGAGGTTAAGGTTCAGCAGAGGGTTCTCAAGATTCTGGTTGGTTTGGAGATTCCTAGGGAGTGTTGTCCAAGCGAAGAGGTTTAATTTCCCAGTATCGTTGAAGTAGAACATCCAGATGATCACATAAATTCTGTTGAGCAATCCCATAACATTGTTCTTTCATCTTCAGAGATTCAGAGAGAAACCACTTCCTGAATTTGGTCCAGAGATAATCAGAGGCAGCTGGGTTCAGATTATCTAAGCAGACTTTCTTCAGAGAGTTAACCCATCCCTGTATTTCTGTTTCAAAATTCAATAATGATTTACCAACATCTGATTTGGAAGGTTTTGGATTAGGCTTAGTGTAATACGGTGGGAGAACTGACTTAGTTGTTTTTGCGTTTTATCGCAAATGTTGTTGTTATCAAGAGTCACCACCGACTTTTCTTTTATTCAATAAGTAAAGGTGAAAAGAACAAGAAAGACCTTTTATCGATTCTGAGTTCAGGGGGTAAGTTATGAAAAAGGAAGGTGTTAGCACCCTTTTCATCCGTAGTTATCTACAGGCTCTTAATTGCTTAGCTCACTTTTGAAAACTTGCTTTTGTGTATGATTTGTTTGAAAATATTTTGATTTAACTTCGTAAAATGATTCTTGTATCAGTCCTCAAGAATGCATACGAAGTGTTTGAAAATATTTGTTTGGAAATGTAAGGTGTGAAAAGTATTTGTTTTGAGCAAGCAATTAAGAGTAAATTTTCCAATCAAAGGTTGTTCTTGTTATTTTAATTCTCCTTTAGAATAGTGTTATCCATACTATTAGTTGGTAGGTAGCCCCATCCATTGGATGTGAAGGGATATGCGTAGGGTCATCGTATGGTCATTGAAGGCAACATTGTAAGGATACCTTAGCAACTTCGTAGGGACTATCATCATTTTTCGTAGGCAACAATCGAGGTACGAGATCATATATTCATAGGCAACATCGAGGGTCATCGAGGGACTATGATCTTTATATCGAAGGGACTATAATGATGTTATTCATAGGCAACTTTGCTAAGATATCCCTACATTTGAGGGACATGACCATTGTATAAGGCAACAAAAGAGGATACCCTAAGGGTGCAAGTGTGCAAAGTGATTCAATTTAGATATTTATCTTTTGAAGTTAGGGTTATTCTATGGTTGATTTTAGATCTTTCCATACAATCCTATTATCCTACATCTAAGCAGTTAATATTCATACGGAAAAGTAAAGTGCGAAAATTAAACCTAAACTATTACATGGCTTTGGGGCAGATACATAATAAGGTGCGAAAATTAAAAGTGCGAGAATTTAAACCTAGAATATTACATCCCATGAGCAGTTACATAATGGAGAAAAATGCGAGGAAAGTAAATCTACGACTATTACAAAAAAAAACGTGCGACCTATACATCATTTTCTAGAATTTAAAGACAAAAAGAATAAATAAATAATGAGAAAAATATTCTAACAACCTAAATATTAAAGAAAAATATTTTTTGTGATTGATTTTAAATAAAAAAAGAAATTATTTAATTAATTAGAAGTTAATTATGAAAATAATTTTAAACCTAGTAAAAATAAAAGAAATTTATGTCAAAAATTAATTAAACATTTTATTAACCTAAAACTAAAAATAAAATATTTTTTTACGTTTTTGAAAATAGTTAAAATAATTTTGAAAAGAAATTAAAATAAAAAAATTGAAAGAAATAGAGAAAAAGAATGGTGACAAGTGATAAAAATTAGGTTTGACCCCCTACGATGTTAAACTCGTGACCTTGAGGTCATAGGTCCAAAACTTTGTTGCTCGACCACTTGCCTGTGGTGTTAACAAAGTGGTCTTGGAAATATGTAAGTGATATCCTGCAAAAATCAGAAAAATATGAAAAAAATGGCAAAAGACAGGGATCAAACTCGTGCCTTGAGAGGTTAAAGCCTTAGCGCGCGCATGTTGAACCATTGGGGTGGTGATACATCCAATATTATTACTGAATTCATAAATATATAAGTGAAATTAAGTCCATGAAATCACATTTAAAATTAAAACGCGCGCTGGGGCCCAGGGATTCAAATGGACTAATCACACACCTCCTTCCTACCATATTTTTGTCAACGCCGTTCAAGCCACCCTGGGTGGTGGTTCCGATCATCTTCTCCGGTGAGGAGAAACTTGAAACTTGCAAAATATCAAAAATAAATGCCCCTAATTCGAGGGCTGCGAATCCAATGGTGGTGGTCGTTTGGCCTGAAAGTCCCTTTATTGTAAGGTTCGAAGCTTTCAGTTTGAGATGCCTAACAATAACATCGATCGATTTAAGCATCAAAGTTCATATATAAAATGTTAAAATTGTTCTAATGGATGTCCTGAACACAAACAAACACATAAAATATGTCAACAATGCATGAATTATCAAAGTCAAATTTGAGAACCGTACCAAATCGATCTTCTTGAAAGGGAGAGTTATGGGCTGCTTCAAGCTTGTGTGAATGCTTGGATCATCTCCTTGGAACCTCAAGAACTAAATGGAATGATTGGTTTGGATCGAAATATGATGAAAGGGAAGGTTTGAGTTTTCCCTAATTATTTGAAATTTTGAGAATTTCTCTAGGGTTATTTGGAGAAGCAATCTTTCTATTTCTCTTGTGGCTTGGTTGTGTATATATAGAGAAGAAAATTAGGTCAAGAATTGAGAGGAAAATATATTTCATTCAATGTGAAAATATTTTATTTGAAAATCAAATGAAAAGCTTCCAAATTTGGCCAATCTTTCATTGATGCATCTTGTGCATTTTTGCCAGCTTGCATAGAGTTGTTTGGACCTCAAGTAACTCAAATCTAAGGCCTTAAACGCATCATGCATCACTCTTATACTTTATTTAATTAAATTTGAATTTAAATGAATAAGATAAAAAATAAATAAAATAGAGGGTAAGATAGCACATGTATTGGCGTAAAGGTCTTTTATAATATTGGAAACATGTTTCAAGTCTTAAAATATAGGCCCATTTGACAAAATTTCAAAATTGCTCAATATTCTCTTCATGTACTTTCTCAAAATTGCCAAACTTGCACCAATCACATCTTGCTCAATTCTCAACATTTGGAGATGATCTTGAACTTTTTGGAAATCTTAAGATGTCCTCTAAAACCTCTATTTGGTTTCATTTAAATTGAAGCTTCCATTTTCATGTGAACTTCTTTGAGAAAAGATGACTTTTTGTTGACTTTTGAAAGGACCTAAAATGTCTTGGCCCATATCTCTCAAATGAAACATTTTTGGGAAAAACCATACAAAGTTTTAGATGATTTAATTTCCTTTAAAATGAGATTTGTTTGAGGATTTTCTGATGAATTATGTGAAAGTTATGCTTGGTCAAAGTTCTGTTGACTTCTCCTAAGAAAACCCTAATTTAGTAACTTTTGACTTTTGATGAATCTTGAATTTTCTTGATGAGTCATGATCAACCCTTGATCATATGATGAATGTAACTTCAAAATCTTGATGTTGACTAAAAATGATGAAGTTTGACTTTATATTGACCATAATTGACTTTTTGTCCAACATAACTGATTTTCAATCAACTGAGCAATTGACTGAGCACATTTACACTGTGAGGCTTGAAACTTGACATGGAGATATTTTGAGACATATGAGGAAGCATGAATTCCACTTGAGGTATTTGAAATCACATTTACTTTGAGAAAATCAAAACCCTAATTGAAGGCAATTGCTTAGGAGAGGGTTTGTCTGATCAATCTTTTAATGTATCTTGACCTCAAAATTGGGAGGGAAAATTTTGGGAATACAACACTTAGAGATGTCCATTTTATGAGAAACTGTGACAAGATTGTCCCAAGTTTATATATCAATGACAATTCGCAAGGGATCTTCTAAAATTTTTGAGGGAGTTGAAGAGTCACAAATGATGATATGAGATCTTGGTGGAGTTGAGTCATATGGAGATGGAAGATATGGAAATGTGATGGTTGATGATAGATTAGTGATTATGTTTGGTGTTTGAGAGGGCAAGTGATGCCGGGTATAATTGGTGTGGTTTGAGGCAGTTTTTCAGAAACAAGATTTGGATTTTTAGATTGGGAGACTACAAGTGTTTGAACAAAGCCAAAATTTGGATTTTGTGTTTGGTGAGCATCAAAGAGTGATTCAAATTCATCAATATCAGATATAACTTTTTCAAGTTCTGGTTGTGTTTGAGTGGAAGGATTATGTGGGGGTATGCTGGTGTCAATTTCTAGGTCAAAGTTATCAAGATTTTATGGAGAGACATGGTATGTATTTTTGCGAGGAGAGAAAGGTGCAGATGTTGATAAAAATACTGATTTAACAACAGAAACAAAAGACGAGTTACCTTTCTTTTTAGCAGCCTTGGGAGTTTTCTGAGAAGTTCCTTCATCAGGAGATTTTCACTTCTTGGACTTTCTGGTAGCAACTTCAAGGGGTTGTTGACGAAGATCTTGAAGACTAATTTTTGGAGTGGTTCCATCACTATTGCAAGCTGCCAGATATCTGACAATAATTTCTAGAGAAGCATCTATTTGAGAGAAAAGAGGGAAGTCACGTAGAAGGACTCTTCTGATAGAGACAAACTCCTTTTCCACATCTGAAGGATTCTTCTCGATAACTTCAATGATCTTCATTTTCTTGAGGTTCTTAGCATTGAGGGGTTTTCCAACATAAGGTTCTAGATCATCTACCAATTTAGCTTTACTTAGATGTTCTATCAGTTTATTTTTTGTCAGAATATCTGAGATTAGCCTTCTCAGTAGAATCTAATCTCTTTTGGTTCTTTCTTTTTCTCATGTTTCTTTGACATTGGTCTTCAGATGATTGAACAGAATGTGATGGAAATGGAATTTGGATTTGGTTGCAATGAAGTACATAAGAAATTGTTGATCAATG
Organism: Vicia sativa; assembly: GCA_021764765.1. NCBI lineage: Eukaryota > Viridiplantae > Streptophyta > Magnoliopsida > Fabales > Fabaceae > Vicia > Vicia sativa. The sequence goes on along the minus strand of CM038793.1, from coordinate 151,128,377 downwards.
TTGATGTAGTTTGGAGAACTTGTAGGTTTTCTGTGGTTGATACAACCTATAATTATTCTAGCCCAAATTATGAAGTGGTCTTTCAGATCTTTGATTTAGTTGGAGGGTTTCCCAAAAGTGAAGATTCATTGAGACACTTTGGTTAGGTAAGAACCTGATTTTTCAGCCATGTCGCTACATTTGATGTCGTTACCATCATGACCAATAAGCTGGTTAATGAGATCTTTAGGGATAACAATTTTCTTTCCAATTACAAATGATGTTACTTGATTGTTTGATGCAATAGCATAAACCCATAATTCCTTGACCAATTTGGGAAAAATTAGACCAACTAATCAATAAAAGTACATGGACCATCCTTGAAACTCAACATCACCAGTGAGATCATGCCTGTTTTCCTTCATACTCTCAAAATCAAAATGAAGTTCACAGAGGACCTCAAGAGACTCAAATAGAGTGCACAAAGTTCTTTTAGGATCAATGTGAATTTCTTCATTAGCGTTAGATGAAGAACCTTAAACGTTGATTTGAGGTGCTGATCTTTGAGACTGTTGTTGTTGAGAAAGAGAATCCATTATTCAAAGACTTAGGGTTTCGAGAGCGAAAGAAGGAAAAATGAGAAGAAGAGTGAGAGTAAAAAGTGAGAAGTGATTTGAGATTTGTGAAAAGTGAAGATATAAATAGAAAAATTGGGAACATTCAATTAATTTCATTTAAAGCTTAAATGAAGTGATTATGGACAATAATGATTTCTGACACAAGGGATTGCATGAAGATTTTCAGAACAGTTACCGATGTGACCAACGCCTCAATGCATCAACTCAACCGTTTTAGACCATCAAATTTTGAACATGTGTTCAGCTTCAGAGTGTGACTCAACGATTGGGATTGATAGATGTTGATATGGTGAACTGCATGCGTGTATCTTTGAAATAAATCGTAGAGCAACGTTCAAATCTTTTGGATAGATTCTAAACCAATTTCCCTTCTCACTTCTGAAGGACACTTGTTCAGGAGTTCACAAAATAAAATAAAATTCTGAGAGTTAAAGATACAGAAAGTAAGTTTTTATTCTGGGCATAATTCCATACTAAGATGTTTCAGAGTGAAATTAAATCTATCTTCAACAAGGGGTTTTGTGAAAACATCAGTCCGTTGATGGTCCGTGTCAATAAATTTCAAAGAAAAAATTCCCTTCTGAGTATAGTCCCTAATGAAGCGATGTTTGATTTCTATATGTTTAGCTCTAAAATTAAAAATAGGATTTTTAGAGAGACATATAGCAGAAGTATTATCATAAAGAATAGAAATGTTACTCTCATATATTTGAAAGTCTTCAAGCTAACTTTTTATCTAGAGCATCTGAGTAATGCATCCAGCTGCAGCTATGTATTTTGCTTCAGCTGTTGATAATGCTATTATGGATTGCCTTTTATTGGACCAATATATCAAATTTTCTCCCAGAAACTAGCAGTTTCCAGAAGTGCTTTTTCTTTCTATTCTATCTCTGGGAAAGTCAGCATCACAATATCCTACTAGTTTATATTCTCTGGACTTTCTATAACATAAGACAAGGTTAGTAGTACCTTTTTAGATACTTGAAAATTCGCTTAACTGTTGTTAAGTGAGATTCTCTAGGATCTGATTGGAATCTAGCACAGAGGCAAACACTATAGAGAATATCAGGTCTTGAGGCTGTTAAATAAAGGAGAGAACTGATCACACCTCTATAGAGCTTCTGTTCTACTTTCTTACTTACCTCTTCCTTTTCCAAAATGCATGTAGGATGCATAGGAGTTTTGGATGGCTTAACTTCTAACATGTCAAGTTTCTTCAAAAGTTCTTTCATACTTACATATATATATATATATATATATATATATATATATATATATATATATATATATATATATATATATATATATATATATATATATATATATATATATATAGGTTCCTTCTAGAGTTTGATTGATTTGAATTCCCATAATGAACTTGAGTTCGCCCATTAGGCTCATTTCAAATTCTGCCTACATAGACTTAGCAAATTCTTTGCCCATAGAGGCTTTAGTGGATCCAAAGATTATATCATCAACATAAACTTGAAAGATCAGATTTTTTAAAAATGATTTAAAGAATAAAGTTGCGTCCACTTTCCCTATGGTGAATTCTTTTTCTAAGAGAAAGTTACTTAGTCTTTCATAACAAGCTCTGGGAGCTTATTTCAGACTGTTGATGCTATTGAAATTTTTTACTAATTCGATTACAATACAATGAAGTCGCCACCTAATTTTATTTTTTCTAAAAGAATGGGGAAATATAGATAAAACCCATAAATGAAAATGTGAAATGAAATGGTCTTCAAGATCAAGAGATGCAGGTTCGCGAGTCGGTTATGCAAGGGGAATATATTAGCACCCCTCACATCCATCATACTCGATGGGACCCATTAAGCTCTAAGTGTGTTTGTGTGTTTAGTGTGTTAATTTTCTAACTTCTAATTACTATGTGCAAAAAGAGAAATGAAAAGAGAAACATGTTTTAAATTTTTGAAAATGTGCTCGCCAAGATATTAGAATCTCGTGCCTACGTATTCCCCAAGTGCGATGGGATAGTCAGAGCTTACGTAGTTCTCAGTTCCGAGAACATTTGGTTGGTTGGTTGATTTTATTTATAAAATAAGAGCTTAATCGTACATGGACAATAAGACATCACTAGTGCAATTTGCGTGTGAGCGAAAGAAGATCGTGTGTAAGCGAAGTGAGTTTGAAAAAAGGACTTGCACGTGGGCAAGGTTTGATGAGTTTAATTGATTTTAATTGTGGATGACAAGTACTGAAATATTAGGCTATCATCTAATGATTCAAATACTTGCAATCGGTGAGTAAGCTAAACCAATCGTCTCTCATCCAAAAGGTTTATTATGAAAATGGTAAAGAGAATCGAGGTTCACTCTTGTTAGGTATTTCGAATGGATAAAAGTATTTAGCTTATTGGGTTATCGTCCAATAACCTAAAGAATTTGTTTAAATTATTGGGCTATCATCCAACGATTTAAAAAAATACCATTCTAAATTTTTTTGTGAAAGCATTTTTGAAAACAACTCGACATTGGATCGAGGTTTGAGAATTTGATTATGAAAGTGGTGAATGACAATGAGAGAAGATTTGGGCTATGATTAACCAAGAAAGCTTGATTAATCTCGAGAGAATAGACAAGTGTCTACTCCCTACCATGAGGCCCCTATTGAATGAAAACTTGGTATGTGGACCAAGACGCGAGAATGAAAATGAAGCGAATAATTGTAAACATTCATGGAAGCATGGAAAATAAATTGATAAAAGCCCATACAAGGTGGCTCGTACAAATGATAAGACAATTAACAATAGTGTAAGTGCATGCGCGAACTAAAATTAATCGAATAACTAAATGAAGTTTAATCAAGTAATTAGATTAATAAAATTAATTAGATGGACTAATCAATTTTAAATAACCTAATTAGATAATTAAATAATGTTTAACTAGTCAACTAAAGCCTTATTGTAAGCCCAAGAGCAAGCGTGGTGTGTGCACAAATGTGTAGACATTGCGATGCTTCTTAAGCTTTGTCGACTCAAGGTTAAATAATGGCTCATGAGTATTAGTTAAACATATTTTGGTTTTGTGCTTTGTGAAGAATGATTAGATAATAAAGCAATAAAATAATTACTAAACCATTACATCTCATGGGGATGGGGATACATATTTACAAATGGGGATAAATTGATTACAAGTCCTTATAAATATAAATCAAAATAAAGTCTAAACTAATAAACAAAAAGAATGATAAATTAATACATACCAAATGATAAATAGCTTAAACTAATAAATATTAACTACGATTATTAAAATAATTAGTTAAAAAATAACTTAAATAAATAACTAAAACAAAAATTTGTAAAATAAGTGGTAGCAAAATCTTAGGGTAAGACTGGTAAAAGGGTGTATGGAAAGTAATTGGGGCTTTGGGCCAGGTACCTGAAACAGATAGAATTGGGTTTAAGGCCGAAATGGCCATGACTAAACACACAAAACAAACCTAGAAGGGGGCTAGCCACATCTTGTGATTGTCCAACTTTCCATTCTTTAATTTATTCGTGATAAAAAAAACTGACGAGACCAGAACAAAGCAAATAGTCGCTTCACACTCTCTCATTCTTTCACGGCATCTATTTTCTATCTCACACGCATCATCTTCTTCTTCTTAGGCTTCATTTTCAACAAAATCAAACAAACAGAACTCTGAACTACCCTAAACCCTCATCGATCCCAAACCCCAAATCAATCTATGTTCACAGATTCGATTATACAATACAAGCAATTGAAATAAAGGCAAACACACGGAAGATTACCAAAACGTTCAACAGATAAAGGTATGCTAACTTTTTGATTTTGACTCAACTCTATTTAGTTACGCTCTTCGTCATATTTTCTTATGAGTTTCGAGTTTGGTTTTTTTTATCTGCTCCTTCTGAATCCGCTGTTGCTCGGTTCTCTCTGATACTCTTCGTCTCTTCTGCAAGTTCTGTTGATGGCTTTTGAGATTTTTTGTAGCGATGATGATTTGACGAGGATGGAGGGAGTATGGAAGCTAAAGGAATTCTCCTCAGTGAAATAAGCGACTCATTTGTCTTACAGTTTGGCGGAGACTTTGGTTGAATGGAGTTCTGAGTGAGGTTGAACAGTTGAATGGATTGAAGAATACATGAGTTTTAGTTTGGATGATGGTAGTATAAATTTAAGGTGACACTTTGAGTGTTGTATTGAGGTTAAGGTTGAAGTGATGATTTCAAATTTTGGGTCGGTTTTTGTGAAGTGGATGGAGGTCTATGCTCGGATTGATGAGATTTGGAGGGTTTGTGAGTATGAAAGGGTTGATTTTGGTTGTTGTTGTGTGAAGTGAGTGAGTGAGTGGTAGAGTTTTGCAGAGAGAGTATTGTAAGTTTATGACGTAAAGTTGTGAGACGTTTGAGGATTTTGAGAAGGGTGATGAAGTTGATGGTTATGGTTTAGAGATGTGTTATGGAGGAGAATCAGGTGAAGGTTAGTGAGTCGTGATTGGATGAAAGGGTATGGTGAACGGCTGCTGTGGGAAAGTTTTTTTTGTTTTAAGATTGTGAGGGAGTGTAGGGTTTGGGTAATGCGCTGGTTCTGAGATTCCGGGCTTGGTTATTGAGTGATAAAATTTCTGGTTTTTCAATGATTTTGATGGAATGTTGAGCAGAGTTTTAGGAATTTTCTTAGGTGATTCTATGCTTAATGATTGGGCCCTTATATAGGACCTTGAGAGTGAGGGTAAGAATGGGATTTGAATAGGGAAAAAGATAAGATCCAAGAAAACTTGGAGATAAAGGATAATGGTTCAAGTAGTGGAGGAATAAGGAGTGAAGAACCGTGAATCGTGGGTAGTGAGGGTTGAGGCACAAGTTTGTTGGCTGCCAAAAGCTATTATGTTTTTGTTGTTTTGTGAAATTTGTACTGTTTTTTTTTTGGATTTTTTATGTATTTTGAACTTGCAAGGATTTGTACAGGAAATGGTGGAATGAATGCATGTCATAGGATTTGCAAGGATTTGTTATTTTTTGTAATAACAAAACTATTATTGTATAATAAAAAGTAAAGCTTATTTCTACCATATTTCTTATTCTAAACCTACTTCTATTTAATAACTAAAATAAATATCAGAAACGACAATTGAATAAAAAAATATTTGGAAAGGACTTAATCCCATAACCTAATTTATAATTCGAATTAAAAATAAAAATGCAATTAAAACGAAAAATGTCAATTTTAATAATAACTAATTTATTCATTAAAAGAATATAGAATTCAATTAACTATAAATTCAGTTATTAATAAAAGTGCAAAGTTATTTAAATGCAATATTTAAAATTAAAAGATGAATGATGCAAGTGAATGACCATGATAAAAATGCAAATGTATGTTATGGATTAATGCCATGATCAGATGAAATAATTAGGACATGCTAATGCATATGTTTTAACAGTTAAAAAATTATGGGCGAAATTTTGGGTGTGACAGCTGCCCCTATTTAATTGTCTTTTAGCCAGATAACATGGATCAATGGTTGAAAGTAATTAAATACAAACAATACCTAAATTTCGTCCTCGATGCAATGCGATGAAATGATGTGCCGTGAATGTATGGATTCTATTGAGAAAATGAAAACTGAAAGTAAACACTGTGGGGTTTAAATAAGATAAACTACGAAAGAACTATCATCAACACGTGGGTTTATGAAAATAGACATGAAATCCTCAATCTGTGGATTAAGTTTGAAAAGAAAAGCCAACATTAACCAGTGGATTAATGAAGGTGAACAATGAATTGTCATCAACCGGTGGATTGATTCCAAACAGAAAAACATAACTATCATCAACGTGTGGGCTAATGATAGTCGACACATTGTCCTCGACCAGTGGATCGAGTTCGAAAAATAAGAAATAAAGCTGATATTAACCAGTGGATTAATGAAGGTGAACAATAGACTAACATTAATACGTGGATTAATGAAAGTAAACAACAAGAACTAACATCAACACGTGGGTTAATGAAAATAAACACAAAAACTTTGTAATCAGTGGATTGACAAAAATAAAGACTGACACCAATGCATGGATCAATGAAAGTCAACCAACAAGTACTAACATCGACACATGGGTTAATGAAAGTAAACAATAGGAACAAATATCAACACGTGGGTTAATGAAAGTTGATACAAAGACTTTTCAATCAATGGATTAACAAAAATAAAGACTGACACCAATGCGTGGATTAGTGAAAGTCGACCAATAAGAACTATCATCAACACGTGGGTTAATGAAAGCAGATAACAAGGACTAACATCAACATGTGGGTTAATGAAAGTTGATACAAAGACTTTTCAATCAATGGATTGACAAAAATAAAGACTGACACCAATGCGTAGATTAGTGAAAATCGACCAATAAAACTATCATCAACACGTGGGTTAATGAAAGCAGACAACAAGGACTAACATCAACACATGGGTTAATGAAAGTCGACACGACATCTCAACCAATGGGTTAATTTTAAAAAGTAAGAAAGAAAGCAAACATCGACCAGTGGATTAATGAAGGTGAACTGGAAAACTATTCTCAACCAGTGGGTTGCTCTAAATTAACTGGAAAATAAATGATTAACTTCAACTAGTGGGTTGACAAGAAATGAAAGGTTATTCTCAACCAGTGGGTTGATTCAATTTGACAAGGAAATTGTGATAAAATCCAACCAGTGGGTTGACCAAGGGGTAATATGATAACAACTGCAAGCAGTGGACCGATGCATGTGAAATGATGCATATGACGAGTGATCAATGCATGATATAGTTTTTTGGACGTGGCCAAAGGGAATTGGATTTTTGTATGATAAAGCTTAGTTTTCAGTGGAAAATGTTGTGCAAGGTTTTGAGCTTATTTATGCAATGGGTGGATGCCCCATGGATGGTATGCGTGGTTTGATGCATGATTAATGAATGCATGCAAATATGATTGAGACATATGATCTAAAGGTTTGGAAGAGTGCCCCAATTGAGGGTTATAGGTAAGATGAAATTAGAAAGGCTTTGGAACGTGGTCCTTTGGCAGGATATTGCAAGCATGACTTCCCGAAACTTCTTGTGAGTCCAGAAATTGCTGATGATTGTAAACTGATATGCTTATGAGCATCTTTGAAAATGGAGAGGTCTTGGCTCTGAGTGCCCTAGAATGTTGAGTTCTCGAAAATTTTGGATCAATAGGAGTTTGGCACTAACTGTTGATCTTGAAGATGACATGCCCCAATGCTTGGAACTTTGAAAATAAAATGCCCCGATTGTGACCAGCTCCTAAAGAGGTGGCCTGCCCCTGATGGGATAACTCTGCAGATGATGATGTTCGTCAACTGACATCTCACAGATGAAATTCTCTTGGTGTGAAGTGCTAAACTTGAAGATGAAATTGTTTTCTTACAATGATAATTTTAATGCGACGATTATGCAAACTTTTGAAAGTAAATCATTTATTGAAATGAAATTGCGGTAAACAAATGGATAAATATTGATGAGGATGCAGTGGCAATTTGAAATTCAAGATGTGAAAAAGCGATATGATAACGTGGTATCAACACCAATGAAATTTAGCAAACGTTGAGGAGTCATGTTAACGCAACCTTTATTTAGTGTGTGTGATGAATGGTTTTTTTCATCGGTTATTTTAAAAACAATGAAGTCTCCACCTAATTTTATTTGTTCTAAAAAGAACGGGAAAATATAGATAAAACCCACAAAATCGGATAAGGCGGTCTACGAGACCAAAAGACATGAATTCGGGAGTCGGTAATGCAAGGGGAAGGTATTAGCACCCATCACATCCATCGTACTCGACGGGACCCGTTTAATTCTAAGTGTTTGTGTGTATATTCGCTAATTTCTAAGTTATGATAAAAAAATAAGATAGAAGAAAAGGGGGTTTGTTTATTATTATTTTGAGTTTTCCACGGTTTCAAAACCTTGTGCCTACGTATTCCCTCGTGCAATGGGAAAGTCAAAACTCCGTAGTTCTTCTTGAAAATGTTTAAGTTGGTTGTGTTGATTTTATAAGAAAAATCGTGCATTAAACATTTCAAATGTTTGAACTTTGACTTGTTTAGTTTGTTTGAAAAGCTAGGTCTTCGTTCGTATTTGAAATGGATATCGCACACTCTTTGTAAGAAAAGAGTTTGGTGGTCGCATATGAGCGGAAAAAGAGTTGAGTGAGTTGAGTTATTTTTATGTGGCCCCTAAGTACTCGGATGAATGGACAAAACCATCCTAATCATCCTTTTCTACCCAAATTTTTTATTAAGAAGAGGTGAGGAAAAACAAAGTTCGCTTAATTAGATTCATTTAAAGAAACCAAACGTACAATCGAGGATCGAAACAAGACTGACTACCATACATTTGGGAAGAGAGAAGTAGAGTATTTATTTATGAAAATATTTTGAAAAGAACTCGACGTTGGATCGAGGTTTGAAGATTTTATTATGAAAGTATTTTGATGTTTGGTATATGGACCAAGAGGAAATGAATCGGATTATGATTAATCAAGTATATGGACTTAATTATTCTTGTGAGGATAAATGCTCCTATCCCCTACCATGAAACCCTTGTGCATGGGTAATTGATATATGGACCAAAATATTCGGGTTATGGTTAATCAAAGCAACAAGGTGTTTGATTAACCTTGTGAGGATAGCCATGCCCATCCCCAACTATGAGACCCTTTTTCCTGACATACGAGGCAAAACGAGAAATGAATTGTGTGTGAAGTGCACAATAGTGAATAACTCATGCGAACATGTGAGAGACGAATAAATAATTAGCACACAATACACGTCTAAACTTTTTAAATAATTTTTAGAAAAGATCTTTTTTATTTGGCAAAAATTGACTAATAATTTAATCGATAATTATCAAATAAAAATTATCCTACAACTAATAATTATTTAATACAAAGCAATATTCAAGGTAAAAAAATAATGGAAATTAAAATGAACAAAAAATAAAAAAAATCACACAATACAAATCCAAAACTTTAAATAATTAGTAGAAAAGATCTTTTTATTTGATAAAAATCGACTAATAATTTAATCAGAAATTATCAATTATCCTATGACTAATAGTTATTTAATACAAACAAATACAATTTATTTGCAAAAATAAAATAAAAGAGAAAAATAAATAAATTAGTATAAAGTTTAGAAATGGGCCTACAATTTGAAGCAATCTGGGGGTGCTGGAAGTAGAAGAGGCCCATGCCCAAGATGGAGGTCCACTGGATTCTGCATGGTTGGAAGGCGATGGAACACCATGGACGCATGCTTCTGGTTCGTTGGATAAGGATCTAATGTGATTAGATCATGAGGATGGTGGTTTGATGAAGATCTGAGGGTGAAGAGTGTGGAGGTGTATGGAAACAGCAAGGCGCGTGGACGCTGGAGCATAACTAAAGGTGGTGACACTTGTCACCACCACTTGAAGACACTTAGCCATGGATTAGTGTTAAGCATATCAGATTAATTAAAAAACAAAGGAACAAATTAAATCATAATCAAACGTCCCCTCTCTCTCTCTCTAAAATCGATCACGCTCTCACCTCTCTCTTGAAACGACCGACGGAAGGGAAGGAGTCGCCGCGCCGGAAATCTCCCTTGCGACGGTGACGGCAGCGGCGATCAGCTAAACCTCTCCAATTCTGATTTTTTACACTTTTCTGTTGCTCTTCTCCTTCTGATTCTTAATTTATGGCTCGTTTTTGTAGATTCTTCGTAGATTTTCCTAGATCTAAAGGGGAAATTTGAAAAACTTAGGTCTAGTTTGTTCAAAACGCGACGATGATGATGCTTAATGGTGAAAATAAAGATGAATGCGAAGAGGAAGGGAAGTGAACGGAGCCTTGTCTCCCTTGAGTGCCGATTTGGGACCTTATGGTGAGATTGTTCCTTCTTCTTTTTCTGGTTTACGAACTGGTAGCCTGTCTTCTTCTTTTTCGGTTTATTTTTTGTTTCTGAAGGGTTTTTTTGGTTTAGGAAGATGATGATAGTCTAGGGTTTGTGTTCTGGCCGTTTTTGCATTAGGGTTCGTTTGAACAATTATGCTGCCTATTATTAGTATTATGAATGCCTTTATAATGATGAAATTAGGGTTTATGTCCTGGACTTGAAAATGCATTTTTTTCTATTGCTGGACTTTTGATTTTTTGGGAAAAAAGGCTTTGCGAATTTGTCTTTGGGCCTTGTGAGAGAAAGATCATTTTCTGAGTTGTACTTGTCAATGCCCTTTTTTTTTGTTGGAAATTTCATTATCTGAAAAAAAACTTGGTTATTATGTATTTTTGGACTTAACACTTGGGGAAACAGGCCTGTGTGCATCGGTTTTTGGGCTTATGATTGATGAATCTGGCTTGTATTTGGGCTAAAGTTTGAAATTCTGACTTGTGTTATTGTTTGGACTTGCAATTTGTACATTCTGATTTCTGTACTTGCTCAACAATGATGCTATGCTGAGTTGATATTTTTCCTCTTTATTATGAACCAAAATTCCACTTTTTTGTGATTTGCAGTAAAGATGATAGGCCCATGATTAATCTTGAAATTATGATTATGAGGCTTTGTTTCTTGAAAACCCTTAAACCTGATTCGTATCGAATAACCCTAATGATGGAACTTTGTTTGAAAAACTCTTGTGAAAAAAATAAATCCTTGTCATGTTCATTTGATAATTGTTTAGTACTAACAACCTTCTTTCCTTTGATTTCATGTACTGATGGATAAGCTTGAAGGAGCAAAATGGGTGTCGGGAACCGTGGACATTTGGAGTTTGAAGGAGATCAAAGATTAACTCAAATTCTTGGGACAATGCTAGAAAACTTGTAGTATTAGCCATAGAATTTGAATGTTTGTAATTTTTAACATCATGAACCTTATAAATTTGGATGTAATTGAAGCTTTAAGCATAGCTCTTAGATTTTATTTTTGTAACCTTAGGGCTAGGAATTTGTGTAACAAACTTGAAAGTGTATGTTGAATGTATGAGATCCTTTCAAATTAGAACTTGTAATTCAATTTTCCTTGCCATGGTATTTGTAGAAACAAGTTAAATCTTGAATGAAATCCACTAAGATAATTTCAATTCTTCAATCTTTGTTCTTGTATTGAAATAATTCAAGATTTGAAATTATGAATAACTTTGTGATTGAAATTGAAGGAACATCCTGGATCTTGTGCATTTTTGTAACACTTCAACTTATTATGACTTGAAAACATCAATGGACAAAACCTCTTCCAATTTTCAATCTAACATTCCAAGCACTCTTCTTGATTTTGTAACATATAGTGAACCATGAATCATAAATGAAACTATGATTGTCTTAGAACTCGAATTTATTTCAAATTTCCATGAGTAAAATCCAACCAACTTGCATCTTCAAGGAACTCCTAAATCAATTCACATATAATCCACCCCAAAATTGCAACTTGTAACGAGTTAAACTTGATTTTTTTTAGGTTCAAAGAGAAATCACCATGACTTAACATAGGTATAAAAACCGATACCCCAACTCGAACCTTTCCTGTCTTATTTTGAAATAACAACCTAATCTCAAAACCATATCAGCTCGTTACTCAAGCAACAAAACATAACCAAATAAAAGATATCGGTCCAATTTGACAACCATAATGAATTCATACATTATAACTTGCGCTTTGGCCTCAACAATCCATGAAATATAAATACCTTAAATCCTCTGATGATGAAATAAGCCTTGAAATGTGGAGATAAAAGTGACCATGAGAATTTTGAGTCCAATGACTTTCTGCTTAGCAATTCTTAGTTCTCCGATTAAACGAAGAGTCAAACGAGTTGTCTTGAGGCATGTGATTCCTTTGTAACTTGAATGAACAAAGTAAATGAGTATATCAGACCCTGTGACACCCCAAGTTAATTCAACTATTAAATAATTAGAAATTTAATGATTAATTTAATTATAGGTTTAATTATTAGTATTTTTGGATTTATGGATTTAATTAATTAATTAAATAATTGGAGGTGTTGGGGGTGTGAAGTGGATTTGGGAGGTGTGTAGAGTAAAAGACTCTAATTAATCTAATTTATTTATTTCTATTATTTGGAAAATAAAAAGGAATAAATAAAGGGAGAAAGTGAGAAGAGAAATTAGGATTTCATTCTACGTACTTTTGGGAAGAGAAGAGAAAGAGGAGAAAAAGCCAAATCGTCAGAATTCGAAGATTCATCGCGAGGTAAGGGGTGATTTGATCTGATTATTATGACTTATAGGTTTTAATGATCAATAGAATGAATTGATGCGTTAGGAATCTCGAATTAGGAATTTTAGGTTGACCCTAATGTTATGATCCGGCGTAATAATTCAATTGGGAATGATAATAATGATTAATTGCTGTCATACCCCAATTTTTGACCTAATATACCACCTTACATTTGCATCATTGCATCATTAACAGTTCAGAACAGAATTAATCGAGTGTGGCTTCTACAGGTCAAAATTAGGGTTTCACAAAATTTTCATCTGATTCAAGAGGCAATCTATTAGGGTTTGAGTTTCACACACCTAAATTGATATATCTTAATCAACCATCAGCCTCTGATCTTCAGATATCAAATTTTTCCTCATGATCTATCGAGGATCGACCAATTAGGGTTTTCATCGAGGATAAGCAATCACTGATTTTCTGATCAATGAATGACTTTTTTGCTTGGAGATTGATCTTCATATCTTCAATACAACATCTTGACCTAATTTCTTGATTCAAAACATCACAGAAGTTCACATACTTCATAAGTCAATTTCTGGATCATCTGATGAAATTTCATCTGCACTGAAAAGTAAAACTTTGACTTTTGGTCAACTTTTTCAAGATAAAACTTTTTCCATCATAAAAATACTTCAAATGATCCATCATGATCATAAAAAATCAAGAAGTTTGGAAAAGTCAACAAAAAGTCAAAATTTTCAACACTTTGAAAATGTTTCAAGTGTTAAAATTTCACATTTTTTCCAAACTTCATGGCATTTTTTCACATAGTTCCATTTGGAATTAGAAAAAACTCAAAACATGAAAGTTGTAGCCCTTGAAAAAAGCTTTCCAAAATATCCAAGAACTTGCAAATCCATGGTGTCTAGCTATACTTTTGATTTTGAAACATAGAGCTCCAAAATCCTTGATTTTCAAGTACAACTTTCAAAATTACAAGTCATTTTTTGCAAAATCTCTTTCTAGAAGCCTTGTCACTAATTGGAGATAGGCTAGAGTTGATAAAAATCAGTTGAAAGTAATTATGATGAGATAAGATCAAGTTAAATTTAACCATGGTTAAAAGGAAGCTTCCTTTTGCATTTATTGCAAAAATGACTTTCTTGCCCTCTAAGGCAAGTTGTCCAAACCAAAGCCTATCTTCTTTGCTTGCTATTCAGAAATCTTGACCTATAAATAGAGGTCATGTTTTCCATTCCAAACTACACCAAAGCTATGCCAAAACAAGCTTTCTCACTTCTTTCTTAAAATTCAAGTAACATAGTTCAATTTGAGAATTCTTGCATTTTTCAAAACTTGTGAAAAAACATGAGAGATTTGGTGTCTAACATGTCATAAACATCATATGTAATTGGTTTGTAACTTAAAATCAACGTAAGAAAAGCTAAAAACCAGAATTGCATTTCATGTTTCTAAACTTGCCAAAACTGCCTTAACTTTCAAAACAGACATTTGGCTCGAGCTAAGTTTGATTTTATGACTCAAACATCATCAAGATACTCCATATGGATGATGCAGACCATTAACTTTGACCTGTAACACCTCTAATATCGAATTCGAGTTTCACTTTGAAGCATATGCAGGTGGACTTGGTCGGAATGATTCAGGCAAATTCAAAGTGAGCAGACCATCCTCACACGATCCTTGAAGTCCACTGGTGCTATAGCAATCATCAAAACAGTTCTGGAAACACTCCATTGAAGATTTCGATCTCAGCTTCAAGAGGTATGTAACTCAACTTCGAACTCCTTGATTTCTTGCTTCCAGTTCAAAAAGCTCTTGGCCGTTTTGTTTCTGCACCATCACTGATCATTAACCCTAAAACAATTTCTCAATTCCATAACCATACACGATTTCAATTTGATTTTAAAGAATTAGGGTTCTTCGTGATTTCTGCGAATTTAATCATGTTAAGCTAAAAATAAATGAAATTAAACAACACCATCATGTTCCTGGTTCAATTTCGACCAAGTTTGATGTTTACATCGAGCAATTTCATTGAGAAACAAAGAAACCATGGCTGATTGAAGGATCGGGGAAGAAGAAGATGAGTGCGCGCGTTTTTTCAAATTCAAATGTCTAGTTTGTAATATAATTAATTGGTTTGAACTCAATACACGGATGTATTTCCGCCCCAGCGGTTTCCAGCTCACTCTTAAGTCATTCCCTTGCCACGGCTTGCCCAATGGTCCCGGGTTCGAGTAGCCTTGGGACCATTTTTGCCAAACTTTTTGATTTTCTCTTCATATTTTTTTTCAAACTTTAACTCTTTCAAAACCCAATCAAAACTCCTCATTTTGAGGTGATTTTTTGTACACTTGTCAATTAACATATCTATTTTATGATAGTTTCAAAAAAATTCAAAAATACTTTCATCTGATTATATTTTTATCGAGCCAAAAACGATACTTTTGAGTACTTTTCAAAGCACTTTCAAAGGTGATTTTTTCAAACTTTCGAAGCCCGATTCTTTTTCAAACTTCTTATAAGTATATTTCACTTTTCAAAAACACTTTCAAAGATCTTTTCTTCAAAACTTTTCATCAAACTTACATCTTTTTCTATGATCGATCCGATTTGACGATAAAACCAAACTCGTTTTTCATCGAATTTCTTAACCGATCATGGGCCTCCCTTACGGTGTAAGTCCCAAAATTCTTTTATGTACAAATCTATTTTACTTGTACATAATACGAACATCTTTGTGAATACTCAAGTACAGACAAACTTCGTCCGTTTGTTTTCATTTTGCTTGTATATACACTGAATACCATTGGTATTAAAAGGAGCATTATTCCCGGTGAAACTGCTTTTAAAACAATGGGCCTCCCTTATGGTGTAAGTCCCAACCCTCCTATGTACATCCACACCTCCTTGTACATAAATACTCGTTCGTGTACATATTTACTTCCTTGTACACAATTCAAACATGTAAATAATTAAGTTGCGCTCGTTTTAAACGTTCGTTTTACACACACTTGTTTATATTTCCTTCATAAACTCTTGTAAAATAAACTTTACACGCATTGTTTATATTTCCTTCATAAACTCCTGTGAATAAACTTCATACGCTTGTTTATATAACTGACTGGTTATAACATAACAATTAGCCTAACCAATAGGTTCCCCACAGAGTTAGCCTCCTCTTGGGCTTTGTACAAGGTAACTCATTTCATCTGAGTTCAGCCTCCTCTTAGGCTTCATATAAGAAAACTCATTCATCTGAGTTTAGCCTCCGCTTAGGCTTCATATAAGACAACACTCCCCTGTTGAGTTAGCCTCCTCTTGGGCTTCGTTCAAAAGAACTCCTCATTGAGTTTAGCCTTCTCTTGGGCATCAAACAAAGAAAGAGACCAAGAAATCTCTTAACAGCCTCCTATTGGGCTTCCAATACAAAGAATCACCCGCGCTAGGATAGAACCCAGAGAGTATAATTTCCCGGTGAAATTGCTCTTAATCCTAAAAGGATGGTTTCCCAGTGAAATCCCTTTTAAAGCCAAAGCCAGCCATACCCTATAGCTTCCTCTTGAGCTTCATACAAGGACCCTCGATGACCCTCAGAATGCCTCCTCTTGGGCTTACAATACAAGGACCCATGGGCTTCTTAAAAGCATCCCCTTATTCAATCAATTTCTCCTCGAGATTTAGACATCTATCATCTCTATGGAAGAAGTATCTCATCTATCACAACACATACAATTAAAAAACTTTTTCAAACTCTTTTCAAAACAAAAACATCTCTTAATCGTAAGTGGTAACGCTTGTACACTCAAGCAAAACACCCAATGCTTACAATTAAAAGATTCAATCATTGTTTCAAACATCTTTCTAAAACTCGTAAGTGGTAACGCTTGTACACTCAAGCAAAACACCTATAACTTACGACGAAAGATTTCAATCCATCAAACTTTTCAAAATGTATGTGATGAAATAGATTAGATACATTTTTCATTAAGATGACATTTGTCTGTGTCTCTTACTAACATCCCGTTGCTTCCACTAGCATAAGTGGGAACTACGATTGCTCTGACTTTCTCAACAGCCTTTTGAGAATACGTAGGCACAAGGTCTCATCCTTGGCGAGCAAATTTCTTCCTCCCTCAAACCAAACAAACCATAGATCCCTTTAGATCCGAGCTACAAATGCTCTGATTCCCATTAAGGGATATGTATGCAGAAGATCCCAATGATCTTTGCTAGCACAATAATAACAAACACTAGGATCCCACATAATCTACTCTTATAAAATTCCAAAGAAGAAACTTTCCCAATCATAGAAATAGCAATTAAAACACACAAACATATCAAACATATTCATATATAAAGCTATAGATAACTATATATATTTAGGGTGCTCCATCTATTCCCTTTATATAACAAACCCCCTTACCCGGAATCTCCCCAATGCGTTACGTCTAGTTTGCGCTAGTCGTAATGCATATCATATCAATTGAGGGTATTAACAACTTTCCCCTTTTTCATAATCATTTTTCTTGTGTTGGAAATAATAAAGCTTGATGCTCGCGGCATCTTTATAAACAAATCAAAAGAGTAAATCGTTTGAGCGAGAATCCAATTGATTCGATTCCTGCCACTTTTAACGCGAAGAAAAATGGCGACTCTGGAGTACGCTAAACTTTGATTTTCAAAAAAAGTGACTCTCAAGAGCACCAAGCTTTTTGTTTTCAAAAAGAAAAAAGGGTTAAGCTTTCATATGTGCATATGTTTGTTTTTCTTTATTGTGTGTTTCGCGATTTCATCTCGATGGAAAGAAATCCTAACCTGATTTAAGAAACATTTTAAGATCTAGGTGGGGGTATAGTCCTATTAACTTGTGAGAAGTCTCAAGACTTACGAGTTAATTTGAGATCCTCTCTCGTGGAGGTTGTCTTGGGAGTATTTGTGTTTAGCAAGTATTTGCAAAGACATTTTGCTTTCAAGAGAACTTATGTGAGTGGTCAGAGAACACATAACCCATCCTGGCCATTTAGGATGTAGAAATTATTCAGCGTAAGCTTAGAATAATTGTCATGCGAGACTACGATCGAGTTTTCTTGAAAATATTATTGGACTTGAGTATTCAACAAATCGGATAATATTTCAAAGAGAAGCATTGAGCTCATTATCAGAGAACCTGCTTCACGATGAATAAGCCCTTAGAACTTACCCACGTTTGATTCTTATCGTTGGCCTCATGCTCGTGACTTCGAACGCTTGACCGTGTGTACTAACCATGTTTGTAGCATTCATGCATTCATTCAAAAACTTCATTTCTCTTCCCATTTCCAAAGAATTTAGAGATTTTTCTTTGTGAATATTTTAGGTTAGAGTGATGGACGTCAGAGAAAGATTCACCAAGAAATACAGTTTTAGGATTCCTGATGTAGGAAAGTTAAAAGAGTTAGCATCCTTGGTAGAAGATCCCTCGGTAAAACGCTATGGAACTCTTTTAACAGTCCTGAACACTAACGTTGATGAAGGACTTCTCAAAACTTTCGTTCAGTTTTACGATCCAGTCTATCGTTGTTTCACTTTCCCTGACTATCAGTTGATGCGTACTTTGGAAGAGTACGCACACATCTTAGGTATCTCAGTACCAGACAAGTGCCTTTCAATGGTTTGGAAGCCATTCCTAAGTCACCAGTCATTGCAACAAAGACTCACTTAAAGAAATCTGAGATAGATAAAAACCTAACTACCAAAGGAAAACTCTTATGACTAACTTCAAAGTTCCTAATGGAGAAGGCTCTTAAATTCTCTGAACTGAAGCCGGTAGTATGGTAGCCTTTGAAGCTATTTTAGCTTTACTCATCTATGGATTGGTGTTGTTCCCCAACGTCCCAAGTTTCGTTGATATCAACGCCATACGGATCTTTCTGATTAGAAATCTCGTTCCCACTTTGCTTGGTGACACGTATTTCTCCATTCATCATAGGAATCGTCAAGGAGATGGAACTATTGTGTGTTGTGTACCTCTGTTTTTCAAATGGATTGTCTCACACTTGCCTAAATCTCCTATCTTCCGCGAAAACAAAGACTATTGGCATTGGTCTCGAAGGCTCATGTCTCTTACAAACGACGATATCCATTGGTATACCTTGGCAGACAATGAGATGGAAATCATTGAGAGTTGTGGAGAATTTGCCAACGTACCTCTCATTGGTACGAAAGGAGGAATCAACTACAACCCATTCTTGGCGAGACGTCAACTCGGGTATGCAAACTCTAGTAAATCTCTTGGTTTTACAGTAGAAAGCTACTTCTATCATGAAGGGGAAGATTCTCAAGGTTTGAAAGCCAGAATGATAAGAGCTTGGCATCACATCCGAAGGAAGGAAAAGGGTAATGCAAGGAATTGTGTAGCCATGGAAATCTACACTTCTTGGGTGAAGAAAAGAGAAAAGGAATTCCGAATGCCTTATGCTTATGAGGAACCTATGTTTTCAACAGCTTCCAAATCAACAAGTTTTCCCATTGAGACTATGGGAGAATACCAAGAAGCTTTGGCCAAGATGAGGCTTGAGAAAAAGGCTTTGGAAGACAAGTTGTTTAAGACTGACCTCGAAAATGAGAAGCTTAAGAAGCAGGTCAAAGATCATGAAAAGACGCTTTACTTCCAAGATGAATGGCTCATGGAGAAAGATGAGAAGATTCGTCAGAAAGATAACGCGATCAAAAGATACATCAAAGAAAGAAAAAGAAAGCTTGAGGAAATGACAACCAGCAATCCCGCTCCTGACGAGTGGAAGAAAGTCATCAACAAGCTAAAAGCCGAGAAAGCTGAACTAAAAGCCCACTATGGGAAGGAAATCTTGAAGTTGAAGCTACATCAAGCCTTTGGATCTTCATCTGACGAAGACAATTAATTAGTTTAGATTGTAATTTTTATCATTTATTTTATCATTGTATGAGCTATGCTCAAAAACAAAAATTGTTGTAATCTTCTTTCAATAATTAATAAAATATGTGTTTTCCATCCAAATATTTTCCAGAAATTTCTCTTTTAGCGTAAATTCTTTGGAAATTTTTCTCTTTGCATTCATAATCATGCATCATACTTTGCACATCGAGTTTGTTGTTTAGAGTCTGATCTTTTGGGATTTTTTCCAGAAAGGAAAAGATCGCCAAGCTGTCGCGTCTTAGAGTTTCTCGATCACGTCCACAGCCGACTCGTACATACAATACATGTTCAAAAAGAAGGAAAGTAATGGAAGGATTTGAGCAAGAAAATGCTGAGCTTCGTAGTACAGTGACAACACTGCAAGAAGAGGTGGAGAGACTCACTTCTTTGGTAAGTTCGTTGGCAACTGCACAAAATCAGCAAACAACATTGAGCAGTCAAAAACAACCACGCTTGAGGTGCCTACTTGACAGAACTCAACACTTACTCCACAGCATGGAGTAACCTTTCCACAAGTCGCTATGACAGTTTCTCAACCAATCATGACGAACTCAGCATCCATAGATCATACTACTGTAGACGAAGAAGTCTATCATAATCCAGGCAAAAACACGAATCCTCGTGGCCAGATGGAGACTCTCCAGGAACAGCTCCTCAAGATGCAGCTTGAGATTAAAACAATCCGTGTAAAGGAATTGTTTGGGAAGAATGCCCATAATTTGTGCTTAGTTCCTCGCGTAAGGATACCTGCAAAGTTCAAAGTCCCTGACTTTGAAAAGTATAAAGGAAATTCCTGTCCACAGAGTCATCTTACGATGTACGCCAGGAAAATGTCTACGTACAACGATAATCACCAATTGTTAATTCACTATTTCCAAGATAGTCTCACCGGTGCTGCACTGAAGTGTTACATGGGACTAGACAGCGCAAATATCCAGACATCAATGACCTAGGTGAAGCCTTTGTCCAACAGTACAAATTCAACTTGGACATGGCTCCAGATCGGGATCAACTCCGCTCCATGTCTCAGAGGGAAAAAGAGACATTCAAAGAGTATGCCCAACGTTGGAGGGAAATTGCTGCCCAAGTCAACCCACCGTTAGAGGAGAAGGAAATGACCAAGGTTTTCTTAAACACTCTTGGCCCATTTTACTACGAACAAATGATCTCCAGCGCTCCCGGAGATTTCACCGAGATGGTAAGCATGGGAATGCGGCTAGAGGAAGGAGTTCGAACATGACGTCTAGTCATAGAAATAGGATCCTCCAGTGAAACTAAGAGGATTGGAACCAGTTTTCCAAAGAAAAAGGAACATGACATAGGCATGGTATCCCGAGGGAAACCACGAAAGAATGTCAGACGACAACAACAGGTAGCTGCCATAGCACCCACTGTTAATACAAATCCAAATACAGGAATTGCTCCGCAGTTCCAGCAAACTCAACAGCCTCGACAACAGGCTCAGTAGTTCAACAATCAGAACCGTGCGCCCAGGGTCTCACAGTTTGATCCAATTCTGATGACGTACATGGAACTATATCCAGTATTAATAGAAAGGAATCTTGTGCAAACAAGGTCACCACCCCCGGTACCAGAAAAATTACCATGGTGGTACAAAGCAGACGCCTCTTGCCCTTTTCATCAAGGGGCACCGGGTCATGATCTTGAGCATTGCATCGCCCTAAAAGCTGAAGTACAAAGGTTAGTAAGGTCTAATCTTCTTTCCTTCAGGAACACAAATCCAAACGTGCAAGCAAATCCACTTCCCAGTCACAGTGGACATACAGTGAATTTGATACTAAGAAATACAGATCGGTATCCTGTCACAGACGTGAATCTGATCAGAGAAAGCTTGGTACAACTCCATGATACATACAGTACAATGGGTGCTTTCGCTAAACACGATTACACGGCTTGCAGCATCTGCTTCAAGGATCTTCGAGGATGTCCAATCATAAGAGCAGACATTCAACGATTACTAGACATTGGTGACATACAGATCTTCAGAAACAGAAATGACTATGACGTGAATACGGTAGGGCATTTTCCGCATGAGCTTTTAGTCTCAGATATCAACTTGGAAATTCCGGAAGTAAACGTCATTATCCCCTGTTTCAACCTGCCCGAGCATGTGGAAGTTAAATAAAACGGTTCAAAGGTTCCAGAGTCTCCTTTGGTGATCTGTCTACCCGGTCCTGTTCCATACAGTTCTAACAAAGCAATTCCCTATCAATACAGTGCAACTATGATAGAAGATGGGAAGGAGAAGCCCATGCCAACTCTTTCAGCCAATGTCAACATAACTGAAATTGGACGAGTAACGCGAAGTGGACGAGTACATACTCCGTTGCCACCAAAGCCGCCTGTTGTTCCTATTGTTAGGCAAAATCCAGTTAATACACCTCCTGAAAACCCCACGAGGATTCCTGTTGGTAATTCAAATGTAAACGTTGGACCGTCTGATGGAACCAACGTCAACACAGATTTCGATGAAATTTTGAAGCTAATCCAGAAAAGCGAATACAGAGTTGTGGATAAGCTGATGCAGACTCCCTCCAAGATTTCAATACTATCTCTACTTCTAAACTCCGAAACCCACCGAGAAGCTTTGATGAAAGTGCTAGATCAAGCTTACGTAGATTACGACGTAACTACAGATCAATTTGGTGGAATTGTAGGCAACATAACAGCTTGCAACAATTTAAGCTTCAGTGATGAAGAACTTCCGGAGGAAGGAAAATATCACAATCTGGCTCTGCATATCTCAATGATTTGCCAATCAGATTCCCTGTCCAACGTACTAGTGGATACCGGTTCATCCCTAAACGTAATGCCAAAAACGACTCTTGCTCGTTTAACTTACAAAGGAACGCTGATGAAGTTCAATGATATAGTGGTAAGAGCCTTTGATGGGTCAAGGAAATCTGTTATTGGGGAAGTCGATCTCCCGATGACGATCGGTCCGTATACCTTCCAAATCACTTTCCAGGTCATGGATGTGCCAGCTGCTTATAGTTGTTTGCTAGGAAGACCATGGATCCATGAAGCAGGAGCAGTGACTTCCACTCTCCATCAAAAACTGAAGTTCACAGTAAATGGAAAACTAGTAACCATCATCGGTGAACAAGCCTTACTAGTCAGCCATTTATCCAACTTTTCTTTTATCACAGCTGACGACGTTGAAGGGACACAGTTCCAAGGACATCCATTAGAAGATGAATCTACAAACAAAAGCAGATCGTCTATCTCCTCTTACAAAGAAGCGGCGCAGATAGTGAAAGATGGTAATACTGCAGGTTGGGGACAAGTAATAAAACCTGTCAACAACGAGACAAAAGCCGGACTCGGGTTCGCTCCAGTATTTCCTAAAGACAATCAAAGGGATTAAACACTTCGTCCAATCAGAGAAGTATTCCACAGTGGAGGTTTCTTAAACCCTTCTCTTCAAGAAGTTAATGTTCTTACCAATGAAGGTGATGAAGATAATCTCTCTGGATCTGAAGAGTGGAGCACTTATCTTACCAGCCCTGAATATTGTGTCCCAAGAAGAATCGTACGCACCGTTTTATCCTCCGACTGATCAATTCAAAGGCATGTCCCTACAAAAGAATGAAAATCCACCTGTCCCTTCTGAAGTTTGGGACACCTTGGGAGAACCAAGTGGAAAGTTTGACTACATGGTGAAATACACTGCGCCTGAAAGCTCAAAAATCAGAATTGAAGATATCCAGCCAACTGGATGGGGTGATTCTTTTGAGTATCCTAGTCAACCAGAAGAGGTGTACACATCTTCCCGATCTCATCAACCAATTGAGGTTCCGAATGAAGATCTCTGCTTTAATGTGCCTGTGGAATTTGTTAAACCAGATCTTAACTATCACTACATCAACGTAATTACTGAAGATCAGGGATACGATTCGGGATACAAATTGGAAAGTGTCGCCGACAATGAGTTTCTTCACTCAGAAGATTGGAGAGTACATCCTCAGAATTCAGCACGAATGCCAATAGAAAGTACATATGCTGTATCCCATGCTTCTCGATCTGTCCATCAAGCAGAAGAAGATCGTTTCAGCAGCACAAAAGGCAAGGTCAATCGTCCAGAGTCTTCAAAGCCTCTTCGACCAACGACCAAAGTCTATTCAAGAATTAAGCCAAGTGGAAAACTACCAGAGTACCTTGACATCCAAGGGGTTCGCCACTATTGGAAACCTGTTGAAGTTCGAACTAATGTTCATAGTTCTAAGTAGTTTATTTTGCTTTTGTTTTGAACTTTCGCCTCGCCCAAAGCGAAGAGATATTTTATAGGGTTTAGCTTTTAAATAATTTCTCTTTGTCTTGCCCAAGACAAATGAGTTTGTATTTAGGGCCCTGTTTCATATTGTGTATCATAAATAAAACGCGTTGTTTTGATTCCACACTTTGTGTTTGTTTTTGTTTTTACCCTTACTTGGAAGTGATAATCCTAAAAAACACATTAAAAATCTTCAAAAAAATATAATCTGCATCCACTTTCACATTAACTTTTTCTAAAAAAATATAAAAATGAAAGAAAGAAGAGTTAATTAATCAAACATAAATCAAATATGCAGATGGACAAATCCATTGAACGCAATAACTCTATGCTCTCTCCCAACTTTGAAATCCCCAGTGAAGTCGCCGAGGAAGAAGTTGAAGAAGAGATCCCAGATGAGATTTCTCGACTACTTAAGCACGAGGAAAGAATCATTCAACCTCACAAAGAGCCTTTGGAAGCAATCAACTTAGGTTCGGAGGAAGACAAAAAAGAAGTAAACATCGGAGCTCTACTCGACAACAACGTCAAGGGCAAACTGATAGATCTTCTCAAAGAATATGTTGATGTGTTCGCTTGGTCCTACCAAGAAATGCTGGGTTTAGATACCAGAATCATGGAGAATCATTTGCCATTAAGACCGGAGTGTCCACCAGTTAAGCAGAAACTGAGAAGAGTTCACCCTGAAATGGCCGACAAAATCAAAAAAGAAGTTCAAAAGCAGCTCGACGCAGGTTTCCTTGTCACTTCTGAATATCCTCAATGGCTAGCCAACATAATGCCTGTCTCCAAGAAAGACGGAAAGGTCAGAATGTGTGTTGACTACCGGGATTTGAACAAAGCTAGTCCAAAAGATGATTTCCCACTACCGCATATCGACATGCTAGTGGATAGTACTGCTAAATTCAACGTCTTTTCCTTCATGGACGGTTTCTCTGGCTACAATCAGATCAGAATGGCTCCCGAAGATATGGAGAAGACATCTTTTATCACGCCATGGGGCACGTTTTTCTACAAAGTAATGCCGTTTGGATTAAAGAATGCAGGCGCAACTTACCAAAGCGCAATGACTACTCTCTTTCATGACATGATGCACAAAGAGATCGAAGTCTACGTGGACGACATGATAGCAAAGTATGACACTGAAGAAAAGCATATAGAATATCTCTTAAAGTAATTTCAGCGACTAAGGAAATTTCAGCTTCGCCTGAATCCTAACAAGTGCACCTTTGGGGTAAGATCTGGAAAACTCCTAGGTTTCATCGTCAGTCAAAGAGGTATTGAAGTTGACCCTGACAAAGTCAAGGCTATTCAAGAAATGCCTACACCGCATACAGAAAAGCAAGTAAGAGGATTTCTTGGACGGTTGAATTACATCTCCAGATTTATTTCTCAAATGACTGCTACCTGTGGGCCGATATTCAAGCTTCTCCGCAAAAATCAAGAGGTTGTGTGGACAGAAGATTGCCAAAAAGCGTTTGACAGTATCAAGGAATACCTGTCAGAACCACCGATATTGATTCCTCTAGTCGAAGGAAGACCGTTAATCATGTACCTTATCGTGCTAGAAGATTCCATGGGCTGTGTGCTTGGACAGCAAGATGAAACCGGTAAGAAAGAGCATGCCATCTACTACTTGAGTAAAAAGTTCACAGACTGTGAAACTCGTTACTCCATGCTCGAGAAAACATGTTGTGCTTTGGTATGGGCTTCGAAACGTCTCCGCCAGTACATGATCAATCACACGACTTGGTTAATCTCCAAAATGGATCCAATCAAGTACGTCTTTGAAAAGCCTGCCTTAACAGGAAGAATTGCTCGATGGCAGATGCTATTATCTGAATATGACATCCAGTACCGTGCTCAAAAAGCGGTCAAAGGAAGCATTCTCGCCGATCACTTGGCTTATCAACTGATCAATGAATACCAACCTCTCAAGTTTGACTTCCCTGACGAGGATGTTATGTACTTAAAGATGAAAGATTGTGACGAACCGCTACCTGAAGAAGGTCCTGATCCAGAATCTAGATGGGGCTTAATCTTTGATGGAGCAGTTAACGTTTTTGGCAATGGAATTGGAGCGGTCATCATCACTCCTGAGGGTTCTCATATCCCGTTTTCCGCCAGATTGCTATTTGATTACACGAACAACATCGCAGAATATGAAGCTTGTATCATGGGTATTGAAGAAGCCATCGACTTGAGGATCAAGATCCTTGACATATATGGAGATTCAGCCCTTGTGATCAACCAAATCAAAGACAAGTATGAAACTCATCATCTTGGTTTGATTCCCTACAAAGATTATGCAAGACGTTTGTTGACTTTCTTCAACAAAGTTGAACTGCATCATATCCCTCGAGATCAGAATCGAATGGCAGACGCCTTGGCTACTCTATCTTCCATGTTCAAAGTCAACAATTGGAACGATATGCCTAAGATCCGTATCAGACGCCTTGAAAGACCTGTGTATGTATTTACAACTGAAGCAGTCTTCGATGATAAACCGTGGTTCCACGACATCAAACGTTTCCTTCAAACTCAAGAGTACCCACTCGGGGCATCGTACAAAGATAGGAAAACTCTAAGGAGACTTTCTAGAAATTTCTTCCTGAATGAAGATGTGCTATACAAAAGAAACATCGACATGGTCCTGCTCAGATGCGTCGACAGACATGAAGCAGACACGATCATCCATGAAGTGCATCAGGGGTCCTTTGGAACCCATTCAAATGGGCATGCAATGTCCAGAAAAATCTTGAGAGTAGGATACTATTGGATAACAATGGAATCTGATTGCTGTAAACACGTCAAAAGATGTCACAAGTGCCAGATCTACGCAGATAAGATCCACGTGCCGCCAACTCTACTCAACGTTCTCTCTTCTCCGTGGCCTTTCTCCATGTGGGGCATCGACATGATTGGGATGATCGAACCAAAAGCGTCCAACGGACATCGTTTCATTCTAGTGGCTATTGATTACTTCACTAAATAGGTCGAAGCAGCATCTTACGCCAACGTTACAAGACAAGTGGTTGTGAGGTTCATCAAGAACAACCTCATTTGCCGATATGGAGTTCCGAGTAAGATCATTACAGACAATGGATCAAACTTGAACAACAAAATGATGAAAGAACTGTGTGAGGAATTCAAGATCGAGCATCATAACTCGTCTCCTTACCGGCCAAAAATGAACAGCGCCGTTGAAGCTGCTAACAAGAACATCAAGAAGATTGTCCAAAACATGGTCATCACTTACAAAGACTGGCACGAAATGCTGCCATTTGCTCTGCATGGGTATCGTACTTCAGTACGCACTTCAACAGGGGCAACTCCTTTTTCTCTAGTATACGGCATGGAAGCAGTGCTCCCCGTAGAAGTTGAGATTCCGTCAATGAGAGTTCTCATGGAAACTAAGTTATCTGAGGCTGAATGGTGTCAAAGCAGATACGACCAGCTGAACTTAATCGAAGAGAAGCGCCTGACCGCTGTGTGTCATGGACAACTATATCAAAGAAGGATGAAGAAAGCCTTTGACAAAAAGGTCCGACCTCGTGATTTCCGAGAAGGTGACCTCGTACTTAAAAAGATTCTGTCTTTTCAACCAGATTCTAGGGGCAAATGGACTCCTAATTACGAAGGCCCATACATCGTCAAAAGAAGCTTTTCTGGCGGTGCTATGACTCTCACAACCATGGACGGTGATGAACTCCCGCATCCTGTGAACGCTGATGCAGTTAAGAAATACTTTGTCTAAAAACAAAAAAAGAACAGCTCGGTAAGTCGAAAACCCGAAAAGGGCGGCTTAGGCAAAAAAGAGCGTCTCGGTGGACTGAAAACCTGAAAAGGGCGGTCCAGGCAAAAATTAGAGACAATAAACAGAAATTATCCTGATAGATTGAAAACCTGAAAAGGCAATCTAGGCAAAAAATAAGGATACAAATAATGACAAAGTAACTGCATCAGTCTGTACTTCGTCAAAACTGAAGAAACTTCCATCAACGGATCTTCAATCAACTCTTCTGAAGCAACAAACACAGTTGGAATTCAAAGTTGATAGGGATGATAGCGGTTATTTGCTTTCAATGTAGCCTTTTCCCAATAAATTATCATTTCCAACTCTTGTAAATAGCTCATGGAATCACGCCTTTGGCTGATTACCATTCTATCAATAAATTTGAGCCTTGTGCCCATTTGTTTGCAATTCTTACTTTATTCTGTTTTGCAAAATAACGCCTTTTATTGTGAAAATCACTTTTGAAACTAAAAAGGTTTTAAATGAATTTTTACTTAAAATTTTGAAATAAAAGCGAATTTTCCTTTGAACCATGAACACAGAAAGAACTTCAACAGTTTTCTCCATGAGTGTTTCGATCTCAGAAAGATAGAACAACTGCTACATAAGTTTTCTTCTCCTCAACAGAGATCATCAAAGGACGACATTCTTATTCAAAAAGAATTCCCAACAAAGTTGCCAATGATTTGCCTTTTCTGAAAAGTTTAAAGCATGCAACTCAGATCCATCATCAGTAACATCTACGCCATTGCTGCAGATTTTGCAGAGTATTTGTCTGAACTGTGACGTAATCCTTTTCCCAAATACCTTTTTTGTTGTCTTTGTCAAGTATCGTCAGCGTGCATATGACATTCATAACATTCATCATACATAATAGCATCATTAATGCATTTCTGCATTTCTCAAATGTTTGCCTTTATATCACTGGTTTAGGTTACCTGTACTCATATGGGTATGTCATCTCTCCAGTGGATTATCCCCAAACAGAGAAATACATCTTTTCTCCATCATTTTCCCCAGCTGAAATCATTCATCATCGGGAACAAACTCTTGATTGACCCTTTCTTTCCAGTTTATTCCTGGATAGAACCTCGTCTCTAACCAACAAAACAATAAGCAATAGCCTCGTCATCCGAGCCGCTTATTTCCTTTTCATCTTGAAACTTGTCATAAAAAGATTGTTCTTCTCAGCAATATCAAATCATGAAAGTTCAAGAAATCTCCACAGTTGTCTTTCTGTCTAAAAGAAAACCTGTGTCCTTTCAATCAAAATGCCCGCATCTTCTCAAGAGAGAGATCCCTGGCAAGATTGTATTTGTGAAAATAGAAACTCATTTGAGATCTGTTTCCATCATTGTCTGTTATTCACAAGGCTGAATACTCAACAATTTTCTCAAGAATTACCTTGTTATAGTTATCACTTCGCTGATAATTGGTAATATCTTTAGAGCTCGTTACCATAAACTATCACAAGGCTGATAATTGGTAATATCATCTTCATTTACCTTAAACATTGTCACAAGGCTGACAGAAGGTAATCTCCTCGTTTCCCAAAGCGAAACAGATATTCACATACATTGTGAATCTATTTTCCCAATGAAACATATTGCTTGTTTCCCAGCGAACAGGATTCTCTTTTCTTAGACAGATTGAGTCATCCTCACTAATTTCCCCCCCACCATATCAATCTTTGACATATCTGGGTGGAACTTTTTGCAAATCATTTTGCATCATCCGCATTTTTGGTATCTTAGGTCCAAAATTTGCGTATTCTAATATTTAAGTCTCTTCACACCTATCGAGATGAAGATCTTCATCTTCATATCTCAGGTTAAAGAAACTTAAATAGGGGCATCTGTCATACCCCAATTTTTGACCTAATATACCACCTTACATTTGCATCATTGCATCATTAACAGTTCAGAACAGAATTAATCGAGTGTGGCTTCTACAGGTCAAAATTAGGGTTTCACAAAATTTTCATCTGATTCAAGAGGTAATAAATTAGGGTTTGAGTTTCACTAACCTAAATTGATATATCTTAATCAACCATCAGCCTCTGATCTTCAGATATCAAATTTTTCCTCATAATCTATCGAGGATCGACCAATTAGGGTTTTCATCGAGGATAAGCAATCACTGATTTTCTGATCAATGAATGAATTTTTGCTTGGAGATTGATCTTCATATCTTCAATACAACATCTTGACCTAATTTCTTGATTCAAAACATCACAGAAGTTCACATACTTCATAAGTCAATTTCTGGATCATCTGATGAAATTTCATCGACCGAAAAGTAAAACTTTGACTTTTGGTCAACTTTTCAAGATAAAACTTTTCCATCATAAAATACTTCAAATGATCCATCATGATCATAAAAAATCAAGAAGTTTGGAAAAGTCAACAAAAAGTCAAAATTTTCAACACTTTGAAAATGTTTCAAGTGTTAAAATTTCACATTTTTTTCCAAACTTCATGGCATTTTTTCACATAGTTCCATTTGGAATTAGAAAAAACTCAAAACATGAAAGTTGTAGCCCTTGAAAAAAGCTTTCCAAAATATCCAAGAACTTGCAAATCCATGGTGTCTAGCTATACTTTTGATTTTGAAACATAGAGCTCCAAAATCCTTGATTTTCAAGTACAACTTTCAAAATTACAAGTCATTTTTTGCAAAATCTCTTTTTAGAAGCCTTGTCACTAATTGGAGATAGGCTAGAGCTGATAAAAATCAGTTGAAAGTAATTATGATGAGATAAGATCAAGTTAAATTTAACCATGGTTAAAAGGAAGCTTCCTTTTGCATTTATTGCAAAAATGACTTTCTTGCCCTCTAAGGCAAGTTGTCTAAACCAAAGCCTATCTTCTTTGCTTGCTATTCAGAAATCTTGACCTATAAATAGAGGTCATGTTTGCCATTCCAAAATACACCAAAGCTATGCCAAAACAAGCTTTCTCACTTCTTTCTTAAAATTCAAGTAACATAGTTCAATTTGAGAATTCTTGCATTTTTCAAAAGTTGTGAAAAAACATGAGAGATTTGGTGTCTAACATGTCATAAACATCAGATGTAATTGGTTTGTAACTTAAAATCAACATAAGAAAAGCTAAAAACCAGAATTGCATTTCATGTTTCTAAACTTGCAAAAACTGCCTTAACTTTCAAAACAGACATTTGGCTCGAGCTAAGTTTGATTTTATGACTCAAACATCATCAAGATACTCCATATGGATGATGCAGACCATTAACTTTGACCTGTAACACCTCTAATATCGAATTCGAGTTTCACTTTGAAGCATATGCAGGTGGACTTGGTTGGAATGATTCAGGCAAATTCAAAGTGAGCAGACCATCCTCACACGACCCTTGAAGTCCACTGGTGCTATAGCAATCATCAAAACAGTTCTGGAAACACTCCATTGAAGATTTCGATATCAGCTTCAAGAGGTATGTAACTCAACTTCGAACTCCTTGATTTCTTGCTTCCAGTTCAAAAAGCTCTTGGCCGTTTTGTTTCTGCACCATCACTGATCATTAACCCTAAAACAATTTCTCAATTCCATAACCATACACGATTTCAATTTGATTTTAAAGAATTAGGGTTCTTCGTGATTTCTGCGAATTTAATCATGTTAAGCTAAAAATAAATGAAATTAAACAACACCATCATGTTCCTGGTTCAATTTCGACCAAGTTTGATGTTTACATCGAGCAATTTCATTGAGAAACAAAGAAACCATGGCTGATTGAAGGATCGGGGAAGAAGAAGATGAGTGCGCGCGTTTTTTCAAATTCAAATGTCTAGTTTGTAATATAATTAATTGGTTTGAACTCAATACACGGATGTATTTCCGCCCCAGCGGTTTCCAGCTCACTCTTAAGTCATTCCCTTGCCACGGCTTGCCCAATGGTCCCGGGTTCGAGTAGCCTTGGGACCATTTTTGCCAAACTTTTTGATTTTCTCTTCATATTTTTTTTCAAACTTTAACTCTT
The DNA here is from genome assembly GCA_021764765.1 of Vicia sativa. NCBI lineage: Eukaryota > Viridiplantae > Streptophyta > Magnoliopsida > Fabales > Fabaceae > Vicia > Vicia sativa. The sequence goes on along the minus strand of CM038793.1, from coordinate 151,096,501 downwards.
TCAAAACCCAATCAAAACTCCTCATTTTGAGGTGATTTTTTGTACACTTGTCAATTAACATATCTATTTTATGATAGTTTCAAAAAAATTCAAAAATACTTTCATCTGATTATATTTTTATCGAGCCAAAAACGATACTTTTGAGTACTTTTCAAAGCACTTTCAAAGGTGATTTTTTCAAACTTTCGAAGCCCGATTCTTTTTCAAACTTCTTATAAGTATATTTCACTTTTCAAAAACACTTTCAAAGATCTTTTCTTCAAAACTTTTCATCAAACTTACATCTTTTTCTATGATCGATCCGATTTGACGATAAAACCAAACTCGTTTTTCATCGAATTTCTTAACCGATCATGGGCCTCCCTTACGGTGTAAGTCCCAAAATTCTTTTATGTACAAATCTATTTTACTTGTACATAATAGGAACATCTTTGTGAATACTCAAGTGCATACAAACTTCGTCCGTTTGTTTTCGTTTCGCTTGTATATACACTGAATACCATTGGTATTAAAATGAGCATTATTCCCGGTGAAACTGCTTTTAAACCAATGGGCCTCCCTTATGGTGTAAGTCCCAACCCTCCTATGTACATCCACACCTCCTTGTACATAAATACTCGTTCGTGTACATATTTACTTCCTTGTACACAATTCAAACTTGTAAATAATCAAGCTGTGCTCGTTTTAAACGTTCGTTTTACACACACTTGTTTATATTTCCTTCATAAACTCTTGTAAAATAAACTTTACACGCATTTTTTATATTTCCTTCATAAACTCCTGTGAATATACTTCATACGCTTGTTTATATAACTGACTGGTTATAACATAACAATTAGCCTAACCAATAGGTTCCCCACAGAGTTAGCCTCCTCTTGGGCTTTGTACAAGGTAACTCATTTCATCTGAGTTCAGCCTCCTCTTAGGCTTCATATAAGAAAACTCATTCATCTGAGTTTAGCCTCCGCTTAGGCTTCATAAAAGACAAAACTGCCCTGTTGAGTCAGCCTCCTCTTGGGCTTCGTTCAAAAGATCTCCTCATTAAGTTTAGCCTTCTCTTGGGCATCAAACAAAGAAAGAGACCAGGAAATCTCTTAACAGCCTCCTATTGGGCTTCCAATACAAAGAATCACCCGCGCTAGGATAGAACCCAGAGAGTATAATTTCCCGGTGAAATTGCTCTTAATCCTAAAAGGATGGTTTCCCGGTGAAATCCCTTTTAAAGCCAAAGCCAGCCATACCCTATAGCTTCCTCTTGAGCTTCATACAAGGACCCTCGATGACCCTCAGAATGCCTCCTCTTGGGCTTACAATACAAGGACCCATGGGCTTCTTAAAAGCATCCCCTTATTCAATCAATTTCTCCTCGAGATTTAGACATCTATCATCTCTATGGAAGAAGTATCTCATCTATCACAACACATACAATTAAAAAACTTTTTCAAACTCTTTTCAAAACAAAACATCTCTTAATCGTAAGTGGTAACGCTTGTACACTCAAGCAAAACACCCAATGCTTACAATTAAAAGATTCAATCATTGTTTCAAACATCTTTCTAAAACTCGTAAGTGGTAACGCTTGTACACTCAAGCAAAACACCTATAACTTACGACGAATGATTTCAATCCATCAAACTTTTCAAAATGTATGTGATGAAATAGATTAGATACATTTTTCATTAAGATGACATTTGTCTGTGTCTCTTACTAACATCCCGTTGCTTCCACTAGCATAAGTGGGAACTACGATTGCTCTGACTTTCTCAACACCCTTTTGAGAATACGTAGGCACAAGGTCTCATCCTTGGCGAGCAAATTTCTTCCTCCCTCAAACCAAACAAAACATAGATCCCTTTAGATCTGAGCTACAAATGCTCTGATTCCCATTAAGGGATATGTATGCAGAAGATCCCAATGATCTTTGCGAGCACAATAATAACAAACACTAGGATCCCACATAATCTACTCTTATAAAAATCCAAAGGAGAAACTTTCCCAATCATAGAAATAGCAATTAAAACACACAAACATATCAAAAATATTCATATATAAAGCTATAGATAACTATATATATTTAGGGTGCTCCATCTATTCCCTTTATATAACAAACCCCCTTACCCAGAATCTCCCCAATGCGTTACGTCTAGTTTGCGCTAGTCGTAATGCATATCATATCAATTGAGGGTATTAACAGCTTTCCCCTTTTTCATAATCATTTTTCTTGTGTTGGAAATAATAAAGCTTGATGCTCGAGGCATCTTTATAAACAAATCACAAGAGTAAATCGTTTCGAGCCAGAGAATCCGAATTCAGATTCGATTCCCTCGCGCGTCACTATTTAATGCGAACAATTGCGTAGGATGGTTGTAGGGTAATTAGAAAGCATAATTCTGATGTTAATTAGGTGTGAAGATACATAAGAATTATTGTTTTTGTTGTGCCATGGCTGTTGGTGATGAATGGTATTGATTGGGATTTCAAACAGTGGGAATAGAACTGGTTTTTGGTGGAAAAACGCAGCATGAGTCGACCCAAGAAGCTATGCATCGACACAAGCTGCGTTATTTTAAGAAAACAGGGGCTGGAAAACTGTTTGTGTCGACACATACAGCTATGCATCGACTCATGTGGAGATTTTTGAACTCTTGTATCGACACAAGAGAGTTACGTGTCGACGCAAGAAGCTTTTGTATCGACACAAGAAGCCATGGATTGACTCATACTGAAGGGATTTTGAAAAATGGGAAAATTATTACGTATGAGTCGACACATGCGTGTTTTGTGTCGAGACAAACAGGTTTTGTGTTGACACATGAGCTTATGGATCGACCTAAGCTGGACAGGAATGGGCAGGATTTTCTGAAAACGGTTTTGGTCATATCTTTGCGACCGTAACTCCGATTTAGGCATAGTTGGTATCGTTGGAAAGCTTAGAACGAGTACTATCGATTACAAACATTTTCAAAACCAGTAATTGAGATCTTGAAGGATTGTTTTGGCTTCCGTAGGAAGGATCCGTTGTAATTCGTGATTGTGTCATTAACTTTGTGTATACTGGATGGGTGTTAATTCTATGTGTTGTAATTAACGTCATATACTCATGATTGTATTGCTATTATATGTTGTTGCTGATGTTGTATATTCATGATGCTTTTTGATATCATGAGTTGTTATTGTTGTTGTATATACCGGTGATAGCCTTACTAAATTGAAGGGTAAGCATTTGGCATATTTATGCTTTGGGATGATTTATTTTATGATAGGTGCTGATATCATGTTGTGGTCGATGATGGTTTATGATGTCTGATGTGATCATAATATGTGTTGAATGTTGCATTCTTTTGATGTGCATGCATATGCATTCTGGTGGAGTTAATTCCCATTGTGTGGAATTTGACTTGTTTTGCCAATACGCGTACCCAGTGGATAGTGGTGGTGAGGCTGGATTCTTGACCCAATGGTGTATGGGCGAATCGATGATTGACGCTGTTTTCCGAGGTGTAAACAAAATAGGGTTTAAACTTGGTTCACGTTTGGTAACACATGCATTGAGTCTGCATTGCATATGTAATTATAACATGTTAGGATGATTTCCAGTGTTATAATTGCATTGATCGTATTATGTGCATTTTGATCTGTGTGATCTGTATTGGTGAACAGGAATCTGAATATACTAATGAGGGTGGAATAATGAATTGATTGTTTTAAAGAAACGTTTAATGCATTTTAATTGTTGATGAATTCTCACCCTTACTTTAATGATTTCAGATTGAAGTGATTAGCTGCTCAGAGATTTGGTGAGGATGGCTTATAGAGCTATGCTATTTAGATAGTTCGTGTGTCAGTATCATGCTCTGGTAGTTGTAACACTGGGGAACGATCGTTTTGGAATTTTATGGATTAAACTTGTTTCTTTGGTTTATGATTGGAATAATTATGATTTGAATTTATTCCGGGTTTTATATTATTTCCGTTGTGTAAAATATAACCGTTGGTTTGAATTATATTTAATAAGTTCTTCGGTAAATGCATGACTACTGGTTTATTATTTTATTATTTGAATAATTTTTAAATTGTGACGCCCTTTCGTTATGTTAAAACTCTGATTAATTATATAATTCACGGGGAAATTAGAAGGGGTGTTACAATAGTGGTATCAGAGCATAGTCGGTCGTGTGACCAGTGTCTTAATGTCATTATCCTTTTGTAACGCGACAAGTGTGTACAACACTGTCGGTACTTGTTGCTTTTCTGATTGCTTATTGCAGGAGTAGTGTGAAACTAATTGGGGGAGAAGAGATGCTTCCCGGATATGTTCCGATTATAAGTCATTGGTACGAGGTACTGCTTGAGAAGACAGTGCAAGAGTGGTTAGAAATGTTGAAATCGTTTGGACCGCGAGTCATAGTTGGAAGTGCAAAGAGGCGAGTATGATTCTGAGAACAAGAAGTGTTGGTAATGATGGTTTATACTCCAGTATAATTATCTGATGTCTATTGAAAAATTGAGGAATTGATCACCCTTAATCTCTTGTTGATAGTAGACGAAATCGTATTGGATGGTATACAATTGTCTTGCTATCTAAATGGGGCATAAAGTGATGAATAGGAATGAAGTTTGGTAGAAGCTTGTGAACCATATGAGTTGACGAAGACTCTAGTAAGGACAATGAATTAAGATGGATGATCAGAGTTGCGCAGCTGTTAATGATGGCGCGATGGTGTTTATGTTGTATTCTTCGACGGAAGCGAGAGGAAAAGCTAAGAGTAGTGAATTACCGGTGGTGAATGAATTCCTAGAAGTGTTTTCGGAAGACGTTAGTGAGTTGCCACCTGAGAGAGAAGTGGAATTTACTATAGATTTGATTCCTGGAACTAGTCCAGTGTCAATGGCGCCTTATCACATGTCGACATCTGAATTGTTTGAGTTGAAGAAGAAGTTAGAAGATTTACTGGATAAGAAGTTTATTCGTCCTAGTGTTTTGCCATGGGGTGCTCCTGTGCTGTTGGTTAAGAAGAAAGAAGGTTCAATGAGACTGTGTGTGGATTACAGGCAGTTGAATAAAGTTACGATCAAGAATCGGTATGCACTGCCGAGGATTGATGATTTTATGGATCAACTGGTTAGAGCTTGTGTATTCAGTAAGATTGATTTGAGATCTGGATATCATCAGATTCGCGTAAAGGTGGAAGATATTCAGAAAATTGCATTTAGAACGAGGTATGGACATTATGAGTATTCTGTTATGCCGTTTGGAATTACTATTGCACCTGGTGTTTTCATGAGTATATGAACAGGATATTTCATCGGTATCTTGATAAGTTTGTGGTAGTCTTCTTTAATGGCATTCTGATCTATTCGAAGAATGATGAAGAGCATGCAGAACATCTTAGAATTGTGTTGGAATTGTTGAAAGAGAAGAAGCTTTATGCGAAGTTGTCTAAGTGTGAATTCTAGTTAAGCGAAGTGAGCTTTCTTGGTCATGTGATTTCCAAGAATGGTATTGCTGTTAATCCTATGAAGGTAGAAGCGGTATCTCAGTGGGAAACGCCGAAGAATGCTTCTGAAATCCGTAGTTTTCTTGGTCTTGCAGGTTACTACAGGAAGCTCATTGAAGGATTTTCAAAGTTAGATTTTCCGTTGACTAAGTTGACAAGAAAGGGGTCAAGTGTTTGTTTGGGATTCTGAATGCGAGAAAGGATTCCAAGAGTTGAAGAAGAGGTTGACTAGTGATCCGATTCTAATTTTGCCGAATCTGGAAGAATCTTTTGTTGTGTATTGTGATGCGTCCTTGATGGGATTAGGTGGTGTTTTGATGCAAGATAAGAAGGTTGTGGCTTATGCTTTGAGACAATTGAAAGTTCATAAAAGGAATTATCCGACTCATGATTTAGAGCTGGCAGCTGTGGTATTTGTGTTGAACTTGTGGAGGCATTATTTGTACGGTTCTTGTAACACCCCTTCTAATTTACCCGCGATTCATATAATTAATCAGAGTTATAATCATAAAATAAGAGGCGTCACAATTTAAATAATTCAAATAACTAAAAACAGTAATCATGCCTTTTTAACTGAAGAACGTATTAAATAAAACCAATGAATTATGTTAAGCAGCGGAAAGGTAACATAAACTCCAGAATACATCAATCAATAATCGTTCCAAAACATAAACCAAAAACATAATCAAAACAACCAATTTGAATCCATAAAAGAAAATCCCAATCAATCGTTCCCCAGTGTTACAACTACCAGAGCATGACACTGACACGCGGATTAACTAAGAAGCACAACTCTAGAAGCTGTCCTCACCAATTCCAAAGCAGCTATTCACTTCGAATCTGAAATCATTAAAGTAAGGGTGAGATTTCATCAAAATTAAGATGCATTATGCATTTCTCAAGAACAATAAAATAATCAATTCATTATTCACCCTTATTAATAGCATTAGCATACAATTTCACAACCACAATTCACACATTCATTTATACATACAACAGTAATTAGAACACTGGAAATCATCCTAACATATTCCAAATACATATGCAATGCAGACTCAATGCATGTGGTACCAAATTATGAACCGAGTTCACACCCTATTCCGCTTACACTTCAGAAACAACGTCAATCCAATGATTCGCCCATAAATCACCGGGTCAAGAATCTAGCCTCACTACCTCTGTCCATTAGGTAAGTTTATTGGCCCTGCAAGCTCAATTCTGCACAATGGGAATGAACCATAAACAATGCTTATGCATGCACATCAGAAGCATGCAACAATTCAAGTGCACAGTATGAACATACAACATTATTCCATCCATGATCAAATACAGCAACAATAACACATGCCAATAGTGAAATCATGAACATTATGTTAATCTCAATACATAGGATTAACATACAACAAGTATACACAAAGAATAACCACGAGACAACGTATTCTTACTATGAGAACTATATTAATTCTTCCGGATTTCAATTACTTGCTTTAACAATATTATTATTAGATAGTACTCGTCCTAAGCTTTCCAACGATACCAACTATGCCTAAATCGGAGTTACGGTTAAAGAGTTATGATAAAAATCATTTCAGAAAAATTCTGTTCAACCCAACACAGTATGCATCAATGCATAAGACTATGCATTGATCCATAATTAGCTTGCATCGAACTCAAATAGCTATGCATCGATGCATAACATTTAATTTTCTACATTTTTTAAAATTTATTCAGTATGTATCGACACATACGCATTATGTGTCGATGCATAACTCTCTTGCATCGATCCATAATCCTTTTGCATCGATACATGGCCTTGTTTTCAAACTTATGAATCGATGCATGACTCTATGAGTCGATGCATGGCTTTTCCAACTCTCTGGTTTTCCAAATTTCCACAACTTGTATCGATGCATAAGTGTTTGTGTCGACTCATACTGTTAGTTTTTCCACCAAAAACTCAATTTTCTCCACTGTTACGAATTCTCATCACATTCAATCATCACCAAACAACATACTAACACCAAAACAGAATTAATTCATGAAAATTCACATACTTTTGATTATAGGAATATGTTTTCCAATTAACCTAGAATCATTCCACATCAATCTAATCATTCTTAACAATTCCAATTACGGTTTTACATCGGATTATAACATTAGGGCATATTTAATCATTCCAATTCGAGATTCCTAACGATTCGATTCATTCTAATGATCATCAAAACCTATAAGGCATAATAATCAGATTCAATCCCCCCTCACCTCGCGATGAATCTTCGAATTCTCGGCGTTTGGCTTTTTCTCCTCTTTCTCTTCTCTTTTCCAATCTCACGTAGAATGCAAACCCTAATTTCCTCTTCTCACTTTTTCTTTTTATTCCCTTTATTTATTCCTTTTTATTTGCCAAATAATAGAAATAAATAAATTATATTAATTGGAATAATTAGAGCCTTTTACTCTAACACCTCCCAATTCCACTTCACACTGAAGCAACTTGTTTTTTCAAAAATCATTTAATTTTCAGAAAAAAGTGAAATCGCCACCTAATTTTATTTGTTCTAAAAGAAGAACGGGAAAATATAGATAAAACCCACGAAAGAAAAGGATAAGACGGTCTACGAGCTTAAGAGATGCAGGTCCGGGAGTTGGTTATGCAAGGGGAAGGTATTAGCACCCCTCACATCCATCGTACTCGATGGTACCCATTTAGTTCAAAGTGTGTTTGTGTGTTAGTGTAAAAATTTTACGATCTTCTAAGTTTAAACGAAGAAAGAAAGGGAAAAGATATGTTTTTATTATTTTTGCTCGCCTTTGGTCGTAAGACTTAGTGCCTACGTACTCCCTCGTACAATGGGAAAGTCAGAGCGCCGTAGTTCGGCTAGAAAATGATTGTTTGTTGATTGATTTTAAATGAAAAGACAAGTCGTCATTTTTAAAGGAGAGAACTCGTCTAACGTCCACAAGGTGTGATAAAGAATAAAGGACTACGCACCGAAATGATGGAGGGTTTGAGAACACCTCTAGTACTCAAGTGGAGAAGTCAAAAACCTTGGGAATAGAGGAAGAAACATCTCGATTATAAATGAATCATGTCTAATCTTGAAAAGGTTTAAAGGTAAAGGTGCTTGGACGCACAAAAGAAGTTTGAGTGAGTTAAGATTGATTTTAAGTTGTGGATGACAAGTATCGAAACATTAGGCTATCATCTAACGATTCAAATACTCAAAATTGGTGAGTGAGCTCGACCAATCATCTCTCATCCAAAATCTTTATTATGAAAAGGGTGAGGTGAAACAAAGTTCACATTTATTAAGTGTATGGAATAAAAGTATTTAAGTCATTAGGCTATCATCTAATAGCCCAAATACTTTAAATTTAATTAAATCGTCGGGCTATCATCCAACAATTTAATTAAATGCCATAACACTATATTTCTTGTTTTAGAACATGGATAGAAGTTTTTAGTTTATTAGGCTACCATCTAACAAACTAGAAACTTCGATTTGTTTAAATCGTTAGGCTAACATCTAACAATTAAAACAAATCTCATCCTAGTATTTTTTATGAAGTTCATTTTTGAATACAAACTCAATTAATTAATTTAATATGAAAGTGTTTTAAGGGTTTGGTGAATGAAGAAAGAATGGAGATGAGAAGAAGATCGAAATAATTGTAAATTACAAATAAAATCGACAAAGCCCATACAAGGTGGCCAACCTAAGTATAAATTAATTAAATTACATGTGTACTAGCAAAGTGGGCTAGTCTACTAAGACGATTAATTGGGACAATTGATCGAAATAGGCTCACTGTAAGAAGGCCCAGGATCAAGCGTACATGTGTGCATGTGTGGTTATCGCGACGCTTCGAAGCTTTGTCGACTTACGGGTCAAAAATGATTTACAATTATTAGTTTAAAAAAGATTTTTTGGTTTTGTGTAAGTGACAGTTAAATTGAAATAAAATAAATGTGCACAAGATAATTATTACAAGATTTGTTCTTGGGAGAGGGATACATCAAATATAAATGGGGATTAAACGGTAAAATAAAATAGAAAGCAGTAAAATTATTTACAACGCAACAAGGGGATTGGGATACATTTTTTCCGAATGGGAATAAATTGAAATTAAAGAGGAAACGGTAAATTTAAAAGTATACAAACAGAAATTAAATACGGTGAAACTTAAATATCGATTATTGCATTTTATTTTATTAATTAGAATAGATTATATGAACTAAATCTAAGAAATCGGTATACGAAGAAGATTACGGTAATGTAATTCGAACTTATTTATGAATGAATAGATAAAGTATAATAATAAATGTAATATGTATATAGTATATATTTACAATGCTAAATATAAGAATAAAAATAATAATAAGTATAATTATATTTATAGTATAAAATATAAAAAATAAAAATGCTAAGTATATTGTATGTACATTACTAAATATTGAATATTAATACTAATATTAAAATGCTAATGAGAGAGTATAGATGTGAATTAAAAATGAATGCTTTTGACCGATTCCTTGGATATCTTCACAAGTAGCAAATATATTAGTAGCATGAGTGGGATAAAATAAAATGAAATTACAATAAATCGGAAAACAGTTAGTAAACAAAGAAATAAAATCAAAATGAAATTAACATGAACTATGTACATGTATAAGCAACGGATTGTAATTGAAACATGGAAAAAATGAATTTGAACCAAACAATAAACATTAAATCCGGGCAGCCACCAAACAAGCGATTTTACTCAAGGTCAAAATGATTGTTCTTGCTTGAATTCATATACTAAATAAATAATATGCTTCCCCATAGTTTCTAGATTATATTTACACGCATTTAAATGCGGTTAATCAATAAACCATCATCGAAACTATACAAACACCGCTTTACTCAAAATTCCAATTGAAATTAAAACGTGGATAATACAATAATGTGGCATTGGCACCGATAGTTTCTCGTTCATATCTCACGCAAGTAAAACGTGTCAATATTGAACCCTCATCGAAACTAAGCATAGATACCATTCAATCACAAACTTCAATCGGAATTAAAATAAGAACTACATAGTAGACACGGTGTCCCAATAGTTTCTCGGTTAGATTTGCACGCGATAAATGCGGTATTATCATTAAACCGTCATTGAAACTAATCTTGAACATTATTCAAACACAAACTACAATCGAAATTAAAATGAAAACAAGATAATATAATGATTTCTCGGTTAAATCGTACGCGAATAAATGCGACATCGATATCAAACCTTCATCGAAATTGATATGGAATCCTCTTATCAAATCCAAACGAAATTAAAAAGAAATGAGAATAACATAATACACGGTGCCACAATGGTTTCTCGGTTCGAATTACACGCGAGTAACGCGGCTAATCATAAAAACCTTCATTGAAACCGAACATGGATATGCAACACTTCAAACAAACCCTCATAAAACAAAACATACTATCCTGGTGTTGAATGATTTCAAAGTGTTACGAAACACTTAAAATTATCATCAAAATCAACCAAATTCAACACCAATTTTCAAAGCGGCACAACATTTAAAACTTTTTTTTTTAAAACCAGGAAGCACAATAGCTCATCCATCAAACACAAAAAACTATCAAAACTTTAAGGGAAATCAAACTAATAAATCTTTTCATATCTCAAAATGGAATTTCCAACAGACATTATAACAACATCATAGTTTAAAAAAACAACAAAATTAACACCACATTATCTCACATCAGCAATTTTATTCAAGAGAGTGGAACGGAAATTACCGACGAGAGGTTAATTTGAATCGAAAGAATCTTAGAACGAGAACCCGGGATAGCTTGCTAGCAGAAGTGGTGAGTCACTGCTATCAACAGAGAGAGTTGCGGGATGAAAGGGGGTTTGGCTGTTCCGGCAAGATGAAAGGCGGAGGATGTGGTTGTTGATTTAAAGGGCAACAGAGGAGTTGAGTTGAACAGCGGCGATGGAAACGACGTAAGGTGGGGTTGCAGCAGAGGTGTGAAGGAACAGAGTTAGGATGGAAGCAGAAAGGGGTAAGGTTGGAGTAACAGAAGGCTCACCGGGAGGAGATAGAGGTGTTGTTCGGAACAGAAGGGTTTACGGCAAGGGAGATGAGACAGTTGTGAGGAAGACGATGGGTGCGTGACAGTGGAAGAGAACAGGGAGTATGACAGCGTCGATGAAGATGGAGGTTTGTACAGGAAAGGAAACAGGGGGTTGGCAGGAGGATGGAGGGATGCGTGACGATAATGAAGGTTGATGATGATGGTGATTTGGGTGTTTGGAGATGAAGATAGTTTCTTCTTCTTTTTTTTGTTTTTTTTAAAATTGGTTTTCGGTAGCTCTGTGTTTTCAATCCGCCTCTTGTTTCTATTTTTCTCCTCCTTTGCAACAATAACATAACTTATATTTATACACAAACAGCTAGGTTTTACATAATTTTAAAAATGCCTAAAATGCCCTTCATGATTAAATGGGCCATAAAATGGGTTGGGTAAAAAATGACAAGTCCAAAAGTATTTTTGTTTGATTTTTTTGAGATAAAAAATTGGACACCTAAAATTATCAAAAATGGTAAAAGTTCGGACAATAAATTATCCGAAAAAATAAAATGAGCATATTAAAATAAACTACGGGTATCAAAGATTGTAGAAAAATTATCAAAATAATAAAAATCGAAATAAAATAATAATACCAAATACCCGGTTGTAAAATACTCACAGTTAAAAAACGAGTCCTCAAACTGTATCAAAAAATTGGGGAGATCACATTTTTATGATTTACGCGATACGTAAATTTATAAAACAGATGAAAATTTGAAATATTTTCCCCACTAATTTTTGCACAGTATCGAATTGATTTTAATAGTTTGTTTATAAACCCGAAATATCGATATCATCGACATATAAATAATTTAGGAACAATGCAATAAATAGACAGAGAAGTAAAAATAAATGAAATAAAATAACAGGTATTTTACAATTATAAAATGATGCAAATATCGATTTAAACTGACTTTTGGTCAATTTAAATACGATGTAATGATATAAATGCAATGAGTGAATGACTGTTTTTTTTTATAAACAAAATGCGAGTAGAAAAAATATCAGGGTAAAATTTGGGGTGCAACACACACCCCCAACACATCCTTTTATTTAATTAAATAATTAACTTCATTAATCCAAAAATATTAATAATTAAACCTTTAATTAAATTTCTAATTATTTAATAGTTGAATTAATTTGGGGTGTCACAACTTTTCCCTACTAAAAAGAGTTTTCGTCCTCGAAAACATACCTCAGACGAAAAGTTCGGGATACGAGTCCTTCATCTGGCTCTCCAGTTCCCAAGTTACATTTCCACCTGCTGGTCCTCCCCAAGCTACTTTCATCAATGCTATCTCTTTACCTCGCAATTGCTTCACCTTCCGATCCTCAATTCTCGCAGGTAATGTTTCAACAGTCAGATTATCTCGCACCTGTATATCATCTACCTGGATCTCATGAGACGAATCAACAATGTACTTCCTCAACTGAGATACATGGAAGACATCATGTAAATTCGCAAGCGACGGCGGTAAAGCAATTTGATAAGCAACTCTTCCAACCTTCTTGGTAATCTAATACGGACCAATAAAATGCGGAGTCAACTTCTTCGACTTCAAAGCTCGACCAATACCAGTCATCAGAGTAACTCGCATAAACACATGATCTCCTTCACTAAACTCGAGATCCTTCCTCCTCTTATCATGATAACTTTTCTGACGACTCTGAGAAGATCTCATCTTCTCCTGAATCATCTTGATCTTTTCTGAAGTCTGTTGGATAATCTCCGGTCCAATCACAACACTTTCTCCAGATTCGTACCAACACAACGGTGTCTGACACCTCCTACCATATAGTGCCTCAAACGGAGCCATACCAATACTCGAATGAAAACTATTGTTGTAGGTAAACTCAATCAATGGTAGATAGCTATCCTAAGATCCACCTTTCTCCAACACATAAGCTCTCAACAAATCCTCTAACGACTGAATCGTTCTCTCCGTCTGACCATCTGTCTGTGGATGATAAGCGGAACTCAATCTCAACTTAGTACCCAAAGCTTCTTGCAGCCCCGTCCAAAACTTAGACGTAAACCTCGGATCTCTATCCGACACAATACTAGAATGAATACCATGCAAACTTACAATCTTCTCGACATACAATTCCGCCAACCTTTCCATAGGATAATCCATTCTTATCAGAATAAAGTGAGCAGACTTTGTCAACCGATCAACAATAACCCAAATAGAATCACAATTCTTTGCTGTCCTAGGCAAACTAGATACAAAATCCATAGGAATGCCATCCCATTTCTATTCTGGAACAAACAACGGTTCCATCAATCCTGACGGTTTCTGATGTTCAATCTTTGACTTATGGCAAACCAAACAAGCATAAACAAACTCAACAATTTCCTTTTTCATTCTAGGCCACCAAAATAACTTTTTCAAGTCATGATACATTTTAGTAGCACCGGGATGAATACTCAATCCACTACAATATCCTTCTTCCAAAATACTCTTCCGAAGTTCTGCAATATCCGGAACACACACTCTGTCACCAAATCTCATAACACCATTCTCGTATATTCTGAATTCACCTCCTTGACCTTGGTTGTCAATGTCAACTTATCCACCAAACCAACATCAGATTTCTGTCCAGTTTGAATTTCCTCAAGAATACCACTAGTCAACTTCAACATTCCCAATTTAACACTATCAGAAGTAGTCTCGCATACCAAACTCAAATCTCTGAACTGTTCAACCAATTCCAGTTCACGCACCATCAACATAGACATATGCAAGGACTTCCTACTCAATGCATCTGCGACTACGTTTGCCTTACCAGGATGGTAATTCAAACCAAAATCATAAGCCTTGAGAAATTCGAACCATCTCCTATGTATCATATTCAACTCTTTCTGATCGAAGAGATACTTCAAACTCTTATGATCACTGAATACCTCGAATCGAGAACCATACAAGTAATGCCTCCACAATTTCAAAACAAATACTATTGCTGCCAATTCTAAATCATGAGTCGGATAATTCCTTTCATGAATCTTCAACTGTCTTGAAGCATAAGCCACAACCTGCTTATCTTGCATCGAAACACCACCTAATCCCATCAAGGACGCATCACAATACACAACAAAAGATTCTTCCGGATTCGGCAAAATCAGAATCAAAACACTAGTCAACCTCTTCTTCAACTCTTGGAATCCTTTCTCACATTCAGAATCCCTAGCAAACGCTTGACCCTTTCTTGTCAACCTAGTCAATGGCAAAGCTAACTTTGAGAATCCTTCAATGAACTTTCTGTAATAACCTGCAAGACCAAGAAAACTACGAATTTCAGAAGCATTCTTCGGCGCTTCCCACTGAGATACCGCTTCTACTTTCGTAGGATCAACAATAATACCATTCTTAGAAATCACATGACCAAGAAAGCTTACTTCGCTCAACTAGAATTCACACTTAGACAACTTCGCATACAACTTCTTCTCTTTCAACAGTTCCAACACAATTCTAAGATGTCCCGCATGCTCTTCATCATTCTTTAAATAGATCAGAATGTCATCAATAAATACTACCACAAATTTATCAAGATACGGATGAAATATCCTGTTCATATACTCCTTGAAAACACCAGGTGCATTAGTAACTCCATACGGCATAACATAATACTCATAATGTCCATATCTCGTTCTAAATGCAGTTTTCTGAATATCTTCAGTCTTCACACGAATCTGATGATATCCAGACCTCAGATCAATCTTACTAAATACACAAGCTCCAACTAACTGATCCATCAAATCATCAATCCTCTGCAATGGATACCGATTGTTGATTGTCACTTTGTTCAACTGCCTATAATCAACACACAATCTCATTGTACCTTCCTTCTTCTTAACCAACAACACCGGAGCACCCCACGGCGAAACACTAGGATGAATAAACTTCTTCTCAAGTAATTCCTCCAACTGCTTCTTTAACTCAGACAATTCAGATGCCGACATGCGATAAGGCGCCATCGACACCGGACTAGTTCCAGGAATCAAATCTATAGCAAACTCCACTTCTCTCTCAGGTGGCAGCTCACTAACATCTTCCGGAAACACTTATGGAAATGCATTCACAACAGGTAACTCATCACTCTTAGCTTTTCCTTTCACCTCCGTTGAAGAATACAACATAAACACTACAACACCATCTTTAACAGCTGAATTCATCTGCTTAACTGACATAGTCACATTTTCAACTTTAGCTTCTTCAGGAAAAATAATCGTCTTCTCAAAATAGTTGATATGAACCTGGTTGAATACCAACCAATTCATTCCAAGGGTGATATCAAGTTGTTCTAACGGTAGGCACACTAAATCCATACCAAAACCTCTACCAAAAATTATAATAGGACAATTCCTTCACACATATGAAGTAGTCACTGAACCCGACGCAGAAGTGTCAATAACCATACTTCCATCCATATTAGAAATATCCAAGTTCAATCTTTTAGCATAATCCAAAGCAATAAAAGAATGTGTCGCTCTAGTATCAATAATTGCAATTAAAGGTATGCCATTAATAAAACATGTACCTTTAATCAACCGATCATCTGGCTTAGTCTCTGATCCTGACAAAGCGAACACTTTTCCACCAGTTTGTTCCTTCTTTGGCTTAGTGCACTGCAGACGAGTATGACCTTCTTCACCACAGTTGTAACAAGTCACCTTTCTGGCTCTGTATTCAGTAGTTACATGACCAGATCTTCCACAGTTGCTGCACTTCTTCGCATCATTCTTGCATTCATTAGCTCGATGCCCCATTTCACCACACCTGTAGCAGTTAATAGGAGCACTAGAATCTCCCCCACTAGGCTTCTTCCAACCACCAGATCTTTGGTTATTCTTATCATAAGGTTTCCCACGATCCATCTGTTTCTTTCCTTTGCGATCAACATATCCTTGAGCATTCGTCTTAGTACTAGCAAGATCCTCTTCTAGAATCCTACTACAGTCTACCAAATCAGAAAACCTCCTGATGTGCTGATACTTGATACCCTGCTTGATCTCATCACGAAGACCATTCTCAAACTTGATACATTTGGAAAATTCTCCATCTGCACCGTTAGTGTAATGAGCATAGTACTTCGCCAACTCAGTGAATTTCGAAGCATACTCACTTACAGACTTGTTGCCCTGCTTGAGCTCCAGAAATTCAATCTCCTTCTTGCCCCGAATGTCTTCAAGAAAGTATCTCCTCAGAAAAGCTCTCCTGAACACAGCCCAAGTAAATGCAATGCCATCTTATTCCATTTCAGTCCTGGTAGCAACCCACCAGTCATCAGCTTCCTCTGCTAGCATGTGAGTACCATACCTCACCTTCAGCTCCTCAGCACAATCAATTACCCTGAAGATCCTTTCGATCTCCTTCAGCCACTTCTGAGCACTTTATGGATCATGAGTGCCTTTGAACAATGGATGATTGTTCCTCTGAAAGTTTCCTAATTGTCTATCAGCACCAATACCAGCTCCTAGCTGATTCCCTCCAAGCACACCAACCAACATTCCCAAGGCTTCAACAATAGCAACATCGTCTCTTCCGACCATTGTTCTGTAACATTACAAAACAATCACATCAGCACACAATATCGACAGTGTTACCTTGCACTAGTCGCATACAAAAGGGATAAAGACTATAAGACACGACCAACTATGCTCTGATACCACTATTGTAACACTTCTTCTAATTTACCCGCGATTCATATAATTAATCAGAGTTATAATCATAAAATAAGAGGTGTCACAATTTAAATAATTCAAATAACTAAAAACAGTAATCATGCCTTTTTAACTGAAGAACGTATTAAATAAAACCAATGAATTATGTTAAGCAGCGGAAAGGTAACATAAACTCCGGAATACATCAATCAATAATCGTTCCAAAACATAAACCAAAAACATAATCAAAACAGCCAGTTTGAATCCATAAAAGAAAATCCCAATCAATCTTTCCCCAGTGTTACAACTACCAGAGCATGACACTGACACGCGGATTAACTAAGAAGCACAACTCTAGAAGCTCTCCTCACCAATTCCAAAGCAGCTATTCACTTCGAATCTGAAATCATTAAAGTAAGGGTGAGATTTCATCAAAATTAAGATGCATTATGCATTTCTCAAGAACAATAAAATAATCAATTCATTATTCACCCTTATTAATAGCATTAGCATACAATTTCACAACCACAATTCACACATTCATTTATACATACAACAGTAATTAGAACACTGGAAATCATCCTAACATATTCCAAATACATATGCAATGCAGACTCAATGCATGTGGTACCAAATCGTGAACCGAGTTCACACCCTGTTCCGCTTACACTTCGGAAACAACGTCAATCCAATGATTCTCCCATACATCACCGGGTCAAGAATCTATCCTCACTACCTCTGTCCATTAGGTAAGTTTATTGGCACTGCAAGCTCAATTCCGCACAATGGGAATGAACCATAAACAATGCTTATGCATGCACATCAGAAGCATGCAACAATTCAAGTGCACAGTATGAACATACAGAATTATTCCATCCATGATCAAATACAGCAACAATAACACATGCCAATAGTGAAATCATGAACATTATGTTAATCTCAATACATAGGATTAACATACAACAAGTATATGCAAAGAATAACCACGAAATTACAACGTATTCTTACTACGGGAACTATATTAATTCTTCAAGATTTCAATTACTTGCTTTAACAATATTATTATTAGATAGTACTCGTCCTAAGCTTTCCAACAATACCAACTATGCTTAAATCAGAGTTACGGTTAAAAAGTTATGATAAAAATCGTTTCAGAAAAATTCTGTTCAACCCAACACAGTATGCATCGATGCATAAGGCTATGATCGATCCATAATCAGCTTGCATCGACCTCAAATAGTTATGCATCGATTCATAACATTTAATTTTCTGCATTTTTAAAATTTATTCAGTATGTGTCGACACATACGTATTATGTGTCGATGCATAACTCTCTTGCATCGATGCATAATCCTTTTGCATCGATACATGACCTTGTTTTCAAACTTATGAATCGATGCATGACTCTATGAGTCGATGCATGGCTTTTCCAACTCTCTGGTTTTCCAAATTTCCACAACTTGTATCGATGCATAAGTGTTTGTGTCGACTCATACTGTTAGTTTTTCACCAAAAACTCAATTTTCTCCACTGTTACGAATTCTCATCACATTCAATCATCACCAAACAACATACTAACACCAAAACAGAATTAATTCATGAAAATTCACATACTTTTGATTATAGGAATATGTTTTCCAATTAACCTAGAATCATTCCACATCAATCTAATCATTCTTAACAATTCCAATTACGGTTTTACGTCGGATTATAACATTAGGGCATATTTAATCATTCCAATTCGAGATTCCTAACGATTCGATTCATTCTAATGATCATAAAAACCTATAAGGCATAATAATCAGATTCAATCCCCCTTCACCTCGCGATGAATCTTCGAATTCTCGGCGTTTGGCTTTTTCTCCTCTTTCTCTTCTCTTTTCCAATCTCACGTAGAATGCAAATCCTAATTTCCTCTTCTCACTTGTTCCTTTTATTCCTTTATTTATTCCTTTTTATTTTCCAAATAATAGAAATAAATAAATTAGATTAATTGGAATAATTAGAGCCTTTTACTCTAATACCTCCCAATTCCACTTCACACCCCAACACATCCTTTTATTTAATTAAATAATTAACTTCA
This sequence comes from Vicia sativa, assembly GCA_021764765.1. Lineage (NCBI taxonomy): Eukaryota > Viridiplantae > Streptophyta > Magnoliopsida > Fabales > Fabaceae > Vicia > Vicia sativa. The sequence continues at coordinate 151,077,127 of CM038793.1, read as the reverse complement.
TTAATCCAAAAATATTAATAATTAAACCTTTAATTAAATTTCTAATTATTTAATAGTTGAATTAATTTGGGGTTTCACATTTCTCGATTCGAGGTATTCAGCGATCATAAGAGTCTGAAATATCTCTTTGATCAGAAAGAGTTAAACATGAGGTAGAGGAGATGGTTGGAATTTTTGCAGGATTATGATTTTGGTTTGAATTACTATCCTGGTAAGGCAAACGTTGTTGCAGATGCATTGAGTAGGAAGTCCTTGCATATGTCTATGTTGATGGTGCGTGAATTGGAGTTGGTTGAGCAGTTCAGAGATTTGAGTTTGGTATGTGAAACTACTTCTGATAGCGTTAAGTTGGGTATGTTGAAGTTGACTAGTGGTATTCTTGAGGAAATTCGAACTAGACAGAAATCTGATGTTGGTTTGGTGGATAAGCTGACCTTGATCAACCAAGGTCAAGGAGGTGAATTTCGAATTGACGAGAATGGTGTTATGAGATTTGGTGACAGAGTTTGTGTTCCAGATATTGCAGAACTTCGGAAGAGTATTTTGGAAGAAGGACATAGTAGTGGATTGAGCATTCATCCCGGTGCTACTTGTCATACCCCAAAATTTACCCTCCCACTTCTCAAGGCATTTCATACATCCATACTCAAGGATTCCTCAAGGGTTGATTAGACAAACACTCTCCTAGACAATCAACCCAAACTAGGGTTTGGCTATCCTCAGATCCAGATGGATTTACAACATCTCCAATGGTCATCATGTCTCCTCATATGCTTCAAATAATCTCCATGTCAAGTTTCAAGCCTTACAAGTCAAGTTTCCTCAGACAATTGCTTAGATGGTTGAAAATCAGTTGTATTGGACAAAAAGTCAACTGTGGTCAACATACAGTCAAACTTCATGATTTTTGGTCAACATCCATATTTTGAAGTGATGTTCATCATTTGATCAAGGGTTGATCATGATTCATCAAGAAAACTCAAGATTCGATCAAAAGTCAAACTTTCCAAATTAGGTTTTTCTAGGGAAAAGTCAACTGAACTTTGACTGAGCATAACTTTCTCATACTTTATCAGAAATTTTTCCACCATCTCTCATTTTGAAGAGAATTCAATTCTCTAGAACTTCATGTCTCACAAGCATGGTCAAAAAATGCTTCATTTTGAAGATATGGATCAAAACATTACAGGTCCTTTTCAAAGTCAACCAAAAGTCAAATTTTTGTATTGAAGTGATATTGAGCATGGAAACTCCAATTGAGATGAAACCAAAGAGGTTGTTTAGAGGACATCTAGAGATTTCTAAAAATTCCAAGAACACTCAAACATGTTGAAAATTAAGCAAGATACACCTTGTACAAGTTGGGCATTTTTGAAGAATTGCACAAAGGAAAATATCTGACAAAATCTAATTTTTTCCAAATGGGCCTATAATTTTATGATCCAAACTTGATCATAATATTATTTGAGACCACTTGATGCCTTGCCACGACCACTTGCTATTCTTTGATTTATTTTTGAATTTAAAAGCATTTAATTCAAATTTAAATTAAATAAAATATGAAAACAAGGTATAATTTAAGTTGGGTTAGTTTTTTATCAAGCTTGAGGACCAAGGAAGCCCACACAACTTGCCAAATTCGTGCTAGCTCTTGCAAGGAAGGAAAAATCAAATTTTAAAAAAGATTTGATTTGATTTGAAAGAGAAATTATTTTGCATTGAAGAGGATATCTTTTTTCATTCTTTTTGCTTCAATCCTTCACTCTATAAATACACAACACATTCACAAAGACCACAGACGAAACCCTAGCCTCTTGAAGCAACCCTATTTTCTCAAATTTTTCTCAAAAGTTGGCAAAATCGAATTCTTGTTTCCAGCCACTTTCAGCCGCTCTCAATCACTCCATTGTGTTCCTGAGGTAATTTGGAGTAAGTACACATCATTATCCATGGTTGAAACTGCATGAATCGAGCCATATATGAACATACATAATCATATTTTTCTTGAATTCGAACTTTTAATACCTGTGTGTTTTAATCGAAACTAACCGTTCTAATGTGATCATGAGACATCATAGACAGGATCTGGGCCATCGTTCATAAGCTTGAACGTCCAAATCGCGTTTTGCCATGTTTAGGGTTTCTTGAACTGTTAGCTTCGAACCGGCTTATCAAGGAACTTTCAGGCAAAACTAACACCACCATTGAACTCGCAATGGTCGAATTAGGGGGGGTAGGGTATCCCTTTGCCATTTATTTTTGTTATTTTGCAGGTTTGAAGTTTTGGCTAGCCGGAGAAGACGACCGGAGCTAGGGCTCCGGCGTCGTTGACTGGAACAGAGACTGGCGAGGCATGCGTGGCGCTTCTTCACATTCTGATTCGTCCATTCATAATACTTGGGTCCCACGCGTGTTGACTGTGTTTGAATTTCAAAATATAACACATGTATCCCTTATAACCATTTATTTCCAGATGATAAACACCAAGTGCTCTTGGCTCAGATGGCAAGCAGGCGTGTGTTTTCTCCAGGAGGGCGTGAGTTCGATCCCTGGCTGTGACATTCCTTTTTACCAATTTGCAAAAAACTAACTTTTTCTATTTCTTATTTTTCTTAATATTTTCATCTTAATTTAATTAATCTTCAAACTTTTTTTTTCATGCATTTAAAAATCACCAAAAATATTTTCCTTTTGCATTTTAATCAGAAAAATGTTTATTTAATTTTTGACATTAAAATTAATATTTTTGCAGGCATATTTTAATTAATTGCTAATTAACCATTATATCGACTTTTAATTGCTTTTAATTATCGAAATCGATTCAGAAAATTACCAAAAAATTATCTTATCATCTTATTGGCATTACTAACCTAAATTTTTTTTCCTCATTCAAAAATCATGCTTTTACTAACTTTTTTTCCTCTTATGCAATTTTCTCGTATTTTCCGATTATGCATCTGTTTATAGGTTGTAACGTTTCAGACGATTTTTCTCGCTTTTCTTTTCAATATTATGTAACTGCCTATGAGATGTAATAGTTTAATTAGGAGTTTTACTTTCCGCACTCTTATTATGTAACTGCCCCAAAGCCATGTAATAGCGTAGGACTTTACTTTTCCACACTTTATTTTCCGCAATTTATTTTCCGCACCCTATAAACTGCTAGTAATTAGGCGTGTATGGCAAGATAAAAATTGGACATAGATCACTCATAATTTCAAGATAACATATATCTGAATTTAACACACTCTATCACACATGCACCCCTTAGGGTATTTCTCTCTTGTTGCCTTACGAATACAAATGGTCAAGTCCCTCGAACGTAGAGGTATCCTAGCACCGTTGCCTACAAATATATCATCATAGTCCCTTCGATACAAAGATCATAAGACCCACGATGTCGCCTACGAAAACATGATCTCGTCCCTCGATTGTTGCCTACGAAAAGTGATGATTGTCCCTTCGAATGTGCTAGGATACTCCTACAAGTTGCCTTCTATGACCATCCGATATCCCTTCGAATGTCCCTTCTACATCCAACGAATATGGTTACCTACCAACTAATGGTATGGATAACGCTATTTTAAAGGAACGTAAAACAACACGAAAACGACCATTCTGAGTAGGTAATAAGACTTTTAGATGCTTGCTAAATCAAATACTTTTCACACCACACACTTTTGTCAAAGTTCAAACTCTTTTCAAAAATGAAACATTTCCGAACACTTTGTATACATTCCTACATGAATCATTACAAAGTCAAAGCGAAATGCCTTTACAAAACATTTTTGTCAAACATAGAAAACACTTTTTTTAAAATGATCTAAGAGCAACTAAGAGCCCGTAGATAACTACGGATGGAAAGGGGTGCTAATACCTTCCCTTTTCATAACCTTCTCCCTTACTCAGAATCTAACGAAGGTCTTTTCCTGTTCTTTTCACCTTCCCTTAATTGGATAAAAGAAAAGTCGGTGGCGACTCTTGCTATCCGCAACATTTGCGATAAAAAGAAAAACAAATTCTTAAAGTCAGTTCACCGTATTACAGAACTGGCGACTCTGCCGGGGAGACACCCTAAAGAGAGAATACCTTAGGGATTTTTAGATCATCTTTACTGCTTTCTGTTTGACTTGCTTGCTTTATCTTTAAGGGTTGCTTGGGTATTATATTTGTGGAGGATCCTACACCCGGATCCGGGTTTCCTTTAGGTAAGTAGAAATAGATTGTCGCGACTGTTAGGCGTATACCGAAACGGTCAACATGATGATTATGTTAGTGCGACACTTTGGATGTCCTGATACTCTTCATTTCCAAGTTGAGGATAGTATTTGGCTTCTGCGTGGTGTCATCAGCATTAACTCAACTTTTAGAACCTTAATTGACCCATCTTGGCCATTAGAAGGTAGTGAGATGGCCGACTTTGGTGTAGACCGAGGTTGGCTGATACTCAATGCTACGCTCATTAAGATCAGACTTTTGGGATATTTTCGATCGACCACTTGGTAGTCGTATTGAAATAAACGCCTACGAGAAAGATCAATGATATGAGATTCTTAGAACCCAGTTACTATTATAGGACAGGATGAACCAACTCAAACTTTTGGTGGGGTAAACACCTATACCTCATGCAAGCCTTAAACCTAGGGCTATTGTGTGATTTGTTTGTGCTTGCTAAACATGACATCATGACATCATCACATTGCATATCATTTCTAACTATTTCAAGGACCTAGGGATTTATCTTTGCTCTATTTTGTAGGGATTATGGCTTCTAGAAAGACTATCCGAATCAACTTCATGGGTATACCTTCTCAGCTCAAAGAATTGGTTTCAGAGATTCCCGGTCATGCTCAGTTCATCAAAAGACATGGTTATCTACTCGATTTGGTTATCTCCGGTTTTGTAGAAGATATGATGCATGTCCTATTCCAGTTCTTCGATCTGAAACACCATTGCTTTACATTCCCAGATTATCAGTTAGTTCCTACCTTGGAAGAGTTCTCTAAGCTACTTGGGATACCTGTTCTTGACCAAATGCCATTCACCGATTTAGAAAAGGTTCCTAGGTATGAAGACATTGCATCAACATTACATCTAAAGCGCTCAGACATTGAAGCCAATTGGGAAACAAGAAGGGTTTACTTGCTAAAGTTCCTAATAAAGAAAGCCCGAGAATTCCTCAAAGCTATGAGTTTCCAAGCATTCGAAGACATATTGGATTTACTAATCTATGGTTTGGTTTTATTTCCTAACTCGGATCAATTCATAGATGTGAACGCCATCAAGATATTCCTTACTCGCAATCCAGTACCTACTTTACTTGGAGACATTCTACATTCTCTCCACACTCGTACTATCAAAAGACAAGGAACTCTCATGTGTTGTATACCGTTACTTTCCAGGTGGTTTATTTCGCACCTTCCTCCATCAGTTTTGGAGAATGAACGAAGATTGAAGTGGTCTCAAAGGCTAATGTCACACTCTCATTCAGATATTTGTTGGTGCCTTTTCTCTCAAAAGGCCTTCACATTCATTGAGCGTTGTGGAGAATTCCCTAATGTACCGCTGCTTGGTATAAGGGGAGGTATTACTTACAACCCTTCTCTAGCTCTACGTCAGTTTAGTTATACTCGAAGAGACGGTCCACATGATATGCTCCTCCAAGACATTGTGTTCGACTACAAACATGATCTCCAAAATTACCGTCGAAGGTTCATACACGCTTAGGGCATGGTAAAGAAGACTGATACTAAGACTTTGGGGCACCAAAACTCCATTCCTTGGGAAACTTACCTCAAATGGGTGCGAGCTCGAGCTCAAAACCTCATGATGCCATTCACGCCTGTTCTACCAGTAATTATGGAACCTGTTTCTATAGGTGACGTACCCTATACTGTTCTCCATCCCGACATGCCTACTGATTTTGAAGACTTGAAGAGGTCCTGGATTCAACTAAAAGAAGAAAGGGATACATTCGAAGCTCACTGCTATGCAAGCGAGAAGAAGGTACTAGAGTTGACCAAGCTACTTCACGAGGAGCGAAACATCAACGCCTACTTCAACACCAAGAGGAAGCGCCCTTGGGAAACTTAGAACTTTAGGATTTTGTTCTTTTGTTTTTCTGAATTATCTTTTGTACTTAAAAAGAAAAAGAATAAAATGAGAACTAATAAATGTTTGTTCATGCTTGTTTAACAAATTTAAATTCCTAAGGTCCTTGGAAACATTGCATTGCATTCACATAAACATTGCATACCATGACATAACATTTCATAACAGGTACATTGAAGATTGGTTTTCTCATTTTCTCGCTATTTATTTTAGCAGAAATGGCTCTTGAACAGACTGTCAAAGATCTCCAGGAGGCTCAGAATGCTCAGTTCCAGGAGATGTTTACCAGCTTGGTCCAAGGCCAGGAAGATCTGAAGAAGCTCATCAACAAAAAGAAGAAGGTCATCGATGTTCTCAACATGGGAAGACGTCACAAAGGTGGTCCTAAGGTGGTTAGCCGGATAGAGTTCTCAGAAGGGAGTGTCAAGACTGAGGGAAGTGTCAAGGGCAACGAAGATGACCAGCGTGAGCCTGAGAAGAAGGAAGAAGATTATGAGAATGATCAGTACTCTTATGAGGATGACAAATACAAGCAACTTCAAGACCGTCTGAATGCTGTGGAAAATTTGAAGATGTCAGGGCTGAATTTTGAAGATCTGAGTCTTGTTCCTGGTGTGGCGATTCCTCCCAAGTTCAAAGTTCCTACTTTTGCCAAGTATGATGGCATTTCTTGTTCGAAGCTGCATTTGAAGTCCTATGTTCAGAAGATCAACCCCCACACTGATGACAGAAAGTTGTGGATTCATTATTTTCAAGAGAGTTTGGCCGAAACTCAGTTGGAGTGGTATTATCAGCTAGAGAGTGACCATATTCGTACTTGGAGTGACTTAGCGGATGCTTTCTACAAGCAATATGAGTACAATGCTGAATTGGCACCCACTCGCATGCAACTACAGAGCATGTCTATGGGTCGTGATGAGAAGTTCAAAGAGTATGCTCAAAAAATGGAGAGATCTAGCAGGCAGAGTTCAGCCACCCTTGTCCAATAGGGAGTTGGTTGATATGTTTATGGGAACACTGACAGGCCCATTCTTCAATCATCTGATTGGAAATTCTTCAGCCGGATTCACCGAGCTGATACTTACAGGAGAGCGTATCGAAGCTGGTATCAAGAACGGAAAGATTCAGGTAGAGTCATCCTCAAATGCTGCGAAGAGATCTTTTGGTGGTAAGAAAGAAGCCAATGCTATGTATGGTCAGAAAAGCCGAGCCAAGACCGACCGTGCTCAATCTGTGGGCGCAGTTGTGATCTCCAATCCTACATCAGCACAACCTCAACGAGACAACGCGCGTAACCAGAACGTGCCACGAAGACAGTTTACAAAGATCAACATGCCATTGTCGCAAGCCTTGCAACACATGTTGAAAGCCGAGTTGATTACCTTGAGGGATCCTCCTCAGAACATCAACACTTCCTCTCCGAGATACAATCCTAATGAAAAGTGTGCTTACCACTCCAACAGCCCTGGACATAATACTGATGATTGTTGGGCTTTGAAGAACAAGATTCAAGACCCGATTGAAGCCAAACAGACTGAGTTTGATCCTCTTGTGATCAACGCGCCTATGCCTAACCATAACAAAAGTTCCAATGCTATTGGCGAGAAATCTTATGTTTTCAATATAGATGAATTGTCCATTCCTCTGATGACTGTTAAGAAGAATTTGCTGCAAGCCGGTGTCAATCCAGGATGCCCAGAGAATTATCGTTGGTGCCCATCAGCACTTGACGGTTGTGCTTGGTTGAGAAGACGTATTCAGTGCATGATGGATAACCGCGAAGTACTATTTATGAAGCCATCACCTGTGGAGGAGCTGTGTGAAGACTTGTCTAAGAATCTGAAGATCGAAGATGTGAGTGAAGCTGTACCAGAAGTATGGGATACCTTGGGGCAGCCAAGTGGAAAGTTTGATTACATGGTGAAGTATACTGTTCCTGAAAGCTACAAGGTTCTTATTGAAGATGTTAAGGCAACCGGATGGGGTGACGATTTCCCAGAAGACTATGCTGATGTTAACACAATAAGGATTTCCTCTACTGATCCTGTGCCTAGAGTGGCACCTCTCATCATTACTTCTCCCAGACCAGTTCCATACTCCTCTGACAAAGCTATTCCTTGGAACTATGGAGCTGAAGTTTACTATCATGGTATCAAACAAGACCCTCTGACCATTGAAGATCTTACAGTTGAAGCTACCATCCCTGACATTGACAACATCACCAGATCAAGTAAGGTGACCAGAACCGAAAGAGTGTTCTCTCCAGAGATCTCTCCTCCAAAAGACACAGCGACTCCAGCTCGCATTCCAGCTATTGAACCAATTCCCGAAGCTAGAGGGAAAGAACTAGTGACTCATCCTGCTCAGACAGAAGTACCAAAGGAAGTTGTTGAAGACACCTCCAAACAAGAAATGGTGGAAATTCTGAAGATTATCAAGAAGAGTGACTACAATGTTGTGGAACAGTTGGGACAGACTCCGTCCCAAAATCTCCATGCTTGCTCTGCTCTTGTGCTCTGAGGCTCATGCTAAAGCCTTGGTGAAGTTTCTGAAGAATGCTGACGTACCGCAAGACACTACTACTGATCAGTTTGAAGTTTGTATTGCTATCCTGGCTGCCAATAACGGCCTAGGCTTCTCTGATGCTGATTTGATTCCTGCCGGAAGGAAACACAACAAAGCCTTGCACGTCTCTGTTGAATGCAAGGGCATTACATTGTCTCATGTTTTGGTCGATACCGGTTCTGCTCTGAATATCCTACCGAAGACTGCTTTTGACCGACTTGATGTGGAAGGATTGGTCTTGAAGCCCAGTGACATAATTGTGAGAGCTTTTGATGGTTCCAAGCAAACAGTACTTGGAAAGCTCACCCTACCGGTTAAAGTCGGTTCCCAGACTTTTGATTCCACTTTCTTTGTCATGGACATCCGTCCAGCTTACTCTTGCCTACTTGGACGCCCTTGGATACATGGGGCAGGCGCTGCGCTGTTACCTCCACCTTGCATCAGAAGCTGAAGTACCCAGTGAAGGGGAAAGTTGTTACAGTATGTGGTGAAGAGGAGTACATGGTCAGTCATCTACAGTCATTCCGATACCTCGAGATGGAAGGTGAATTCTTTGAGACTCCCTGTCAAGCTTTCGAGACAGTTCCAAGGGTCATGCCTGTTGACTCTCCTGTCACTCCTGAAGTTACACAAGTTCCGCCTAGGATGGCCTCGCTGAAGGATGCTCAAGCTTCAGTTGAAGAAGGAGTTAATACTATTTGGGGTCAGCTCCCTGATCTTCCTTTCAAATCTGACAAAACTGGTTTAGGCTTCACCATGAAGGGTCAGAAGATGATGCGCCGTGAACATGCCGGCCAACTTCCCTTCCGCATCAGCAAAGATGGAGTCCATGCTATAGAAGACGACGATAGCGACTTCGACATCAGCAAGTGGATCTTCCCAACTCCCGACAACGGACTCAGCAATTGGAAGACTGAAGACGTCATACCAATCTCCTTTAGACAGGAGTAATTGCCTTTATTTTTGTTTTGCTTTTCGTTATTTCTACGCTTTGAACAATAAACTTTAAAGCCTAGTGCCTTGCCCGGGGCATCATGACTCGTTTGTGAGGGTTATTATCTGTCATTTGCATATTTTCATTCAATAAAATCGTTGGACTTTTGCATTTAAACGTTGTTTCTTTCTTTTACTTTATCACCCCTTCAAAAAGCTATGTGTTCTTACACACACCCACGTGATCCACTGCAGAATCACTCCGAATCTCGTTGATAACAGCTATGCTATTGCTAAATATGACTTCGATAATCCGATCTACCAAGCCGAAGACGAAGGTGAGGAAGATTGTGAAGTGCCAGGAGAACTTGTCAGACTGCTACAGCAAGAAGAACGAGTTATACAGCCACACGAAGAGCCAGTTGAGGTTGTGAATCTAGGTACTAATGAAGACAGAAAAGAGATCAAGATAAGAGCAGGTCTTGAGAATAGTGTTAAAGAGAGATTGGTTAAGATGCTACGAGACTATATCGAGGTTTTTGTTTGGTCATACGAAGACATGCCAAGTCTAGACATTGACATTGTGGTACACCGATTGCCGACGAAAGAGGGTTTTCTCTCTGTGAAGCAGAAGGTTCGTCGCATGCGTCCTGAGACGTATGAGAAAATCAAAGCTAAAGTTATGAAGCAGTTCAACACCGGTTTCTTAGCTGTCACTTCTTATCCACAGTGGGTTGCAAAACGTGGTACCCGTACCTAAGAAGGATGGTAAAGTACGGATGTGTGTGGATTACAGAGATCTGAACAAGGCGAGTCCGAAAGACGATTTCCCACTTCCTCATATTGATGTTTTGGTCGTCAACACCGCCCAACATAAGGTCTTCTCCTTCATGGATGGTTTCTCCGGTTACAATCTGATCAAAATGGCTCCCGAAGACATGGAGAAGACTACTTTCATTACACAGTGGGGCACTTTCTACTACAAGGTCATGCCGTTCGGATTGAAGAACGCAGGTGCCACTTATCAACGTGCCATGGTGGCATTATTTCATGACATGATTTGTAACACCCCTTCTAATAAACCCCGAATTAACGATATAAATAAAATCAGAGAAAATAAAATTTTGCACGAAAGGAGTGTCACAACATCAATTCACATATTCAAGAAAACGGACATGACATATTCGTCACTTTAATCATTTAATCACATAATACATTCATGACATATACTTTCTTTTTCGTGCAAACGCAACGAAATCATAATATCTTCATCTCCAAAGGAGGAATCAAAATATAAAATTCAAGGCATTAAGCCATATTGTTCATACACCAAACATGTTATCAAGTCATAATATACATACATCAACGTATAATCAAAACAATGGATTATATACAAGTATAATCCATATACAAAAATATGAGTTCGAATGCAGACACTAAAACCCCAGTGTTACAATCAGAGCATCGACTCAAAATAAAAAAAAAAGTAACGGACTACAAGCCTAAGTCGTCCGCTAACCCGTGTGCCTCGCAATACCGTCCTTGGTACCTGAACAATGCCGAAGCAAGCATTTTCCAACAGAAGGGTAAGAATTTCAATAAATATAAAGTATGTGATAAAAGCAATGGAAAGCATTAAATAAATAGGAATCTTACACTTTTCCGGATTCATGAGTAAACTACAAAAATATAGTCATTTAATCTATTTCACATAATCATCACATCAAAGGAATCGAACACAATTAATTCCAATTATCAAATAGCACACAAAGCATATTATTCAACAAAACATCAACTCAACAAAGTGTGTATGTGCGACTCGACACAACGACACGACTTATGCATGTGGTACCAATCATCTATTATCCTTCGGATTTACCGATTGTCTATTCCTCAGACGGATAATCACAAAGCCCATTCCCTAAGCTTTCAAACCCCCACCCGGAGTTTGGGACGAGCCACTAGCCTCCACGAGACTAACAGACATCGCCTCTTGACACGACTTATGATGCGGTGTGCAATTCAACAACAACAATATGCAAATCAAGACATCCCTCTATCTCAATTACAAGCATACATCACCATAATTCAACCCTATGAATTAAACTCACAACATTGCACAACAAACAACATTTATTTCATTTCAACAATTATCACACAACACCAAAATATTTATAAACCAAACACATCATTTTTGGAATCGGCAATTAACCAAATATCTCGAATATTCAACAACTCTACAATTTAATTCATCTCCGGTCATACTCAAAATATTAAGCTTTACCAATTAATCGTAACCGGTTATATTAATTAATCGCACAACAACATAATATTTATAAACCGAACATGTTATTTCCGGAATCGACATTTCACAACACATTTCAATTATAGCACACATCTACAATTTAATTAATCTCCGGTCGAAACCAAAATACCAAGTTTTATCGGTAAACCGTAACCGGTTATATTAATTAATATATATATATATATATATATATATATATATATATATATATATATATATTATATTAATATATTATTAATTATAATATATATTTGAAAACTGAAAATGTATTAATTATAATCTATTCTTTTAGCAGCTGTCAAAATGTATAAACCATTTTTGGTAACTTTAGCTACCTAGTTCATCCTAATATTTTATTTATTTGCTACTACATTATTAAAGTATATGTGATTGCTACTATGGGGTAGATCCCTTCCTCTTACCACATTTTCCATTGTTCTTTTTCTTCTGTTACTATTTTTTCCAAAACACCCACCATAACCACTTCCTCTTACCACATTTTCCATTCTTCTTTTTCTGTTACTATTTTTCCAAAACACCCACCATAACCAAAACAGGAAGAAAATATATTTTCTAACAACACAAAACTTAATTTCCTAAACCAAAAAAAACCGAAATCAAATGCAATAAAAACATATTAGATGTTTAGAGGAAGTCTAACCCTTACCGATTAGTCTCCGGAACGAGCTTTTTTCGATTGATTTTCCAGAACTTTTCTTCTTCACCTTAACCCTAAGTTTTTACTCTTTTCTTCTCTTCTGCTATATTTTTTTTGTTTCTAAACTTTTGCTTCCTGATATACTTTTCTACCACCTACTTCTTACTACTTGTTACTTACTAATATATATATATATATATATATATATATATATATTATAAAAACTAACGTCTTACTTATATATACTGTACTGTTTATGTAACATATATAATAAAACTAATATTTTATTAAACCAATTTAATATATTAAATTATATTAACTTATTAATTTATAATAAATTAATTAATACTAATATAAATCCACTCTCACAAATAAATCAAATAATACATATAATAAAATATTTACGCACTAAATATAATATTATCGTATAAAATATATATTTTCCGGTAAAGCAAATAAACCCAATTAATCACATATCGGACAAAATTACCGACTAAATAATTAATAATTTACCAAAATAAAGATCAACCGGCAATTTTTAGAAAATAATAATTTAAATAATATTAATTAAAACGGGGTGTTACAACTCTCCCCCACTTAAAAGATTTTCGGCCTCGAAAATTACCTCTAAATGAGCAACTCAGGATATGAATCCCGCATCCGGCTTTCAAGCTCCCACGTTATGTTTCCATTAGCCGCACCACCCCACACCACCTTAACCAAAGAAATCTCTTTTCCTCTAAGTTGTTTCACTTTCCGATCTTCGATCCTTGTCGGCAAAGTCTCAACGGTTAAGTCGTCTCTAACTTCCAAATCATCCACTTGCACCACATGGGAAGGATCCGCAATATACTTTCGCAATTGCGACACATGAAACACATCATGTAAATTTGAAAGTGATGGTGGTAATGAAATCCTATAAGCCATATTACCAATCTTTTCTGAAATTTGATACGGACCAATAAACCGAGGTGTCAACTTCCGCGATTTAATAGCCCGACCAACACCCGTCGTAGGATTCACTCTAAAAAACACATGGTCATCCTTCTTGAACTCAAGAGGCTTCCTCCTCTTGTCATGGTAACTCTTTTGGCGACTTTGTGAAATTTGCATCTTCTCTCTAATCAACTTAATCTGATCCGTAGTTTGTTGCACAAGTTCCGGTCCAACCACCGCACTTTCTCCCGATTCATACCAACATAAAGGTGTTCGACAACGCCTTCCATACAACGCCTCAAAAGGAGCCATACCTATACTAGAATGAAAACTGTTATTATAGGTAAACTCAATCAAGGGCAAGTAACTCTCCCAAGAACCTCCTTGTTCCAACACACAAGCACGCAAAAGATCTTCGAGTGATTGAATAGTTCTCTCCGTTTGACCATCCGTCTGTGGATGATAAGCGGAACTCAAGCGTAACTTAGTACCCAAAGCTCTTTGCAAGCCTTCCCAAAATCTAGATGTGAACCGCAAATCTCTATCTGAAACAATGCACGTCGGAATACCATGCAAACATACAATCCTCTCAACATAAAGCTTTGCCAGCTTCTCCATCGAGTAATCCATTCTAATTGGAATAAAGTGAGCAGATTTAGTCAATCTATCCACTATAACCCAAATAGCCTCATAGCTACTCGGAGTCCTCGGCAAACCCGAAACAAAATCCATCGAGATACTATCCCACTTCCATTCCGGTATAGACAAAGGTTGTAACAAACCGGAAGGCTTTTGATGCTCTATCTTAGACTTTTGACAAACCAAACATGAATACACAAATTCCGCAATTTCCTTTTTCATACTCGGCCACCAAAACAGCTTTCTCAAATCTTGATACATCTTTGTGGCACCAGGATGAATGCTCGATCCACTTCGGTGTCCTTCCTAAAGGATTCTCCTTTTCACATCTCCCACATCGGGAACACAAACCCGATCACGACATCTCAAAACGCCGTTCTCATCAATTCTAAACTCTCCTCCTTGACCTTGGTTAACTAAAGTCAAATTGTCAACCAAAACCAAGTCCTCTTTTTGTCCTTCTCTTATCTCATCCAAGATTCCACTTGTAATCTTCAACATACCAAGTTTCACACCAAAGTATGTTTCTTCACAAACCAAACTCAAGTCGCGAAACTGTTCTAGTAATTCCCACTCTTTAACCATTAACATAGACATATGCAATGATTTTCTACTCAACGCATCGGCAACCACGTTCGCCTTACCAGGATGGTAATTCAAACTAAAATCATAATCTTTCAAGAACTCCAACCACCTCCTCTGCCTCATATTCAACTCTTTCTGATCAAACAAATATTTCAAGCTTTTGTGATCACTGAAAACGTCGAATCTCGATCCAAACAAGTAATGTCTCCAAATCTTCAACACAAAAACAACAGCTGCCAACTCTAAGTCATGAATCGGATAATTCCTCTCATGCACTTTAAGTTGCCTCGAAGCATAAGCCACTACTTGTCCACTTTGCATCAACACACCACCCAATCCCATCAATGAAGCATCACAATACACTGTAAACGGTTCGGATGGATTAGGTAAAATCAAAACAGGAGCAGTAGTCAACCTTCTCTTAAGCTCTTGAAAGCTATCCTCACACTGAGTAGTCCACACAAACGCTTGCCCCTTTCTTGTCAATTGTGTCAAAGGTAAAGCTAGCTTGGAAAAACCTTCAATGAACTTACGGTAGTAACCGGCCAAACCAAGGAAACTTCGTATCTCAAACACAGATTTAGGGGACTCCCATTCAGACACAGCTTCTATCTTGGTCGGATCGACGGCAATACCTCCATGAGATATTACATGACCAAGAAAACTCACTTGCTCCAACCAGAACTCGCACTTAGAAATTTTAGCAAACAACTGATTCTCTTTCAGAATAGTCAACACAATTCCTAAGTGCTCGGCATGCTCCGCTTCATTCTTCGAATAAATAAGAATATCATCAATGAAGACCACCACAAACTTATCAAGAAACTCATGAAAGATTCTGCTCATGTACTCCATAAACACACCAGGTGCATTCGTAACACCAAAAGGCATCACTGAATACTCATAGTGTCCATACCTCGTTCTAAATGCCGTCTTCTGAATATCACCCGCTTTCACACGAATTTGGTGATAACTAGATCTTAAGTCAATTTTACTGAACACACAAGCTCCTACTAATTGATCCATCAAGTCATCAATCTTGGTTAAAGGATACTTGTTCTTGATAGTAACTTTGTTCAACTGCCGATAATCCACACAAAGTCTCATCGTTCCTTCTTTCTTCTTTACTAACAACACCGGTGCACCCCACGGAGATACACTCGGACGAATGAACTTCTTATCAAGTAACTCTTCAAGTTGGCTCTTTAGTTCAACCAATTCTGATGGTGACATCCGATACGGAGCCATCGAAACAGGACTGGTACCAAGAACTAAATCAATAGAAAACTCCACTTCACGTTCTGGAGGTAAATCTGTAATCTCCTCCGGAAACACCTCTGGAAAATCCCAAAACAATAGGAACATCCTTTCTCACTCCAGTATCACCAAGATTCATGCTCGCCATCAACACAAATAATTCCGCTCCTTCTTTAACACACTTCTTCATTTGTTGAGTAGACAAGAAAGAACCACCTTCTTTCTCGGACTCGAGAAAAAGAACCGCTTTAGCAAAACAATTGATATAGACATGGTTGGCTCTCAACCAGTCCATACCTAGAATGACATCAAGCTGACTCAAAGGAAGACACATGAGATCCACTTCGAAATCTCTACCACACATACGCAAAGGACACTTTAAACAAATAACAGAAGTAGAAACCGAACCCATCGCAGGCGTATCAATCTCCATACTTCTACCCAAATTAGATAACATGAGACCCAAACTAGTAGCATAATCCAGGGAAATAAATGAATGCGCAGCACCCGTATCAATAATAGCAATCAAAGGCACATTATGGATAAAGCAAGTACCTCTGATCAACCTCTCATCCGCCGAAGTCTCGGCACCAGACAATGCAAACACTTTTCCTCGCTCCTTCTTTGGCTTCGTGCACTTTGTACTAATGTGCCCTTGCTCGCCACAATTGTAGCAAGTCACACTAGCACCCAACCTGCATTCGTTAGATCGGTGACCAATCTTCCCACACTTGAAACATGTCGGCTCAGCTTGGCGACACTCTATAGCACGGTGTCCCTCTTTACCACATCTAAAACACTTCATCGGAGTAGTAACTGCGCCACTTGGACTCTTTCCCACCTTCATCGGTAGCTTCCCTTTTCCATCATAAGGCTTAGGACGCATTTGCCCCTTGCCTCTCTTGTCACTTAAGCTCTTGTAGTAAGCACTACTATCACGACTATCCTCATCATAGATACGACTTTTGTTCACCAATTCAGAAAAGCGGGTAATTTGTTGGTACCCGATATCTTTCTTCACATCTGGCCTTAAGCCGTTCACAAACTTCAAGCATTTAGATCTCTCGGCGTTCACAGTGTTGTAGTGAGGACAATACTTAATCAATTCTTGAAACTTGGCGGCATATTCAGCAACAGAACCGCTTCCTTGTTTCAATTCAAGAAACTCCACCTCTTTCTTCCCACGGACATCCTCAGGAAAGTAATTCTCCAAGAATGCATCTCTGAAAATGGCCCAAGTCACCACGGTGTTATCCTCATCATACCTCTGACTAGCATTAATCCACCAGTCCTCAGCCTCCTTCACCAGCATGTGAGTTCCGAATTGCACTTTCTGAGCATCAGTGCAATTCATCACTCGGAAAATCTTTTCAATGGCCTTCAACCACTCTTGAGCCTCTTGGGGTGGATGCTCTCCTTTGAAGGTAGGCGGGTTGTTTTTCTGAAACTTTCCAAGAGCACGGAAAGCATCATCAGCTCCATCATGTGGCACTGGATTAGCTTGCGGCATCTGATTCAAGGATCCCGCGAGCAATCGCAATGCCGCAGCAAGTGCATTATCATTCCTCCCAGCTACCATCTTCTTCTGAACAACAAAAGTATTGATCGCGTCAGATTCACAATCAAATACAATGGGATTAGTAACATTAAGACTTGACAACCGACCGACAATGCTATGATACCACTATTGTAACACCCCTTCTAATAAACCCCGAATTAACGATATAAATAAAATCAGAGAAAATAAAATTTTGCACGGAAGGAGTGTCACAACATCAATTCACATATTCAAGAAAAACGGACATGACATATTCGTCACTTTAATCATTTAATCCCATAATACATTCATGACATATACTTTCTTTTTCGTGCAAACGCAACGAAATCATAATATCTTCATCTCCAAAGGAGGAATCAAAATATAAAATTCATGGCATTAAGCCATATTGTTCATACACCAAACATGTTATCAAGTCATAATATACATACATCAACATATAATCAAAACAATGGATTATATACAAGTATAATCCATATACAAAAATATGAGTTCGAATGCAGACACTAAACCCCCAGTGTTACAATCAGAGCATCGACTCAAAATCAAAAAAAAAGTAACGGACTACAAGCCTAAGTCGTCCGCTAACCCGTGTGCCTCGCACTACCGTCCTTGGTACCTGAACAATGCCGAAGCAAGCATTTTCCAACAGAAGGGTAAGAATTCCAATAAATATAAAGTATGTGATAAAAGCAATGGAAAGCATTAAATAAATAGGAATCTTACACTTTTCCGGATTCATGAGTAAACTACAAAAATATAGTCATTTAATCTATTTCACATAATCATCACATCAAAGGAATCAAACACAATTAATTCCAATTATCAAATAGCACACAAAGCATATTATTCAACAAAACATCAACTCAACAAAGTGTGTATGTGCGACTCGACACAACGACACGACTTATGCATGTGGTACCAATCATCTATTATCCTTCGGATTTACCGATTGTCTATTCCTCAGACGGATAATCACAAAGCCCATTCCCTAAGCTTTCAAACCCCCACCCGGAGTTTGGGATGAGCCACTAGCCTCCACGAGACTAACAGACATCGCCTCTTGACACGACGTACGATGCGGTGTGCAATTCAACAACAACAATATGCAAATCAAGACATCCCTCTATCTCAATTACAAGCATACATCACCATAATTCAACCCTATGAATTAAACTCACAACATTGCACAACAAACAACATTTATTTCATTTCAACAATTATCACACAACACCAAAATATTTATAAACCAAACACATCATTTTTGGAATCGGCAATTAACCAAATATCTCGAATATTCAACAACTCTACAATTTAATTCATCTCCGGTCATACTCAAAATATTAAGCTTTACCAATTAATCGTAACCGGTTATATTAATTAATCGCACAACAACATAATATTTATAAACCGAACATGTTATTTCCGGAATCGACATTTCACAACACATTTCAATTATAGCACACATCTACAATTTAATTAATCTCCGGTGAAACCAAAATACCAAGTTTTATCGGTAAACAGAATCGTTATATAATATATATATATATATATATATATATATATATATATATTATATTAATATATTATTAATTATAATATATATTTGAAAACTGAAAATGTATTAATTATAATCTATTCTTTTAGCTGTCAAAATGTATAAACCATTTTGGTAACTTTAGCTACCTAGTTCATCCTAATATTTTATTTATTTGCTACTACATTATTAAAGTATATGTGATTGCTACTATGGGGTAGATCCCTTCCTCTTACCACATTTTCCATTGTTCTTTTTCTTCTGTTACTATTTTTTCCAAAACACCCACCATAACCACTTCCTCTTACCACATTTTCCATTCTTCTTTTTCTGTTACTATTTTTCCAAAACACCCACCATAACCAAAACAGGAAGAAAATATATTTTCTAACAACACAAAACTTAATTTCCTAAACCAAAAAAAACGAAATCAAATGCAATAAAAACATATTAGATGTTTAAAGGAAGTCTAACCCTTACCGATTAGTCTCCGGAACGAGTTTTTTTCGATTGATTTTCCAGAACTTTTCTTCTTCACCTTAACCCTAAGTTTTTACTCTTTTCTTCTCTTCTGCTATATTTTTTTTGTTTCTAAACTTTTACTTCCTGATATACTTTTCTACCACCTACTTCTTACTACTTGTTACTTACTAACATATATATATACATATTATAAACTGACATATAAATATATTATATTATATAAACTAAGTTATATATTATATATTATAAAAACACTAACGTAAGTTACTTTAATATATATATATATATATATATATATATATATATATATATATATATATATATATATATATATATATATATTATAAAACTAACGTCTTACTTATATATACTGTACTGTTTATGTAACATATATAATAAAACTAATATTTTATTAAACCAATTTAATATATTAAATAATATTAACTTATTAATTTATAATAAATTAATTAATACTAATATAAATCCACTCTCACAAATAAATCAAATAATACATATAATAAAATATTTACGCACTAAATATAATATTATCGTATAAAATATATATTTTCCGGTAAAGCAAATAAACCCAATTAATCACATATCGGACAAAATTACCGACTAAATAATTAATAATTTACCAAAATAAATATCAACCGGCAATTTTTAGAAAATAATAATTTAAATAATATTAATTAAAACGGGGTGTTACATGATTCATCACGAGATAGAGGTCTACGTCGATGACATGATAGCTCGATCACAGACAGAAGAAGAACATCTCGATCATTTGAGGAAGCTATTTGATAGACTGAAGAAGTACAGACTGAGACTTAATCCCAACAAGTGCACCTTTGGAGTCAGATCCGATAAGCTCATAGGGTTTGTTGTCAGTGGTAAAGGTATTGAAGTTGACCGCGCCAAGGTTAAAGCTATTCAAGAAATGCCAGCTCCCTGCACCGAGAAGGAAGTCAGAGGTTTCTTGGGACGATTGAATTACATTGCCAGATTCATTGCACATCTAACTGCTACATGTGAGCCAATCTTTAAGTTACTGAAGAAAGATCAAGTAGTGGAATGGAACGACGATTGCCAAGTCGCTTTTGACAAAATCAAGGAGTACCTACAGAATCCTCCCATCCTGATGCCGCACGCTGAAGGAAGACCTCTTATCATGTACTTGACAGTATTAGAGAAGTCATTGGGGGGTGTGTTAGGGTAACATGACGAGTCTGGTCGAAAAGAGTTTGCAATATACTACCTTAGCAAAAAGTTTACCGACTGTGAAACAAGATACTCACAGCTCGAGAAAACTTGCAGCGCTTTGGCTTGGGTTGCTCGCCGACTAAGACAATATATGTTGACTCACACTACCTTGTTGATCTCCAAGCTGGATCTAATAAAATACATATTTGAGAAACCAACTCTCTCCGGAAGAATAGAAAGATGGCAAATGATCTTGACCGAATACGACATCCAGTATACTTCTCAGAAAGCGATCAAAGGAAGTGTAGTAGCCGATCATCTGGCTCATCAAGCCGTAGATGACTATCGGTCTATGCAGTTCGAATTTCCAGACGAAGATGTTTTGTTAGTTACTGATTGTGAAGAACCGGGACCAGACGAAGGACCTGAACAAGGATCTCGATGGACCATGGTCTTTGATGGAGCCTCAAACGCACTTGGCAATGGCATTGGCGCCATCATTACATCCCCTACAGGCGGGCATACGCCTTTCACCTCCAGATTATGTTTCAGCTACACTAATAACATAGCCGAATACGAAGCGTGCATCATGGGTATTAAAGCTGCTATTGACTTAAGAATCATGTTCTTGCAAGTATATGGAGACTCAGCTTTAGTGATCAGTCAGATTAAAGGCGAGTGGGATACGAAGCATCCGAATCTCATTCCCTATCGAGAGCATGTTCTAAGTTTGATCCCCTACTTCGAAGAGATTACCTTTGACCATATTCCACGAGAAGAGAATCAGTTGGCAGACGCATTAGCTACTATATCATCTATGTTCAAGGTCAGATGGGACAACGAGGCTACCCAAATCATCATTGAGAAGTTTGACGAACCAGCATACTGTTGTGAACTTGATACAGAAGAGAAACCTTAGTTCTACGAAGTGAAGAGTTATCTGAGGCTCAAAAATATCCCGCAGGGGCATCTGTCAACGATAAGAAGTTCTTGAGAAGATTTGCATCCAAATTTTTCCTCAGCAACGACATCTTATACAAGCGTAACCACGACTTGTGCTTACTCCACTGTGTGGACCAGAAAACAGCGGAACATATCATGGAAGAGTTACATGAAGGCGCATTCGGTACCCATTCTAGTGGGCATATGATGGCTAAGAAGATTTTGAGAACAAGTTACTATTGGTCCACCATGGAAGCTGATTGTCACCGCTATGCTCGTTCTTGTCACAAATGCCAGATATATGCAGACAAAGTGCACGTACCTCCAGTACCGTTGAATATTTTAACTGCTCCTTGGCCTTTCGCAATGTGGGGCATTGACATGATCGGAGAAATCAAGCCCACTGCTTCCAACTGACATCGTTTCATCCTTGTGGCGATTGATTATTTCACCAAGTGGGTAGAGGAAGCCTCGTTCGCATCTGTTACTAAGAATGTTGTGGCTCGATTCATCAAGCACAATCTTATCTATCGGTATGGCACTTCTGCAAGGATCATCATAGATAACAGCTCTAATCTCAACAACAAAATGATCACCGAACTCTGCACGCAGTTTGAGATCAAGCATCACAACTCTTCTCCATATCGGCCTAAGATCGTACAAAAGATGACAATGACTTACAAAGATTGGCATGAGATGTTTCCATTTGCTCTCCATGGTTATCGCACTACAGTACGCACATCAACAGGGGTAACTCCCTTCTCTCTTGTATACGGTATGGAAGCAGTTCTACCTATCGAGGTTCAGATACCCTCAACCAGAGTCCTCCAGGACGCAGAGTTAGGCGAAGACGAATGGATCCAGACTCGCCTTGACCAGATTAACTTGATTGATGAGAAACGACTCGCGTCTATCTGCCATGGACAGATCTATCAGAAACAAATGATCATAGCATTTAACAAGAAGGTCAAACACCGAGTCTACCAAGTCGGTGATCTAGTAGTCAAGCGCGTCATCCTTCCACAGGGTGATACCAGGGGCAAATGGACTCCCACCTATGAGGGACCATTTGTAGTCAAGATAGTATTTACTGGCGGAGCTATGATACTTAGCACCATGGATGGTGAAGACTTCCCACACCCTGTGAACACAGACATAGTAAAAAAATACTACGCATCAAAGAGACCCGCTAGGTCGACTGGCCTAGGCAAAAATAAGGGCATCCTGGAGAACCAAAAGGTTCGAGCAAAAGTTAAGGATATATACAGAACATGTACACCCGGCAAGTCGAAAACCTGCAAAGGCGGCTTGGGCAAAAAAGGGTATCCCGGTAGACTGAAAACCCGAAAGGGCGGTCTAGGCAAAAATTAGGGATTTAAGCGTACGACTATGTCTCATCCGGATCACCTATCTACAAGACTACTATCAGTATTCAAGATTCAAATGGCGAAAATCAATTCACTCACTTTCTACTGACAGCAAGGAGATGAGATAGTCGAAATATATAAGTACTAGCATAGTTGAAACTTAACGAGATTGTTTCCACATAGCTTTTTACTTTTCTTGTGTACAAACTACTTGGCCATACGCCACCTTTAAAATTAATACAAGTTCTTTCTCTTTACAATTTTCACTATTGTTGTTTGCATAAAGTCCAACGTTTGCTTTGAATGATTATATGCATCTGACAATAAAAATCTATTTAAAAACATGCGAAAAGTGAACGAACAAGGATAATTACTACAGGCTCTAGGAATTGAGATGATGACGAAAGTCACCAATACGTTCCCCTGCAGAGTACAATCCCCACCGAGGCGTCGCTCGCTTTTCGCGTTAAAAAGTGACGCGCTAGGGAATTGAATATGAATTCAGATTCTCTGGCTCGAAACGATTTACTCTTTTGATTTGTTTATAAAGATGCCGCGAGCATCAAGCTTTATTATTTCCAACACAAGAAAAGATGATTTAATGATTATGAAAAAAGGGAAAGCTGTTAATACCCTCAATTGATTTGATATGCGTAACGACTAGCGCAAACTAGACGCAACGCATTGGGGAGATTCTGAGTAAGGGGGTTTGTTATATAAAGGGAATAGATGGAGCACCCTAAATATATATAGTTATCTATAGCTTTATATATGAATATGTTTGATATGTTTGTGCGTTTTAATTGCTATTTCTATGATTGGGAAAGTTTCTCCTTTGGGATTTTAAGAAGGATAGGTTATGTGGGATCCTTGTGTTTGTTATTATTGTGCTCGCAAAGATCTGTGGATCTTCTGCATACATATCCCCTAGTGGGAATCAGAGCATTTGTAGCTCGGATCTAAAGGGATCTATGGTTTGTTTGGTCTGAGGGAGGAAGAAATTTGCTCGGCAAGGATGAGACCTTGTGCCTACGTATTCTCAAAAGGATGTTGAGAAAGTCAGAGCAATCGTAGTTCCCACTTATGCTAGTGGAAGCAACGGGATGTTAGTAAGAGACAGACAAATGTCACCTTAATGAAAAATGTATCTAATCTATTTCATCACATACATTTTGAAAATTTGACTGATTAAAATCTTTCATCGTAAGTTATAGGTGTTTTGCTTGAGTGTACAAGCGTTACCACTTACATGTTTAAGAAAAATGTTTTGAAAAAAGATTGAATCTTTTAACTGTAAGCATTGGGTGTTTTACTTGAGTGTACAAGCGTTACCACTTACAAATTAAGAGATGTTTTTTGTTTGAAAAGAGTTTGAAAAGCTTTTGATTGTATGTGATGTGATAGATGAGATACTTCTTCCATAGAGATAATAGATGTCTAAATCTCTAGGAGAAATTGATTGGATTAAAGGGATGCTTTTAAGAAGCCCATGGGTCCTTGTATTGTAAGCCCAAGAGGAGGCATTCCGAGAGTCATCGAGGGTCCTTGTATTGTTAGCCCAAGAGGAGGCATTCCGAGGGTCATCGAGGGTCCTTGTATGAAGCTCAAGAGGAAGCTATAGGGTATGGCTGGCTTTGTCTTTAAAAGGGATTTCACCGAGAAACCATCCTTTTGGAATTAAGAGCAATTTCACCGGGAAATTATACTCTCTGGGTTCTATCCTAACGCGAGTGATTCTTTGTATTGGAAGCCCAATAAGAGGCTGTTAAGAGATTTCTTGGTCTCTTTCATTGTATAATGCCCAAGAGAAGGCTAAACGCAATGATGAGTTCTTTTGAACGAAGCCCAAGAGGAGGCTGACTCAACAGGGGAGTGCTGTCTTATATGAAGCCTAAGCGGAGGCTAAACTCAGATGAATGAGTTTTCTTATATGAAGCCTAAGAGGACGCTGAACTCAGATGAAATGAGTTACCTTGTACAAAGCCCAAGAGGAGGCTAACTCTGTTGGGAGAGTTATCTTGTATAAAGCCCAAGAGGAGGCTATAACTGTGAGGAACCTATTGGTTAGACTAGTTGTTATGTTATAACTAGACAGTTGTATAAACAAGTGTGTGTGTGACATGTATTCACAGGAGTTTATGAAGGAAATATAAACAATGCATGATGTTTATTTACAAGAGTTTATGAAGTAAATATAAGCAAGTGTCTGTGAAACGAACGTTTAAAACGAGCGTAACTTGATTATTTACAAGTTTGAATTGTGTACAAGGAAGTAAGTATGTGCACGAATGAGTATTTATGTACAGGAGATGTGGATGTACATAGGAGGGTTGGGACTTACACCATAAGGGTGGCCCATTGGTTTAAAAGCAGTTTCACCGTGAATAATGCTCCTTTCAATACCAATGGTATTCAGTGTATATACAGACGAAACAGAAACAAACGATTGAAGTTTATCTGTGTTTGAGTCTTTACAGAAGTGTCTGTATTATGTACAGGTAAAAAATTTGTATGTATATGGAAAGAATTTGATATGTACAAAGAAAATAAGTATGTACATAAAGAATGTTGGTTGGGACTTACACCGTAAGGGAGGCCCATGATCGGTTAAGAAAAACGAGAGAAAACGAATTCGGTTTTATCGTTTAATCGGATCGATCATGGAAAAAGATGCAAGTTTGATGAAAAGTTTTGAAGAATGGTTTTGAAAGTGTTTTTGAAATGTGAAGTTTACTTATAAGAAGTTTTGAGAAGAATCGGGATTCGAAAGTTTGAAAAAAAATCACCTTTAAAGGTGTTTTGAAAAGTGCTCAAAGTACCATTTTCGACTCGATCAAAATATAATTGGATGAAAGTTTTTTCTGAAAATTTTTGCACTATCCTAAAATAGATACATTAATTGACAAGTGTACAAAAAATCATCTCAAAATGAGGAGTTTTGATTGGTTTTAAAAAATGTCAAAGTTTGTAAAAAATAACAAAAGTTTGGTAAAAAAATGGTCCCAAGGAGGCTTGAACCCGGGACCATTAGGCATGGCAAGAGAGACTTAAGAGTGAGCTGGAAACCGCTGGGGAGGCAATACATCCGTGTATTGTGTTCAAAATATGAAATTATATTTTAAACTCTTATTTTAAATTTGAAAACACGCGCGCAAGCTTCATCATCTTCTCCAATCTTCAATCAGCCATGGATTTCGTGTTTCATGATGAAATCAAACGATGTAAAGATCAAACTTGCTCGCCTCAAGCCCAGGAACATGATGGAACTCTTTAATTTCATTTATTTTAAGCCCAGAATGATTAAATTTATGAAGAACACGAAGAACCCTAAAACTGAAAAACCTAATTGAAATCGTGTATGGTTGATGATTTATTCAATTGATTGAGGGTTAATGATCGTGGATAGTGCAGAAAACAAATGGCCAAGAGTTTTTTTCAATTGAATCAAGAAATCATGGAGTTCGAGTTTGAAGTTCTTACCTGTTGAAGCTGGAATCGAAAACTGGATTGGAGTATTTCCAGTTGTTGTTTGAGGATTGCTTGAGCACCAACGGCCTCTATGGAAGGTGTATGATCACCCTGCTTGCTCGAATAATCTGAAACTCTCTACCCAAGTCGACCTGCATAAGCTCAAAGTTGAACTTTGAATTCTGGGTTAGAGGTGTTACAATTTGTTGTTTATGATCTGCATCATGTCTATGATGTATGTGGATGATGTTTGAGTGAAAAGATCACAACTTGTTTGAGCCAAACATCCAATTCAATAGTTAAGGCAGTTTTGCAAGTTTTGGAAACATGAAAAGTGAAATATGTTTTTTAGCTTTCCTTGTGTTGATCTTATGTTTCAAACATGTTATATATTGATTATAAGATATGTTAGACACCAAAATTCTTCATGGTTTTCACAAATTTTCAAAATTGCAAGAATTCTCAATTTTCACTATGTTTCTTGAATTTCAAGTAAGAAGAGAGAAAGCATGTCTTGGCATTACTTTGGTGTAGTTTGAATGGCAAGAAAGACCTCTATTTATAGGCCATGAGTTCTGAAATATAATTGAGAAAGTTTGGCCATTGGTAAATTTGACTTGCCTTAGAGGGCAAGGAAGTCATTTTTGCATTAAATGCAAAATGAAACTTCCTTTTAACCATGGTTAGTTCTTACCTTGATCCTATCCTTTTATAATTACTTCTCACTGATTTTTATCAGCTATAGTCTATCCTTGCAAGGTGGCATGTGTTCAAGAAGAAGAAAATGCAAAGTGACCTATAATCTTGAAGTTTTGAACTTGAAATCCATGGTTATGGAGCCTTATGTTTCAAAATCAAAAGTATAGCTAGACTCCATGGATTTGAGAGTTCTTGGACATTTTGGAAAGCTTGTTTCAAGGGATAAAACTTTCATGTTTTGAGTTTTTTCCAATTCAAAGTGGAACTATGTGAAAAAATGCCATGAAGTTTGGAAAAAGTACAAAATTTTAACACTTGAAAATTTTTCTAGGTGTTAGAAATTTTGACTTTTTGTTGACTTTTCCAAATTCTTTGATTTTTTATGATCAATCATTTGAAGTATTTTGATGATGGAAAAAGTTTTGTTTTGAAAAAGTTGACCAAAAGTCAAAGTTTGACTTTTCTGTGCAGATGAAATTTCATCAGATGTTTTAGAAATTGACTGATGAAGTCTGTGAACTTCTGTGATGTTTTGAATCCAAAAATTAGGTCAAGATGTTGTACCTAAGATATGAAGATCAATCTCTAACCAAAAAAGTCATTCATTGATCAGAAAATCAGAGATTGCACATCCTCGATCAAAACCCTAATTGGTCGATCCTTGATTGATCAATGAGAAAAGTTGGATATCTGATGATTAGAGGTTGATGGTTTAATCAAGATAGATCAAATGAAGTGATTAAAACTCAAACCCTAATTTCTTGCCTCTTGAATCAGATGAAAATTTGATGAAACCCTAATTTTGACCTGTGAAAGCCACACCCGATTAATTCTGTTCTGAACTGTTAGTGATGTAATGATGCAAATGTAAGGTGGTATATTAGGTCAAAAATTGGGGTATGACAGATGCCCCTATTTAAGTTTCTTTACCCTGAGAGATGAAGATGAATATCTTCATTTTGATAAGTGTGAAGAGACTTAAATATCAGAATACGCAAATTTTGGACCTAAGATACCAAAAATGCGGGAGATGTAAAAATGATTCTAAAAAGTTTCACCCAGATGATATCAGAGAAATGACAATGGTGGGGAAAAATTTGTGAGGATAACTCGATCTGTTTAAGAAAAGAGAATCCTGTTTGTTGGGAAACACGCAATATGTCTCGTTGGGGAAAAAGAGATTCACAAAACATGTGAATATCTGTTTCGTTTTGGGAAACAAAGAGATTACCTTCTGCCAGCCTTGTGACAATGTTTAAGGTAAGCGGGGATGATATTACCAATTATCAGCCTTGTGATAGTTTATGGTAACGAGCTCTAAAGATATTACCAATTATCAGCGAAGTGATAACTATAACAAGGTAATTCTTGAGAAAGTTGTTGCGTATTCAGCCTTGTGAATAACAGACAGTGATGAAACCAGATCTCAAAGGAGTTTCTGAAGATATTACCAATTATCAGCGAAGTGATAACTATAATAAGGTAAATCCTGAGAAAATATTACTGAGTATTCAGCCTTGTGAATAACAGTTAATAGTGGAAACAACTCTCAAATGAGTTTCTATTTTCATGGATGCAATCTTGCCAAGGATCTCCTTCTCAAGAAGATGCGGGCATTTGATTTAAAGGACAGAGGTTTTCTTTAGACAGAAAGACAACTGCTGGGGAATTTCTCGTACAGTCGTGATTTGACCCTGTTGAGAAGAACAAACTTTCATGACAAGTTTAGGAACGAAAAGAAAAATAAGCGGCTCAAATGATGAGGCTATTGCTTATTACTTTGTCGATTAGAGACAGGGTTCTATCCAGGAATGAACTGGAAAGAAAAGGTCAATCAAGAGATTGTTCCCAAGGAAGAATGCTCTCAGCTGGGGAACATGATAGAGAAAAGATGTATTTTTCTGCTTGGGGACAATCTGCTGGTGGTATAATCGTACCTACATGAGTAAGTGTGATTTAAACCAGTGATATGGAAGCAAACATTTCGAGGAATGCAAAAAATGCATGAATGATGCTATTATGTCTGATGAGTGTTATGAATGTCATATGCATGCTGAAAATACTTTGACTAAGACAACAAGAAGATGTTTGGGAAAAGGACTACGTCACAGTTCGAACAAATACTCGACAAAATCTGCAGCAATGGTGTAGACGTTACTGATGAAGGATCTAAGTTGCATGCTTTAGACTTTCGGAGAAAGGCATTTCATTGACAACTTTGCTGGGAATTCTTTTTGGATAAGAATATCTTCCTTTGATAACCTCTGCTGAGGAAAAGAAAACTTCTGTAGCAGTTGTTCTATCTCTCAGAGATCGAAACACTTATGGAGAAAATCACAGTTCTTTCGTGTTCGTAGTTCAAAGGAAAATTTCGCTTTTGTTTCAAAATTTTGAAGTAAAAATTCATTTAAAAACTTTTTAGTTTCAAAAAAGTGATTTTCATAATAAAAGCGTTATTTAGCAAAACAGAATAAAGCAAGAATTGTAAACAAAAAGGGCACAAGACTCAAATTTTTATTGATAGAATGGTAATCTGCCAAAGGCGTGATTCCATGAGTTATTTACAAAAGTTGGAAATGATAATTTATTGGGAAAAGGCTACATTGAAAGCAAATAACCGCTATTATCCCTAACAACTTGGAATTCCAATTGTGCTTGTCGCTTCAGAAGATTTGATTGAAGATTCGTTGATGGAAATTTCTTCAGACTGACGAAGTACGGACTGATTGCAATTACTTTGTCATTTTTGTATCCTTATTTTTGCGTAGATTGCCTTTTCAGGTTTTCAATCTATCAGGATAATTTCTGTTTATTGTCTCTAATTTTGCTGGACCGCCTTTTCGTGTTTTCACCACCGAGACGCTCATTTTGCCTAAGCCGCCTTTTCGGTTTTCGACTTACCGAAATGTTTTTGTTTTTAGACAAAGTATTTCTTGATTGCATCAGATTCACAGATGCGGGAGTTCATCACCGTCCATGGTTGTGAGAGTCATAGCACCGCCAAAAGCTTCTTTTGACGATGTATGGGCCTTCGTAATTAGGAGTCCATTTGCCCTAGAATCAGTTGAAAAGATGAATCTTTTTAAGCACGAGGTCGCCTCGGAATTCACGAGGTCGGACCTTTTGTCGAAGGCTTTCTTCATCCTTCTTTGATATAATTGTCCATGACACGAGCATTCAGCGCTTTTCTTCAATTAAGTTCACTGGTCGATCCGCTTTGACACCATTCACCTCGGATAACTTAGTTTCCATGAGAACTCTCATTGACGGAATCTCAACTACTACAGGAGCACCGCCCATGCCGATACTAGAGAAAAGGGTTGCCTGTTGAAGTGCGCTCAAGCACGATACCCATGCGAGCAAATGGCGATTTCGTGCGCCTTTGTAAGTGATGACCATTTTCTGGACGATCTTTTTGATGTTCTTGTTGGCAGCTTCAACGGTGCCGTTCATCTATGGCCGGTAAGGAGATGAGTTATGATGCTCGATCTTGAATTCCTCACACAGTTCTTTCATCATTTTGTTGTTCAAGTTTGATCCATTGTCTGTAATGATCTTGCTTGGAACTCCGTATCGGCATATGAGGTTGTTCTTGATGAACCTCACAACCACTTGTCTTGTAACGTTGGCGTAAGACGCTGCTTCGACCCATTTGGTGAAGTAATCAATAGCTACTAGAATGAAGCGATGTCCGTTGGACGCTTTTGGTTCGATCATCCCAATCATGTCGATGCCCCACATGGAGAAAGGCCACGGAGAAGAGAGAACGTTGAGTAGAGTTGGCGGTATGTGGATCTTATCTGCGTAGATCTAGCATTTGTGACACCTCTTGACGTGTTTACAGCAATCGGATTCCATCGTTATCCAATAGTATCCTGCTCTCAAGATTTTCCTAGACATTGCATGCCCATTTGAATGGGTTCCAAAGGATCCTTCATGTACTTCATGGATGATTGTGTCTGCTTCTTGCCTGTCGACGCATCTGAGCAGAACCATGTCGAAGTTTCTTTTGTATAGCACATCCTCATTTAAGAAGAAATTTCTAGAAAGCCTCCTTAGAGTTTTCCTATCTTTGTACGATGCCTCGAGTGGGTACTCTCGTGTTTGAAGGAAACGTTTAATGTCGTGGAACCACGGTTTATCGTCGAAGACTACTTTAGTTGCGAATACATATGCAGGTCTTTCAAGGCGTCTGATACGGATTTTAGGCACATCATTCCAATGGTTGACTTTGAACATGGAAGATAGAGTAGCCAAGGCGTCTGCCATTCGATTCTGATCTCGAGGGATATGACGCAGTTCAACTTTGTTGAAGAAAGTCAACAATCGTCTTCCATAATCTCTGTAGGGAATCAAACCAAGATGATGAGTTTCGTACTTGTCTTTGATTTGGTTGATCACAAGGGCTGAATCTCCATATATGTCAAGGATCTTGATCCTCAAGTCGATGGCTTCTTCTATACCCATGATACAAGCTTCATATTCTGCGATGTTGTTGGTGCAATCAAATAGCAACCTGGCGGAAAACGGGATATGAGAACCTTCGGGAGTAATGATGACTGCCCCAATTCCATTACCAAAAACATTAACAGCTCCATCAAAAATTAAGCCCCATCTAGACTCTGGATCTGGGCCTTCTTCGGGTAGCGGTTCGTCGCAATCTTTCATCTTTAAGTACATAACATCTTCGTCAGGGAAGTCAAACTTGAGAGATTGGTATTCGTTGAGCGGCTGATAAGCCAAGTGATCGGCGAGAATGCTTCCTTTGACCGCTTTTTGAGCGCGGTACTGGATGTCATATTCTGATAATAGCATCTGCCATCGAGCAATTCTTCCCGTTAAGGCAGGCTTTTCAAATACGTACTTGATCGGATCCATTTTGGAGATTAACCAAGTCGTGTGATTGATCATGTACTGGCGGAGATGTTTTGAAGCCCATACCAAAGCACAACATGCTTTCTCGAGCATGGAGTAACGAGTTTCACAGTCTGTGAACTTTTTACTCAAGTAGTAGATGACATGCTCCTTCTTACCGGTTTCATCTTGCTGTCCAAGCACGCAGCCCATGGAATCTTCTAGCACGGTAAGGTACATGATTAATGGTCTTCCTTCGACTGGAGGAATCAGTATTGGAGGTTCTGACAAGTATTCCTTGATACTGTCAAACGCTTTTTGGCAATCTTCTGTCCACACAACCTCTTGATTTTTGCGGAGAAGTTTGAATATCGGTCCACAGGTAGCAGTCATTTGAGAGATAAATCTGGAGATGTAATTCAACCGTCCGAGAAATCCTCTTACTTGCTTTTCTGTATGTGGCGTAGGAATTTCTTGAAAAGCCTTGACTTTGTCAGGGTCAACTTCAATACCTCTTTGACTGACGAGGAAACCTAGGAGTTTTCCAGATCTTACCCCAAAGGTGCATTTGTAAGGATTCAGGCGAACCTGAAATTTCCTTAGCCATTGAAACAACTTCAAGAGATATTCTATATGCTCTTCTTCAGTGTTTGACTTTGCTATCATGTCGTCTACGTAGACTTCAATCTCTTTGTGCATCATGTCATGAAAGAGAGTAGTCATCGCCCTCTGGTAAGTTGCGCCTGCATTCTTTAATCCAAACGGCATTACTTTGTAGCAAAACGTGCCCCATGGCGTGATGAAAGATGTCTTTTCCATGTCTTCGGGAGCCATTCTGATCTGATTGTAACCAGAGAAACCGTCCATGAAGGAAAAGACGTTGAATTTTGCAGTGCTATCCACTAGCATGTTAATATGCGGTAGCGGGAAGTCGTCTTTCGGACTTGCTTTGTTCAGATCCCGGTAGTCAACACACATTCTGACCTTTCCGTCTTTCTTGGAGACAGGTACTATGTTGGCTAGCCATTGAGGATATTCAGAAGTGACGAGGAAACCTGCGTCGAGCTTCTTTTGAACTTCCTTTTTGATTTTGTCGGCCATTTCAGGGTGAACTCTTCTCAGTTTTTGTTTAACTGGCAGACACTCCGGTTTTAATGGCAAATGATGCTCCACGATGCTGGTATCCAAACCCGGCATGTCCTGGTAGGACCAAGCGAACACATCAACATATTCTTTGAGAAGATCTATCAGTTTGCTCTTGACGTTGCTGTCGAGTGAAGCTCCGATGTTTACTTCTTTTTTGTCTTCTTCAGAACCCATGTTGATCACTTCCAAAGGCTCTTTGTGAGGCTGAATGATTCTTTCCTCGTGCTTAAGTAATCGAGAAATCTCATCTGGGATCTCTTCTTCAACTTCTTCCTCGGCGACTTCACAGGGGATTTCAAAGTTGGGAGAGAGCACAGAGTTACTGCTTTCAAGGGATTTGTCCATTTGTTAATCTGCATATTTGATTTATGTCTGATTAATTAATTTTTCATCATTTTTTTTTGAAAAAGTTAATGTGGAAGTGTATGCAGATTATTATTATTTTTTTGAAGATTTTTATTTTATTGTGTTTTTTAGGACTATCATTTCCAGGAAAGGGTAAAAATGAAAATAAACACAAAGTGTGGAATCAAAACAACGCGTTTTATTTATGATTCACAATATGAAACAGGGCCCTAAAATACAAACTCATTCGTCTTGGGCAAGACAAAGAGAAATTATTTAAAAGCTAAACCCTATAAAACATCTCTTCGCTCTGGGTGAAGCGAGAGTTCAAAACTAAAGCAAAAGATAAACTACTTAGAACTAGGAGCGTTAGTCCGAACTTCAATAGGTTTCCAGTAGTGGCGAACTCCTTGGAAGTCGAGGTACTCTGGTAGCTTTCTGCTTGGCTTAACCCTTGAGTAGACTTTGGTCGTTGGTCGAGAAGGCTTTGAAGACTCTGGACGATTGACCCTGGCCTTTGTACTGCTAAAGCAGTCTTCTTCAGCTTGATGAATAGATCGGGAAGTATGGGATACAGCATATGTACTTCCTGTTGGCCTCTATGTTGAACTCTGAGGATGTACCCTCCAATCTTCTAAGTGAAGAGACTCATTATCGGCGACACTTTCTAGTTCGTATCCTGAGTCGTATCCTTGATCTTCAGTGATCACGTTGATGTAGTGGTAATCAGGATCTGATTTAACAAACTCTACAGGTGTGTTAAAGTGGAAATCTTCGTTGGGAACCTCGATTGGCTGATTAGATCGGGAAGATGGGTACACCTTTTCCGATTGACTAGGATACTCAAAAGAATCACCCCATCCAGTGGGCTGGGTGTCTTCAATTCTGATTTTTGAGCTTTCTGGCGCAGTATATTTCACCATGTAGTCAAATTTACCACTTGGTTCTCCCAAGGTATCCCAAACTTCAGAAGGGACAGGTGGATTTTCATGCCTTTGCAGGGACATATATTTGAATTGATCAGTCGGAGGATAGTATGGTGAGTAGGATTCTTCCTGAGACACATATTCAGGGTTGTTCAGATAAGTGCTCCACTCTTCAGATCTAGAGAGATCATCTTCATCATCTTCAATGGTAACAACGTTAACCTCTTGGAGAACAGGGTTTAAGAAACCCCCACTGTTGAATACTTCTTTGATTGGACGAAGTGCTCCATCCTTTTGCTTGTCTTTGGAGAATACGGGTGCGAATCCGAGTCCAGCTTTTGTCTCGTTGTTGACATGTTTGATTACTTGTCCCCAACCATCAGCATTGCCATCTTTCACTATCTGTGCTGCTTCTTTATAAGAAGAGATAGATGATCTACTTTTGCTAGTAGATTCATCTTCTAACGGATGTTCTGGGAACTGTGTCCCTTCAACGTCATTAGCTGTGATGAAAGAGAAGCTGGATAAATGGCTTATTAGTAATGCTTGTTCACCGATGATGGTCACTAGTTTTCCATTTACTGTGAATTTTAATTTCTGATGGAGAGTGGATGTCACAGCTCCTGCTTTGTGTATCCATGGTCTTCCTAATAGACAACTGTAAGCAGCTGGCACATCCATGACCTGGAAAGTGATCTGGAAAGTATGCGGACCAATTGTCATTGGGAGATCGACTTCCCCAATAACTGACTTCCGTGACCCGTCAAAGGCTCTTACCACTATGTCATTGAATTTCATTGGTGTCCCTTTGTAAGCTAAGCGAGCGAGTGTTGTTTTTGGCATTACGTTCAAAGATGAACCAGTATCTACCAATACATTGGACGGGGAATCTGATTGGCAAATCATCGAGATGTGCAAGGCCAAGTTGTGATCTTTCCCTTCTTCCGAAGTTCCTCATCATCGAAACTTAGATTATTGCAAGTCGTTATGTTGGCAACAATACCTAAACCGGTCGTAGTCACATCGTGATCTACATAAGCTTGGTCTAGTACCTTCATCGAGCTTCGGTGAGCTTGAGTTCGTGAGTAGGATAGTATTGAAATCTTTGAGGAGTCTCGCATTGATCCACGATTCGCTTTTTTGATTAACTTTAGTATCTCATCAAAATCTGTGTTGACGCGGTTCTATCAGAGGACCAACATTTGTGCTTGGATTAACATCGGAATCATTGTGGGATTCTGGAGATATGTTAACCGGATTTTGTCTAACAATGTGAACGGCAATGGTCTTGGTGGCAATAGAGTGTACTGCCCACTTCATGTTACTCGTCCTATCTCGCTTATGTTGACATTAGCTGGAAGAGTTGGCATAGGTTTCTCTTTCCATCCTCTATCACGTTGCATTGTATTGATAGGGAATTGCTTTGCTAGAACAGATGAAACAGACCTGTAAGCAAATCACCAAAGGAGACTCTAGAATGTTGGAACCATCATATTCAATCTCCACATGCTTGGGTACATTGAAACAGGGGATGATAACGTTTACTTCGGGATTTTCCGAGTTGATATCTGAGACTAAAAGCTCATGCGAAAATGCCCCACCGTATTTACGCATAGTCATCTCTATTTCAGAGATCCGTATGTCACCAATGTCTAGCAATCGTTGAATGTCTGCTCTTATGGTGGGACACCCTCGAATATCCTTGAAACAGATGTCGCAAGCTGTGTAATCGTGTTTAGTGAAGACACCTATTGTACTGTACGTATTATGGAGATGTACCAAGTTTCCTCTGATCAGATTCACGTCCGTGACGAGATACCTATCTGTATTTCTTAGCATCAGATTCACCGCATGTCCACTATGACCGGAAGTGGATTTGCTTGCACGCTCGATTCAGATTCTAAAGGAAAGAAGATTAGATTTCACTAATCTCATTTTGCTTTCAACGCTATGCAATGTTCAAGGTCATGGCCTGGTGCCCCTTAGTGAAAAGGGCAAGAGACGTCTGCTTTGTACCACCATGGAAATTTTTCTGGGATCGGAGGTGGTGACCTTGTTCCACTGCATCTTTCTATCAATGCAGGTATAGTTCGTACGCATTGGAATTGGGTCGAATCAGATCCGAGGCGCACGGTTTTGATTTTAAACCGAGCCTGCTGACGAGGTTTGAGTTTGTTGAGTTTGTTGAAATCTGGAGCAATTCTGTGTTTGAACTTGTGTTA
The DNA here is from genome assembly GCA_021764765.1 of Vicia sativa. NCBI lineage: Eukaryota > Viridiplantae > Streptophyta > Magnoliopsida > Fabales > Fabaceae > Vicia > Vicia sativa. The sequence continues at coordinate 151,040,388 of CM038793.1, read as the reverse complement.
ACAGGGTGTTATGGCAACACCGTGTTGATCGACATTTCTTCGCGGTTTCCTGGATACCATTCCTATGTCATGTTCTTTTTCTTTGGGAAACCGGTTCCAATCTTCCTAGTTCCGCTAGAAGATCCGCTTCCTTGGTTAGGCGTCCGTTCGAACCCTCCTCTAACCGCATTCCCATGCTTACCATCTCGTGAAATCCGGAGCTGGCGATCATTCGTCGTAGTAGAATGTACCAAGAGTGTTTAAGAATACCTTGGTCATCTCTTTTCTTCTAATGGTGGGTTGACTTGGCCGACTTCCTCCATCGTTGAGCGCTCTTTGAATGTCTCTCTTTCTTCGAGACATGGAGCGGACTTGATCCCGATCGAGCCATGTCCAAGTTGAACTTATATTGTTGTACGAAAGCTTCACCTAAGTCATTGAATGTTTGATACTTACTGTTCCAACCCCATGTACCACTTTAGTGCGGCACCGTGAGACTATCTTGGAAGTAGTGGATTAACAATCGGTGATCGTCGTAGACATTTTCCTGGCATACATCGTGAGATGACTTTGTGGAAAGGAGTTTCCTTTGTACTTTTCAAAGTCAGGGACTTTGAATTTTGCAGGTATCCTTACGCGAGGAACTAAGCAAAGATCCTGGGCGTTTTTCCCAAACAATTCTTTTCCACGGATCGTTTTAATTTCAAGCTGCATTTTGAGGAGTTGTTCCTGGAGATTCTCTATAGAACCACGAGGATTCGTGTTATCGCCTGGAATATGGTGAACTTCTTCATCTGCAGTAGTGTGCACTACGGAAGCTGAGTTCATCATGATCGGTTGAGAAACTGACATAGTTACTTGTGGAAAAATTATTCCACGTTGTGGAATAAGCGTTGAGTTTTGCTGCAAAGCAGGTATTTCTAGCGTGGTTGTTTGCACTTGAGAAGTCGGTTGGCGAACTCCGATGCCGAAATTGAAAGGCATGCCCCATGGATAACCTTCTGGCATACTGAAGAGTAAACTGCTGGCTGCAACAGTGGAAACTGGAGTAGTAGTATCCTCTGAAATCGCTGCTTGGTTTTGACTGCTCGATGTCGCTTGCTGACTTTGCGCTGCTGCCAATGAATTGACCAAAGAAGTGAGTCTCTCCACCTCTTCTTGCAGTGTTGTCACTGTGCTACGAAGCTCAACATTTTCTTGCTCAAATCCTTCCATTACTTTTCTTCTTTTTGAACGTGTATTGTATGTTCGAGTAGGCTGTGGACGTGGTCGAGAAACTCTAAGACGCGACAGCTTGGCGATCTTTTCCTATCTGTTGGAAAAAATTCCAAAAGATCAAACTCTAGACAATAGACTCAATATGCAAAGTATGATGCATGATTATGAATGTAAAGAAAGATTTCCAAAGAATTTACGCTAAAAGAGAAATTTCTGGCAAATATTTGGATGGAAAACACACATTTTATTGATTATTGAAAGAAGATTACAACAATTCTGTTTTTGAGCATTGCTCACACAAATGATAAAATAAATGATAAAATATTACAAACTAAACTAATTAATCGTCCTCGTCGGATGAAGATCCAAAGGCTTGATGTAGCTTCAACTTTAGGATTTCCTTTCCATAGTGAGCTTTCAGTTCAGCTTTCTCGGCTTTTAGCTTACTAATGACTTTCTTCCACTCGTCGGGAGCAGGATCGCTGGTTATCATTTCCTCAAGCTTTCTTTTCCTTTCTTTGATGTATCTTTTGATCGCGTTATCCTTCTGACGAATCTTCTCATCTTTCTTCATGAGCCATTCATCTTGGAAGTAGAGCGTCTTTTCATGATCTTTGACTTGCTTCTTGAGCTTCTCATTTTCGAGATCAGTCTTAAGGAACTTGTTTTCCAAAGCTTCTTTCTCAAGCCTCATATTGGCCAAAGCTTCTTGATATTCTCCCATAGTCTCGACGGGAAAATTTTTTGATTTGGAAGCTGTTGAGAACATGGGTTCTTCATAAGCATAAGGCATCCGAAATTCCTTCGCTCTTTTCTTCACCCAAGAAGTGTAGATTTCCATGGCTGCACAATTCTTTGCTTTCCCTTTTTCCTTCCTCCGGATGTGATGCCAAGCTCTGATCATTCGGGCTTTCAAACCTTGAGAATCCTCTCCTTCATGATAGAAGTAACTCTCTACTATAAAACCAAGAGGTTTACTAGAGTTTGCGTATCCGAGTTGACGTCTCGCCAGGAATGGGTTGTAGTTGATTCCTCCTTTCGTACTAATGAGAGGTACGTTAGCAAATTCTCCACAGCTCTCAATGATTTCCATCTCATTGTCTGCTAAGGTATACCAATGGATATCGTCGTTTGTAAGAGACATGAGTCTTCTTGACCAATGCCAATCGTCTTTGTTTTCGCGGAAGACAGGAGATTTTGGCAAGTGTGAGACAATCCATTTGAAAAACAGCGGTACACAACATACGATAGTTCCATCTCCTTGACGATTCCTATGATGAATGGAGAAATACGTGTCTCCAAGCAAAGTAGGAATGGGATTTCCAATCAGAAAGATCCTTATGGCATTGATATCAACGAAATTTGGGACGTTGGGAAACAACACCAATCCATAGATGAGTAAAGCTAAAATAGCTTCGAAGGCTACCATACTACCGGCCTCAGAGAATTTAAGATCCTTCTCCATTAGAAACTTTGAAGTTAGTCCTAAGAGTTTTCCTCTGGTAGTTAGGTTTTTGTCTATCTCAGATTTCTTTAAATGAGTCATTGTTGCAATGACTGGTGACTTTGGAATGGCTTCCAAACCATTGAAAGGCACTTTGTCTAATACTGAGATACCTAGCATGTGTGCGTACTCTTCCAAAGTAGGCATCAACTGATAGTCAGGGAAAGTGAAACAGTGATAGACTGGATCGTAAAACTGAACGAAAGTTGTGAGAAGTCCTTCATCAACGTTAGTGTTCAGAATAGTTAAAAGAGTTCCATAGCGTTTTCTGAAATCCGAGGGATCTTCTACCAAGGATGCTAACTCTTTCAACTTTCCTACATCAGGAATTCTAAAACTGTATCTCTTGGTGAATCTTCCTCTGACGTCCATCACTCTAGCCTAAAATATTTTACAAATAAAAATCTCTAAATTCTTTGGAAATGGGAAGAGAAAATGAAGTTTTTTTTTTTGAATTAATGCATGAATGAATGTTGCAAACATGGTTAGTAGTTATACACACAGTCAAGCGTTCGAAGTCACGAGCATGAGGCCAACGATAAGAATCAAACGTGGGTAAGTTCTAAGGGCTTATTCATCTGTGAAACGGGTTCTACTGATAATACAGGCTCAACACTTCTCTTTGAAATATTATCGGATTTGTTGAATACTCGATGGTCCAATAATATTTTTCAAGAGAAACTCGCCTGATCGTAGTCTCGCATGACAATTATTCTAGGCTTACGCCCGAATAATCTCCGCACTACATCCTAAATGGCCAGGATGGGTTATGTGTTCTATAGCCACTCATCTTCGCAAGTTCTCTAGAAAGCAAAATGTATTCGCAAATACTTGCTAAACACAAATACCCCCAAGACAACCTCCACTGAGAGAGGGATCTCAAATTAACTCCGTAAGTACTGAGACTTCTCACAAGTTAATAGGACTATACCCCCACCTAGATCTTAAAATGTTTCTTAAATCCGGGTTAGGATTTCTTTCCATCAGATGAAATCGCGGAAACACACAAAAAAGAAAAACAGACAGATGCACAATATGAAAGCTTAACCCCTTTTGTTTCTTTTTGAAAACAAAAAAAAGCTTGATGCTCTTGAGCAGAGTCATTTTTCTTTTGAAAATCAAAGTTTCAGCGTACTCCCCAGCAGAGTCGCCATTTTTCCTGTTCGCGTTAAAAAGTGACGCGCTAGGGAATTGAATATGAATTCAGATTCTCTGGCTCGAAACGATTTACTCTTTTGATTTGTTTATAAAGATGCCGCGAGCATCAAGCTTTATTATTTTCAACACAAGAAAAGATGATTTAATGATTATGAAAAAGGGGAAAGCTGTTAATACCCTCAATTGATTTGATATGCGTAACGACTAGCGCAAACTAGACACAACGCATTGGGGAGATTCTGAATAAGGGGGTTTGTTATATAAAGGGAATAGATGGAGCACCCTAAATATATATAGTTATCTATAGCTTTATATATGAAGATGTTTGATATGTTTGTGCGTTTTAATTGCTATTTCTATGATTGGGAAAGTTTCTCCTTTGGGATTTTAAGAAGGATAGGTTATGTGGGATCCTTGTGTTTGTTATTATTGTGCTCGCAAAGATCTGTGGATCTTCTGCATACATATCCCCTAGTGGGAATCAGAGCATTTGTAGCTCGGATCTAAAGGGATCTATGGTTTGTTTGGTCTGAGGGAGGAAGAAATTTGCTCGGCAAGGATGAGACCTTGTGCCTACGTATTCTCAAAAGGATGTTGAGAAAGTCAGAGCAATCGTAGTTCCCACTTATGCTAGTGGAAGCAACGAGATGTTAGTAAGAGACAGACAAATATCACCTTAATGAAAAATGTATCTAATATATTTCATCACATACATTTTGAAAATTTGACTGATTAAAATCTTTCATCGTAAGTTATAGGTGTTTTGCTTGAGTGTACAAGTGTTACCACTTACATGTTTAAGAAAAATGTTCTGAAAAAAGATTGAATCTTTTAACTGTAAGCATTGGGTGTTTTGCTTGAGTGTACAAGCGTTACCACTTACAGATTAAGAGATGTTTTTTGTTTGAAAAGAGTTTGAAAAGCTTTTGATTGTATGTGATGTGATAGATGAGATAGTTCTTCCATAGAGATAATAGATGTCTAAATCTCTAGGAGAAATTGATTGGATTAAAGGGATGCTTTTAAGAAGCCCATGGGTCCTTGTATTGTAAGCCCAAGAGGAGGTATTCCGAGAGTCATCGAGGGTCCTTGTATTGTTAGCCCAAGAGGAGGCATTCCGAGGGTCATCGAGGGTCCTTGTATGAAGCTCAAGAGGAAGCTATAGGGTATGGCTGGCTTTGTCTTTAAAAGGGATTTCACCGAGAAACCATCCTTTTGGAATTAAGAGCAATTTCACCGGGAAATTATACTCTCTGGGTTCTATCCTAACGCGAGTGATTCTTTGTATTGGAAGCCCAATAAGAGGCTGTTAAGAGATTTCTTGGTCTCTTTCATTGTATAATGCCCAAGAGAAGGCTAAACGCAATGATGAGTTCTTTTGAACGAAGCCCAAGAGGAGGCTGACTCAACAGGGGAGTGCTGTCTTATATGAAGCCTAAGCGGAGGCTAAACTCAGATGAATGAGTTTTCTTATATGAAGCCTAAGAGGAGGCTGAACTCAAATGAAATGAGTTACCTTGTACAAAGCCCAAGAGGAGGCTAACTCTGTTGGGAGAGTTATCTTGTATAAAGCCCAAGAGGAGGCTATAACTGTGAGGAACCTATTGGTTAGACTAGTTGTTATGTTATAACTAGACAGTTGTATAAACAAGTGTGTGTGTGACATGTATTCACAGGAGTTTATGAAGGAAATATAAACAATGCATGATGTTTATTTACAAGAGTTTATGAAGTAAATATAAGCAAGTGTCTGTGAAACGAACGTTTAAAACGAGCGTAACTTGATTATTTACAAGTTTGAATTGTGTACAAGGAAGTAAGTATGTGCACGAATGAGTATTTATGTACAGGAGATGTGGATGTACATAGGAGGGTTGGGACTTACACCATAAGGGTGGCCCATTGGTTTAAAAGCAGTTTCACCGTGAATAATGCTCCTTTCAATACCAATGGTATTCAGTGTATATACAGACGAAACGGAAACAAACGATCGAAGTTTATCTGTGTTTGAGTCTTTACAGAAGTGTCTGTATTATGTACAGGTAAAAAATTTGTATGTATATGGAAAGAATTTGATATGTACAAAGAAAATAAGTATGTACATAAAGAATGTTGGTTGGGACTTACACCGTAAGGGAGGCCCATGATCGGTTAAGAAAAACGAGAGAAAACGAATTCGGTTTTATCGTTTAATCGGATCGATCATGGAAAAAGATGCAAGTTTGATGAAAAGTTTTGAAGAATGGTTTTGAAAGTGTTTTTGAAATGTGAAGTTTACTTATAAGAAGTTTTGAGAAGAATCGGGATTCGAAAGTTTGAAAAAAAATCACCTTTAAAGGTGTTTTGAAAAGTGCTCAAAGTACCGTTTTCGACTCGATCAAAATATAATCGGATGAAAGTTTTTTCTGAAAATTTTTGCACTATCCTAAAATAGATACATTAATTGACAAGTGTACAAAAAATCATCTCAAAATGAGGAGTTTTGATTGGTTTTAAAAAATGTCAAAGTTTGTAAAAAATAACAAAAGTTTGGTAAAAAAATGGTCCCAAGGAGGCTTGAACCCGGGACCATTAGGCATGGCAAGAGAGACTTAAGAGTGAGCTGGAAACCGCTGGGGAGGCAATACATCCGTGTATTGTGTTCAAAATATGAAATTATATTTTAAACTCTTATTTTAAATTTGAAAACACGCGCGCAAGCTTCATCATCTTCTCCAATCTTCAATCAGCCATGGATTTCGTGTTTCATGATGAAATCAAACGATGTAAAGATCAAACTTGCTCGCCTCAAGCCCAGGAACATGATGGCACTCTTTAATTTCATTTATTTTAAGCCCAGAATGATTAAATTTATGAAGAACACGAAGAACCCTAAAACTGAAAAACCTAATTGAAATCGTGTATGGTTGATGATTTATTCAATTGATTGAGGGTTAATGATCGTGGATAGTGCAGAAAACAAATGGCCAAGAGTTTTTTTCAATTGAATCAAGAAATCATGGAGTTCGAGTTTGAAGTTCTTACCTGTTGAAGCTGGAATCGAAAACTGGATTGGAGTATTTCCAGTTGTTGTTTGAGGATTGCTTGAGCACCAACGGCCTCTATGGAAGGTGTATGATCACCCTGCTTGCTCTGGAATAATCTGAAACTCTCTACCCAAGTCGACCTGCATAAGCTCAAAGTTGAACTTTGAATTCTGGGTTAGAGGTGTTACAATTTGTTGTTTATGATCTGCATCATGTCTATGATGTATGTGGATGATGTTTGAGTGAAAAGATCACAACTTGTTTGAGCCAAACATCCAATTCAATAGTTAAGGCAGTTTTGCAAGTTTTGGAAACATGAAAAGTGAAATATGTTTTTTAGCTTTCCTTGTGTTGATCTTATGTTTCAAACATGTTATATATTGATTATAAGATATGTTAGACACCAAAATTCTTCATGGTTTTCACAAATTTTCAAAATTGCAAGAATTCTCAATTTTCACTATGTTTCTTGAATTTCAAGTAAGAAGAGAGAAAGCATGTCTTGGCATTACTTTGGTGTAGTTTGAATGGCAAGAAAGACCTCTATTTATAGGCCATGAGTTCTGAAATATAATTGAGAAAGTTTGGCCATTGGTAAATTTGACTTGCCTTAGAGGGCAAGGAAGTCATTTTTGCATTAAATGCAAAAGGAAACTTCCTTTTAACCATGGTTAGTTCTTACCTTGATCCTATCCTTTTATAATTACTTCTCACTGATTTTTATCAGCTATAGTCTATCCTTGCAAGGTGGCATGTGTTCTAGAAGAAGAAAATGCAAAGTGACCTATAATCTTGAAGTTTTGAACTTGAAATCCATGGTTATGGAGCCTTATGTTTCAAAATCAAAAGTATAGCTAGACTCCATGGATTTGAGAGTTCTTGGACATTTTGGAAAGCTTGTTTCAAGGGATACAACTTTCATGTTTTGAGTTTTTTCCAATTCAAAGTGGAACTATGTGAAAAAATGCCATGAAGTTTGGAAAAAGTACAAAATTTTAACACTTGAAAATTTTTCTAAGTGTTAGAAATTTTGACTTTTTGTTGACTTTTCCAAATTCTTTGATTTTTTATGATCAAGATGGATCATTTGAAGTATTTTGATGATGGAAAAAGTTTTTTTTGGAAAAAGTTGACCAAAAGTCAAAGTTTGACTTTTCTGTGCAGATGAAATTTCATCAGATGTTTCAAAAATTGACTGATGAAGTCTGTGAACTTTTGTTATGTTTTGAATCAAAAAATTAGGTCAAGATGTTGTATCTAAGATATGAAGATCAAACTCTAACCAAAAATGTCATTCATTGATCAGAAAATCAGAGATTGCACATCCTCGATCAAAACCCTAATTGGTCGATCCTTGATTGATCAATGAGAAAAGTTGGATATCTGATGATCAGAGGTTGATGGTTTGATCAAGATAGATCAAATGAAGTGAGTAAAACTCAAACCCTAATTGCTTGCCTCTTGAATCAGATGAAAATTTGATGAAACCCTAATTTTGACCTGTGAAAGCCACACCCGATTAATTCTGTTCTGAACTGTTAGTGATGCAATGATGCAAATGTAAGGTGGTATATTAGGTCAAAAATTGGGGTATGACACTCGCTACAAACCTTCCCCAGTGGAATACACATTTTCCTCCCCTAGTCCAGACATTCCAAGCTTCATCACGTTAGTCCCCGAGCAGTGATCCCAACCAGCTGAACCTTGTTACATCAGTCTCCGAGCAGTAACGGTTCATCTCTAGCAGAGATATTCATCCCCAGCAGAATATCTTTCAGTAATCGTCATTCCCCCCGGCAGAAGCAATGTCCAGACTCGAAACTTGGTCAGATAGTGCATCGGAGGAAACCTACATCTTTTATTACCAGCCAGAGATTTCGACGGGCTCCAAATCCTTCTAACCCGGTCTCCCAGCAACAATCAAATACTCTCCAATAGGATCTATGCGCAAGATCCCCAGTAGAGCGCCTCCTAAATTTTCCCAGCAGGGTCTATACACGAGATCCTCGGTAATGTACCTCTCGGTCTCTACCATCCTCAGCAGCGTAGTATCTAGACTCGAAACTTGGTCAGATAGTGCATCGGAGGAATCCAGGATATCTTTCTTCTCTTTCAAAAGCAGGGTTTCCATCCGTTTCGTCCCCAAATAGAAGCCAGAAGTCCCCAAGAAGAACATCCACGTCTTCTTCAAAATGGATATGTTTTGAAATACTGACATCTATCATTCATACATTATTCATGAAAGTCGTAACTTATGCATAATGTCATTCATACACATTGTCATGCATCATAATCTACATAAGACTAACCATATTCTATCAAAGTTTCTTTTGTTTTCCCAAAACAGTGAAAATCTGAAACAACAGTCCAGATTAATACCCGCCGACGGAAACCCTATCGAACGATCGCCTAGTTGTCCTCCGACAACAGATCCAGGATTAATGCCCGAAGCTAGACGGGAAACCCTATCCAAACGATCACCCAGTTGTCCTCCGACGTGATCGACACCGATGCAACAGGCTATCCACTTTCCGACTATTATCCTCTCGTAATAATCAAGTCGAAGATTTATTCGACTCTCTTATTATCAACAGTAGTCTCGGGTGACGACGGTTCCTTGATGGCATCTTAAGCCCATCTCCCACTATTTGTCCTCTCTCCACTTTCGTATCGCATATTTGGTTAAAACCAATACAAACCAATAACTTCATTCAAAGATAAGCACGAAGTCTAACGTACGACTCTCCTGATGGCATCTTAAGCCCATCTCGTGTTCTTACCTTTGAACATCTACAGCCTGACGGTTCGTTCAACATCGCCTTCCGATGGCATCTTAAGCCCATCTCCGACGACTCCTACTGGCGACGCTTGGGTCTAACGTACGACTTATCCCCGGTGAAGTCCGGCCTCCAAATGGCATCTGAAGCCCATTTCATCAATAAGTGGTGTGAGTGTTCAATCATCTTCTACCTTTAGGTCACGAAGACAAGCATGCCAATCTAACCCCTCCAGTACAAGAAGATTGAACAGGGGCAGCTGTCATACCCCAAAATTTTCCCTCCCACTTCTCAAGGCATTTCATACATCCATACTCAAGGATTCCTCAAGGGTTGATCAGACAAACCCTCTCCTAGACAATCAACCCAAACTAGGGTTTGGATATCCTCAGATCCAGATGGATTTCCAACATCTCCAATGTTCATCATGTATCCTCATATGCTTCAAAGAATCTCCATGTCAAGTTTCAAGCCTTACAAGTCAAGTTTTAATTGCTCGATGGTCGGTTGAAAATGGACAAAAGTCAATCGTGGTCAACAACATACTTCATGATTTTTGGTCAAAATCCATATTTTGAAGTGATATTCATCATTTGATCATGGGTTGATCATGATTCATCAAGAAAACTCAAGATTCGATCAAAAGTCAAACTTTCCAAATTAGGGTTTTCTAGGGAAAAATCAACTGAACTTTGACTGAGCATAACTTTCTCATAATTTATCAAAAAAATTTCCACCACCTCTCATTTTTAATAGAATTCAATTCTCTACAACTTCATGTCTCACAAGCATGGTCAAAAAATGCTTCATTTTGAAGATATGGATCAAAACATTACAGGTCCTTTTCAAAGTCAACAAAAAGTCAAATTTTTGTATTGAAGTGATATTGAGCATGGAAACTCCAATTGAGATGAAACCAAATAGGTTGTTTAGAGGACATCTAGAGCTTTCTAAAAAGTCCAAGAACACTCAAAAATGTTGAAAATTGAGCAAGATAAACCTTGTACAATTTGGGCATTTTTGAAGAATTGCACAAAGGAAAATATCTGACAAAATCCAATTTTTTCCAAATAGGCCTATAATTTTATGATCCAAACTTGATCATAATATTATTTGAGACCACTTGATGCCTTGCCACGACCACTTTCTATTTTTTTGATTTATTTTTGAATTTAAAAGCACTTAATTCAAATTTAAATTAAATAAAATATGAAAACAAGGTATAATTTAAGTTGGGTTGGTTTTTTATCAAGCTTGAGGACCAAGGAAGCCCACACAACTTGCCAAATTCGTGCTAGCTCATGCAAGGAAAGAAAAATCAAATTTTGAAAAGATTTGATTTGATTTGAAAGAGAAATTATTTTGCATTGAAGAGGATATCTTTTTTCATTCTTTTTGCTTCATTCCTTCACTCTATAAATACACAACACATTCACAAAGACCACAGACGAAACCCTAGCCTCTTGAAGCAACCCTATTTTCTCAAATTTTTCTCAAAAGTTGGCAAAATCGAATGTTTCCACCACTTTTTCCACCATTGTGTTCCCGAGGTAATTTGGAGGTAAGTACACATCATTATCCATGGTTGAAACCGCATGAATCGAGCCATATATGAAGATACATAATCATATTTTTATTGAATTCGAACTTTAATATTGTGTTTTAATCGAAACTAACCGCTCTAATGTGATCACGAGACATCATAGACAAGATCCGGGCCATCGCTCATAAGCTTGAACGTCCAAATCGCTTTTGCCATGTTTAGGGTTTCTTGAACTCTTCGAATCGCTTATCCAGAACTTTCGTGCAAAACTAACACCACCATTGAACTCACAATGGTCGAATTAGGGGGGGTATCCTTTGCCATTTATTTTTGTTATTTTGTGTTTGATGTTTTGGCTAGTGAGAAGACGATCGAGTTAGGCTCCGCGCGTTGATCGAACGGAGACCGCGAGGCATGCGTGGCGCGATTCTCGATTTGTCCATTCATAATACCTGGGTCCCATGCGTGTTGACTGTGTTTGAATTTCAAAATATAACACGTGTATCCCTTATAACCATTTATTTCCAGATGATAAACACCAAGTGCTCTTGGCTCAGATGGCAAAGGTGTTTTTCCGGAGGGTGAGTTCGATCCCTGGCTGTGACATTCCTTTTTACCACTTTGCAAAAAACTAACTTTTTCTATTTCTTATTTTTCTTAATATTTTCATCTTAATTTAATTAATCTTCAAACATTTTTTTTCATGCATTTAAAAATCACCAAAAATATTTTCCTTTTGCATTTTAATCAGAAAAATGTTTATTTAATTTTTGACATTAAAATTAATATTTTTGCATGCATATTTTAATTAATTGCTAATTAACCATTATATCGACTTTTAATTGCTTTTAATTATCGAAATCGATTCAGAAAATTACCAAAAAATTATCTTATCATCTTATTGGCATTACTAACCTAAAACTTTTTTCCTCATTCAAAAATCATGCTTTTACTAACTTTTTTCCTCTTCTGCAATTTTCGATTATGCTATGTGTTGTAACGCTTTGACGATTTTTTCTTTTCAATATTATGTAACCGCCTATGGGATGTAATAGTTTAATTAGGACTTTACTTTCCGTTTATTATGTAATTGCCCCAAAGCCATGTAATAGCGTAGGACTTTACTTTTCCGCACTTTATTTTCCGCAATTTATTTTCCGCACCCTATAAACTGCTAGTAATTAGGCGTATGGCAAGATAAAATTGGACATAGATCACTCATAATTTCAAGATAACATATATCCGAATTTAACACACTCTATCACACATGCACCCTTAGGTATTTCTCTCGTTTACGAATACAAATGGTCAAGTCCCTCGAACGTAGAGATATCCTAGCACTGTTGCCTACAAATATATCATCATAGTCCCTTCGATACAAAGATCATAAGACCCACAATGTCACCTACGAAAACATGATCTCGTCCCTCGATTGTTGCCTACGAAAAGTGATTGTCGTCCCTTCGATTGTGCTAGGATACTCCTACAAGTTGCCTTCTATGACCATCCGATGTCCCTTCGAATGTCCCTTCTACATCCAACGAATAGAGTTACCTACCAACTAATGGTATGGATAGCGCTATTCTAAAGGAACGTAAAACAACACAAAAATGACCATTCTGAGTAGGCAATAAGACTTTTAGTTGCTTGCTCAATCAAATACTTTTCACACCACACACTTTTGTCAAAGTTCAAACTCTTTTCAAAAATGAAACATTTCCGAACACTTTGTATACATTCCTACATGAATCATTACAAAGTCAAAGCGAAATGCCTTTTCAAAACATTTTTGTCAAACACAGAAAGCACTTTTTTTAAAATGATCTAAGAGCAACTAAGAGCCCGTAGATAACTACAGATGGAAAGGGGTGCTAATACCTTCCCTTTTAATAACCTTCTCCTTACTCGTAATCTAACGAAGGTCTTTTTCTCTCTTTTCACCTTCCCTTAATTGGATAAAAGAAAAGTCATCTTGCTATTCGCAACATTTATAAAAGCAAAACAAATTCTCAAAGTCAGTTCACCGTATTACACTACTAAGATGTACCATGACTTGAAAAATTTATTTTGGTGGTCTGGAATGAAAAAGGAAATTGCTGAGTTTGTTTATGCTTGTTTGGTTTGTCAAAAGTCAAAGATTGAACATCAAAAATCGTTAGGATTGATGGAGCCGTTGTTTGTTCCGGAGTGGAAATGGGATGGCAGTTCTATGGATTTTGCATCGGGTTTTCCAAGGACAGCGAAGAATCGTGATTCTATTTAGGTTATTGTTGATCGGTTGACGAAATCTGCTCACTTTATTCCGATAAGAATGGATTATCCGATGGAAAGGTTGGCAGAATTGTATGTTGAGAAGATTGTAAGTTTGCACGGTATTCCTTCTAGTATTGTGTCGGATAGAGATCCTAGGTTTACGTCCAAGTTTTGGACGGGGCTGCAAGAAGCTTTGGGTACTAAGTTAAGGTTGAGTTCCGTTTATCATCCGCAGATAGATGGTCAGACGGAGAGAACAATTCAGTCGTTAGAGGAGTTGTTGAGAGCTTGTATGTTGGAGAAAGGTGGAGCTTGGGATAATTATTTGCCATTGATTGAGTTTACCTACAACAATAGTTTTCATTCGAGTATTGGTATGGTTCCGTTTGAGGCATTGTATGGTAGGAGGTGTCGATAATCGCTGTGTTGGTACGAATTTGGAGAAAGTGCGTGATTGGACCGAGATTGTCCAATGTGCTTAAAAGATCAAGATGATTCGAAGAAGATGAGAGCTTCGTAAGAGTTATCATGATAAGAGGAGGAAGGATCTTGAGTTTAGTGAAGGAGATCATGTGTTTATGCGAGTTACTCCGATGACTGGTATTGGTCGAGCCTTGAGGTCAAAGAAGTTGACTACGCATTGTCATACCCCAAAATTTGCCCTCCATCTTTTCAAGATATTCCATACATCCATGCTCAAGGATTCTTCAAGGGTCGATCGACAAACCCTCTCCTAGACAATCAACCCAAACTAGGGTTTGGTATTTCTCAGATCAAGATGGACTTCCAACATCTCCAATGGTCTTCATGCCTCCTCATATGCTTCAAAAATTCTCCATGTCAAGTTTCAAGCCTCACAAGTCAAGTTTCCTCGACAATTGCTCGATGGTTGAAAATCATTGTATTGACAAAAGTCAATCGTGGTCAACATACCAAACTTCATAATTTTTGGTCAACATCCTCATTTTGAAGTTACATTCATCATTTGATCAAGGGTTGATCATGATTCATCAAGAAAACTCAAGATTTGCTCAAAAGTCGACTTTCTAAATTAGGGTTTCTTAGTGAAAAGTCAACCAAACTTTGACTGAGCATAACTTCTTCATACTTTCTCGTAAATTTTTCCACCACCTCTTGTTTTGAAGGAAATTCAATTTCTACAACTTCATGTCTCACAAGAATGTTCAAAAATGCTTCATTTGGAAAGTATGGATCAAAACATTATGTGTCCTTTTCAAAGTCAACAAAAGTCAACATTTTGTTTTGAAGATATATTGAGCATGGAAACTCCAATTGAGATGAAAGCAAAGAGGTTGGTTAGAGGTATATTAGAGCTTTCCAAAAAGTCTAATAACACTCGAAAATGTGGAAAATTGAGCAAGATACACCATTCACAAGTTGAGCAATTTTGAAGAAGTGCACAAAGAGAAATACTTCTAAAAATCAAAATTTTTGCAAATGGGCTTACTTTTTCTTCATCCAAACTTGTTCCTTATACAATTAGGAATATCCAAGCCCAATGCCACGAATTTTATTTTATTTTTCTATTTAATTTGTATTTTATTCATTTAAATACAAATTAAATTCAAAAAAAGTATAAAATCAAAATTAATTGCAAATTTGATTTTTCTCTTCCTTGAGATCCAAGCAACCCAATAAAGCCAAGAAATTTCAAATTTGATTGGATATGGCAAGAATTGATTGAAATTGATCAAAGAAGAGAAAATTTGATTTGGTACAAAATCAAATATATTTTGCATTGATTGATGATTGATTCTTTCTCAAATCAGCTCCAATTCCATCTACTATATATATACAATACACACCACACGAATTAGGATAGAAAAATTGGCTGGAGAAACCCTATTCAAGCTCAAAAAATCTGTGCTATACAAGCTACTAGTAACCTGGGATTTAGCTCGTTTCAATTGATTCCAAGCACTCAAATACATTCCTTGATACCTCCTAAATCGATCCAGACCTTCACATTGTCCAAAAGCATCAAGAATCAAGCAAATACGATTTCGGTTTGTTCTTATTTTTCCAAAATCAAATTCTGTTTATCATGCATTATTAATGAGTTTTGATGTTTGTTTTGTGTTTAGAATGAAGCTTGCAAACTTTCTGGATGGTTTAATTGTATTTCTATGGCCGGAAACATGATATGCCATGATTAGGGTTTCGGTCACGTTTAGGGCTTCTAATTAGGATAAATTGACCAAACCGATGCCATCGGGATGTTCATGGACCAAGACGAGTCGAACCATGGCTTTAGATTTCATTTATATTATGTATGTGATTTTTGATTTAGTTAGGGTTATAGCGTCGAACCAAAGCCGACGAAAGTTCCTTAATTTGAATTGAAGAAGATGAAGTTTGCGGGGACGAGGCAATCGTGGAGCGACACTTGTTTGTAAACAACTCGCTGCTTCAATGACACGCACCCACCGGATGGCAAAGGCGTGGGGTTGTGAAAGGAATGTCTCCAGTTCGATCCCTGGCCATGGCATTTGATTTTCACATGTTTGCAAACTTCTTTTCATATTTTCCTTATTTTCTTAATATTTTACATGCATTTTAATTTATTTCAATAATTTTTATCATGCATTAAAAAAACACAAATTTTTTTTTTCTTTTTGCATTATTTTCAGAAAATGTTTATTTAATTTACAAAATTAAAAAATATTATTTTGCATGCATATTTAATTTAATTGTTAATTTATCATTTAAATCACATTTAATTGTTTTTTAATTATTAAATTATCTCCAAAAAATCCCAAAAAATTATTTTAGCATATTAATGTTATTTCCAGCATGAAATATTTTTCTCATTTAAAAATTATTATTTTTGCTAACATTTTTCTCTTGTTCGATTTCTTTGAATTTCCCGATTTCTCATCTTTTCACAGGTTATCTTGTTTCGGACGATTTCTTTTTATCGTTTTCTTTTTTCCAATTATGTAATTGCTCATGGGATGTAATAGCTTAATTAGGGTTTTTATTTTCCGCACGTTTAAATTATGTATCTGCCCCAAAGCCATGTAATAGCGTAGGATTTATCTTTCCGCACTTTACCTTTCCGCATTTTAATTTCCGCACCCTATAAACTGCTAGTAATTAGGCATGTATGGCAAGACTAAAATTGAACACAACTCACTCTAATTTTCAAGATAACATGAATCTGAATCAACACACTTTTTCACACATGCACCCCTTAGGGTAATTCTCTCTCGTTGCCTTTACGAATTCAAATGGTCAAGTCCCTCGAACGTAGAGGTATTCTAGCACCGTTGCCTTCAAAACAAATCATCATAGTCCCTTTGATACAAAGATCATAGACCCACGATGTCGCCTACGAATACATGATCTTGACCCTCGATTGTCGCCTACGAAAAATGATGATAGTCCCTTCGAATGTGCTAGGATACTTCCTACAAGTTGCTTTCTATGACAATCCGATGTCCCTTCGAATGTCCCGCTTACATCCAATGAATAGAGTTACCTACCAACTAATGGTATGGATAGAGCTATTCTAAAGAAGCGTAAAATAACACAAAAACGACCAATTCTGAGTAGGTAATAAGACTTTTAGTTGCTTGCTCTATCAAAATACTTTTCACACCTCACACTTTTGTCAAAGTTCAAACTCTTTTCCAAACAAAACATTTCCGAACACTTTGTAAACATTCCTACATGAATCATTACAAAGTCAAAGCGAAATGCCTTTTCAAAACATTTTTTGTCAAACACACAGAAAGAAATTTTAAAGTGATCTAAGAGCAACTAAGAGCCCGTAGATAACTACGGATGGAAAGGGGTACTAATACCTTCCTTTTCATAACCTTCTCCTTACTCGTAATCTAACGAAGGTCTTTTCTGTACTTTTACCTTCCCTTAATTGGATAAAAGAAAAGTCGGTGGCGACTCTTGCTATCCGCACATTTGCGATACAAAAAACCTACAAAGTCAGTTCACCGTGTTACAGAACTGGCGACTCTGCTGGACGACACCCTAAAGAGAGAATGCCTTAGGGATTTTTAGATCATCTTTACTGTTTTCTGTTTGACTTGCTTGCTTTATCTTTAAGGGTTGCTTGGGTATTCTATTGTTGGGGATCCTACACCGGATCCGGTTTCCTTTTAGGTAAGTAGCAATAATCGTCATGACCGTTAGATGTATATCGAAACGGTCAACATGATGGCTATGTTAGTGTGACACTTTGGATATCCTGATACTCTTCATTTCCAAGTTGAGGATAGTATTTGGCTTCTGCGTGGTGTCATCAAGCACTAACTAAACTTTAAGAACCTTAATTGACCCATCTTGGCCATTAGAAGGTAGTGAGATGGCGGCTTTGGTGCGACTAAGGTTGGTTGATACTCGATGCTACGCCATTGAGATCGACTTTGGGATATTTTCGGTCGACCACTTGGTAGTCGATTGAAATAAACGCCTACGAGAAAGATCAATGATGTGAGATTCCTAGAACCTACTATTATAGGACAGATGAACCAACTCAAACTTTTGGTGGGTAATCACCTATACCTCATGCAAGCCTTAAACCTAGGCTCATTGTGTGAATTGTTTGTGTGCTAAACATGACATCATGCCATCATTGCATTGCATATCATTTCTAACTATTTCAAGGACCTAGGATTTATCTTTGCTCGCTTTGTAGGGATTATGGCTTCTAGAAAGACTATCCGAATCAACTTCATGGGTGTACCTTCTCACTCAAAGAATTGGTTTTAGAGATTCCCGATCATGCTCAGTTCATCAAAAGACATGGTTATCTACTTGACTTGGTTATCTCCGGTTTTGAAGAAGATATGATGCATGTCCTTTTCAGCTTCTTTGATCCGAAACACCATTGCTTTACATTCCTGCACTATCGTTGGTTCCTACCTTGAAGAGTTCTCTAAGCTACTTGGGGTACCTATTCTTGACCAAATGCCATTCACCGGTTTGGAAAAGGTTCCTAAGTACGAAGACATCACATCTGCCTTACATCTTAAGCGCTCAAACATTGAAGCCAATTGGGAAACCAGAAGTGGAGTTAAGGGTTTACTTTCCAAGTTCTTAATTAAGAAAGCCCGAGAATTCCTCAAAGTTATGAGTTTCCATGCATTTGAAGATATTGTGGCCTTGCTAATCTATGGTTTGGTTCTATTTCCTAACTCGGATCAATTCATAGATGTCAACGCCATTAAGTTGTTTCTTACCCGCAATCCTGTGCCTACTTTACTTGGAGATATTCTGCATTCTCTCCACACTCCGTACTGTCAAAAGACAAGGAACTCTCATGTGTTGTATACCGTTACTTTCCAGGTGGTTTATTTCGCACCTTCCTCCATCTTTGAAGAATGAACAAAGGTTGAGATGGTCTCAAAGGTTAATGTCACTCTCTCATTCAGATGTCCGTTGGAGTCTTTTCTCTCAAAAGGACTACACATTCATTGAGCGTTGTGGGGAATTCCCTAATGTACCACTACTTGGTATAAAGGGAGGTATTACTTACAACCCTTCTCTAGCTCTACGTCAGTTTGGTTTTGCCCGAAGAGATGGTCCACATGATATGCTTCTCCAAGACATTGTGTTCGACTACAATCATGATCTCCAGAATTATCGACGAAGGTTCATACACGCTTGGGGCATGGTAAAGAAGACTGATACAAAGACCTTGGGGCACCAGAACTCCATTCCTTGGGAACCTTACCTCAAATGGGTGCGAGCTCGAGCGGAACCTTACCAGTAATTATGGAACCTGTTGCTATAGGTGACGTACCCTATACTATTCTCCATCCTGACATGCCTACTGATTTTGAAGACTTGAAGAGATCCTGGATTCAGCTTAAAGAAGAAAGGGATACCTTTGAAGCTCAGTGTTATGCAAGTGAGAAGAAAGTGCTAGAGTTGACAAAGCTACTTCACGAGGAGCGGAACATCAATGCCTACCTCGGCACCAAGAGGAAGCGCCCATGGGAGACTTAGAGCTCTCGGATTTATATGTTTTCTTTTATTGTTTTGAACTATATTTTGTACTTAAAAAGAATTAATAAAAAGAGAACTAATAAATGTTTGTTCGTGCTTGTTTAACAAATTTAAATCTCTAAGGTCCTTGAAAACATTGCATTGCATTCGCATAAACATTGCATATCATAGCATAACATTGCATCACAGGTACATTGAAGATTGATTTTCTCATTCTCTCGCTATTTATTTTAGCAGAAATGGCTCTTGAACAGTCCGTCAAAGATCTCCAGGCTCAGAATGCTCAGTTCCAACAGATGTTCACCAGTTTGGTCCAAGGCTAGGAAGATCTGAAGAAGCTCATCAACAGAAAGAAGAAGGTTGTTGGTCTTCTCAACATGGGCAGACGCTACAAAGGTGGTCCTAAGAGGGTCAGTCAGATAGAGCTCTCTGAAGGAAGTGTCAAGAATGAGGGGAGTGTCGAGGGTAATGAAGATGACCAACGTGAGCCTAAGAAGGAGGGAGAAGATTGCTCTGACCATAGCCAGTACTCTGATGAAGATGACAAGTACAAGCAACTTGAAGACCGCCTGAATGCTGTGGAAAACCTAAAGATGTCCGGGTTGAATTTCGATGATCTGAGCCTTGTCCCTGGTGTGGTGATTCCTCCTAAGTTCAAAGTTCCAACTTTTGCCAAGTATGATGGCATGTCTTGTCCGAAGCTGCATTTGAAGTCCTATGTTCAGAAGATCAATCCCCACACTGATGATAGAAAGTTGTGGATGCACTATTTTCAAGAGAGTTTGTCCGGAACTCAGTTGGAGTGGTATTATCAGCTAGAGAATGACCGTATCCGTACCTGGAGTAACTTAGCAGATGCTTTCTACAAGCAATATGAGTACAATGCTGAATTGACACCCACTCGCATGCAACTACAGAGCATGTCTATGGGTCGTGATGAGAAGTTCAAAGAGTATGCTCAGAAATGGAGAGATTTAGCAGGCAGAGTTCAGCCACCCTTGTCCAATAGGGAATTGGTTGATATGTTTATGGGAACACTGATAGGCCCGTTCTTCAATCGTCTGATTGGAAACTCTTCAGCCAGATTCACCGAGTTGATATTGACAGGAGAGCGTATTGAAGCTGGTATCAAAAGTGGAAAGATTCAGATAGAGACATCTTCGAATGCTGCAAAGAGATCTTTTGGTGGTAAGAAAGAAACTAATGCTGTGTATGGTCAGAAAAGCCGAGCCAAGACCGACCGTGCTCAACTGTGGGGGTTGTGATCTCCAATCCTACATCAAGACAACCTCCGAGACAACGCGAGCCGTAACGCCACGAAGACAGATTTAAGATCAACATGCCTTTGTCGCAAGCCTTGCAACACATGTTGAAAGTAGAGCTGATAACCTTGAGGGATCCTCCTCAAAACATCAACACTTCCTCTCCGAGATACAATCCTAATGCTAAGTGTGCTTACCATTCCAATAGCCCTGGACATAACACGATGATGGGCTCAAGAACAAGATTCAAGACATGATTGAAGCGATTGAGTTTGACCCTCCTGTTGAGACCCCGAATGTGATCAATGCGCCTATGCCTAACCATGACAAGAGTTCCAATTCTGTTGGTGATGATACTTACGTTTTCAACATAGATGACCTGACCATTCCTCTGATGACTGTTAAGAAGAATTTGCTGCAAGCCGGTGTCAATCCAGGATGCCCAGAGAATTATCGTTGGTGCCCATCTGTACCTGATGGTTGTGCTTGGTTAAGAAGATGTGTTCAGTGCATGATGGATAACCGTGAGATACTATTTCTAAAACCACCTGCGTAAGCGTGTGAAGATATGTCTAAATCAAGATCAAAGATGTGAACGCACCATCTGTGGGATACCTGGGGCAGCCAAGTGGAAAGTATGATTACATGGTGAAGTACACTGTTCCTGAAAGCTACAAGATTCCTATTGAAGATGTTAAGGTAACCGGATGGGGTGACGATTTCCCAGAAGACTGTGCTGATGTTGACACTATAAGGATTTCCTCTGCTGATCCTGTGCCTAGAGTGGCACCTCTCATTATTACTTCTCCCGGACCAGTTCCATATTCCTCTAACAAGGCTATCCCTTGGAATTATGGAGCTGATGTTTACTATCATGGCGTCAAGCAAGACCCTATGACCATTAAAGATCTTATAGTCGAAGCTACCATTCCTGACGTTGACAACATCACCGGATCAAGTAAAGTGACTAGAACCGGAAGGGTTTTCTCTCCAGAAATCTCTCCTCCAAAAGACACCACGGCTCCAGCTTGCATTCCAGCTATTCAACCCATTCCCCAAGCTAGAGGGAAAGAACCAGTGACTCATCCTGCTCAACCAGAAGTACCAAAGGAAGTTGCTAAAGACACCTCCAAACAAGAAATGGAGGAAATTCTGAAGATTATCAAGAAGAGTGACTACAATGTTGTGGAACAGTTAGGGCAAACTCCGTCCAAGATCTCCATGCTTGCTCTGCTCTTGTGCTCTGAGGCTCATGCTAACGCCTTGGTGAAGTTTCTGAAGAATGCTCACGCATGCAAGACACTACCACCGACCTTGAAGTTTGTATTGCTAGCCTGGCTGCCAACAACGGTCTAGGCTTCTCTGATGCTGATTTGACTCCTGCCGGAAG
Organism: Vicia sativa; assembly: GCA_021764765.1. Classification (NCBI taxonomy): domain Eukaryota; kingdom Viridiplantae; phylum Streptophyta; class Magnoliopsida; order Fabales; family Fabaceae; genus Vicia; species Vicia sativa. The sequence continues at coordinate 151,018,287 of CM038793.1, read as the reverse complement.
GAAACATAACAAAGCCTTGCACATCTCTGTTGAGTGCAAGGGCACTACCTTGTCTCATGTTTTGGTTGATACCGGTTCTGCTCTAAATATCCTTCCAAAGACTACTTTTGATCGACTTGATATCGAAGGGTTGGTTCTGAGACCCAGTGATATAATTATGAGAGCTTTTGATGGTTCTAAGCGAACAGTGCTTGGAGAGCTCATTCTGCCAGTCAAAGTCGGTTCCCAGACTTTCGACTCTACTTTCTTTGTCATGGACATCCGTCCAGCTTACTCTTGCCTACTTGGATGCCCTTGGATACATGGGGCAGGCGCTGTTACCTCTACCTTGCATCAGAAACTGAAGTACCCGGTGAAAGGGAAGGTTGTTACAGTATGCGGTGAAGAGGAATATATGGTCAGTCATCTACAGTCATTCCGATATCTCGAGATGGAAGGTGAATTTGTCGAGACTCCCTGTCAAGCTTTTAAAACAATCCCCAGAGTCATGCCTATTGACTCACTCCCGGTTACACAAGCTCCGCCTAGGATGGCCTCGCTGAAAGATGCTCAAGCCGCTGTTGAAGGAGGATGTAGTTCTATTTGGGGACAGCTCCCTGATCTTCCTTTCAAATCTGACAAGACTCGTTTAGGCTTCACCATCAAAGGTCTGAAGATGATACGCCGCGAACGTGCCGGCCAACTTCCTTTCCGCATCAGCCAAAGTGGAATCCATGCTATAGAAGACGACGACAACGACCTCGACATCAACAAGTGAATCTTCCCAACTCCAGACAGTGGACTCAGCAATTGGAAGACTTAAGACGTCATACCAATCTCCTTTAGTCAGGAGTAATTGCTCTTGTTTTGTTTTGCTTTTCGTATTTCTTTATGTTTTGAACAATAAACTTTGAAAGCCTAGTGCCTTGCCCGGGGCATCATGGCTCGTTTGTGATGGTTATTATCTGTCATTTGCATATTTTCATTCAATAAAATCGTTGGACTTTTGCATTTAATTGTTGCTTTTCTTTTACTTTATCACCCCTTCAAAAGCTATGTGTTTCTTACACACCCACGTGATACACCGCAGAATCACTCGAATCTCGTTGATAACTATGCTATTGCTAAATATGACTTCGATAATCCGATCTACCAAGTCAAGACGAAAGTGAGGAAGATTGTGAAGTGCCGGAGAACTTGTCGATCAGAAGAAGATCGAGTTATACAGCCACGCAAAGAGCAAGTTGAGGTTGTGAATTTGGGTACTGATGAAGATAGAAAAGAGATCAAGATAGGAGCGGGTCTTGAGAACAGTGTTAAAGAAAGATTGGTTTAGATGTTACGAGACTACATTGAGGTTTTTGCTTGGTCGTACGAAGACATGCCGGGTTTAGACATTGATATTGTGGCACACCGACTGCCGACAAAAGAAGGTTTTCTCCCTGAAATGTAGGTCTGGTCGATGCGCCCCGAGATGTTAGAGAAAATCAAAGCCGAAGTTATGAAGCAGTTCAACATCGGTTTCTTAGTTGTTACTTCCTATCCACAATGGGTTGCGAATGTGGTTCCTGTACCTAAGAAGGATGGTAAGGTACGAATGTGTGTGGATTACAGAGATCTGAACAAAGCGAGTCCGAAAGACGATTTTCCCCTCCCTCATATTGATGTTCTGGTTGACAACACCGCCAAAGATAAGGTTTTCTCCTTCATGGATGGTTTCTCCGCCACAATCGATCAAAATGGCTCAAGACATGGAGAAGACTACTTTTGTTACACAAGGTACTTTCGCTACAAGGTTATGCTGCTCGGACTAAAGAACGCAGCGCCACTTATCGTGCTATGGTGACGTTATTTCATGACATGATTCATCACGAGATAGAGGTCTACGCCGACATGATAGCTCGGTCACAAATCAAGAAGAACATCTTGATCATTTGCGTGTCTTTGATAGATCGAAGAAGTACAGACTGAGACTTAATCCTAACAAGTGTACCTTTGGAGTCAGATCCGGAAAACTTCTAGGGTTTGTTGTCAGTGGAGAAGGTATTGAAGTTGACCCCGCCAAGGTTAAAGTTATTCAAGAGATGCCAGCTTCCCGCACCGAGAAGTAAGTCAGTGGTTTCTTGGGCCGATTGAATTACATTGCCAGATTCATTGCACATCTAACTGCTACTTGTGAGCCAATCTTTAAGTTACTAAAGAAAGACCAAGTAGTGGAATGGAACGACGATTGCCAGATCGCTTTTGACAAAATCAAGGAGTACCTACAGAATCCTCCTATCCTAATGCCGCCTGCCGAAGGAAGACCTCTTATCATGTACTTGATGTTGTTAGAGAACTCAATGGGTGTGTGTTGGGGCAACATGACGAGTCTGGTCGAAAAGAGCACGCAATATACTACCTTAGCAAAAGTTTACCGATCGTGAAACAAGATACTCACAATGAGAAAACTTGCAACGCTTTTTGGCTGTCGTCGACTAAGACAAGATATGTTGACTCACACTACTTTGTTGATTTCAAGATGGATCCGATAAAATACATATTTGAGAAACCTCTCCGTAAGAATAGCAAGATGGCGATGATCTTGACCGAGTATGACATCCAAGACACTTCTTTAAAGCGATCAAAGGGAGTGTAGTAGCGATCATTTGGCTCATCAAGCCGTAGATGACTATCGCCTATGCAGTTCAATTTCATTTAAGATGTCTTACTAGTTATCGCGAAGAACTGTGCCCGGACAAAGGACCCGAACAAGGATCCCGATGGACCATGGTCTTTGATGGAGCCTCAAACGCACTTGGCAATGGCATTGACGCCATCATTACATCCCCTGCAGGCGGACATACGCCTTTCACCGCCAGATTATGTTTCAGTTGCACTAACAACATGGCCGAATACGAAGCGTGCATCATGGGTATCAAAGCTGCTATTGACTTAAGAATCAAGTTCTTGCAAGTGTATGGAGACTCAACTTTGGTGATCACCGATTAGTAGGATACGAAGCACTCGAATCTCATTCCGTATCGAGAACATGTTCTGAGTTTGATTCCCTACTTCGAAGAGATCACTTTCAACCACATTCCACGAGAAGAGAATCAGTTGGCAGACGCATTAGGTACTATGTCGTCTATGTGCAAGGTCAGATGGGACAACGAGGCTCCCCAGATCATCATTGAGAGGTTTGACGAACCAGCGTATTGTTATGAACTTGATACAGACGAGAAACCTTGGTACTACGACGTGAAGAGGTATCTTGAGACTCAGGAATATCCCGCACGGGCATCTGTCAATGATAAGAAGTTCATGAGAAGAATTTCATCCAAAATTCTTCTCAAAGAACGACATCTTATACAAGCGCAATCATGATTTGTGCATCTACTGTAGACCGAGAAATGGAACGATCATGGAAGAGTTAGGCGCATTTGGTACCCACTCTAGTGGACATACGATGGCTAAGAAGATTTTGAGAACAAAGTTACTATTGGTCCACCATGGAAGTCGACCGTCACCGCCACGCTCGATCTTGTCACAAATGCTAGATATATGCGACAAAGTGCACCTCCGACTCAATGTTCTAACGGCTCCTTGGTCTTTTGCAATGTGGGGCATTGACATGATCGGAGAAATCAAGCCCACAGCTTCCAATGGACATCGTTTCATCCTTGTGGCAATTGACTACTTTACCAAGTGGGTAGAAGCCCTCGCTCGCATTACCAAGAATGTTGTGGCTCGTTTCATCAAGCATAATCTTATCTGTCGGTATGGCACTCCTGAAAGGATTATCACGGACAATGGCTCTAATCTCAACAACAAAATGATCACCGAACTCTGCACGCAGTTCAAGATCAAGCATCACAACTCTTCTCCTTATCGGCCAAAGATGAATGGCGCTGTGGAAGCCGCCAACAAGAACATTAAGAAGATTATACAGAAAATGACAGTGACATACAAGGATTGGCATGAGATGTTACCATTTTCTCTTCATGGTTATCGCACTACAGTACGGACGTCAACAGGGGCAACCCCTTTCTCTCTTGTATACGGAATGGAGGCAGTCCTACCAAGTGAGGTCCAGATTCCCTCAACCAGAGTCCTCCAGGACGCGGAGTTAGGCGAAGACGATTGGATCCAAACTCGCCTTGACCAGATTAATTTGATTGATGAGAAACGGCTCGCATCCATCTGCCATGGACAAATCTATCAGAAGTGAATGATCAGAGCATTTAACAAGAAAGTCAAGCACCGAGTCTACCAAGTCGGTGATCTAGTAGTCAAGCACATCATTCTTCCACAAGGTGATCCCAAGGGCAAATGGACTCCCACCTACGAGGGACCGGTTGTAGTCAAGTCAGTGTTTTCTGGCGGAGCTATGATACTTAGCACCATGGATGGTGAAGACTTCCCACACCCTGTGAACGCAGACATAGTCAAAAAATACTACGCATAAAAGAGACCCGCTAGGTCGACGGACCTAGTTAAAAATAAGGGCATCCTGGCGAACCAAAATGGTTCGGGCAAAAGTTAAGGATAAATACAAAACATGTACACCCGGCAAGTCGAAAACCTGAAAAGGCGGCTTGGGCAAAAAAGGGTATCCCGGTAGACTGAAAACCCGAAAGGGCGGTCTAGGCAAAAGTTAGGGATTTAAGCGTACGACTATGTCTCGTCCAGATCACTTTCTTCCAGACTACTATCAGCATTCAAGATTCAAATGGCGAAAATTAATTCACTCACTTTCTACTAACAGCAAGGAGATGAGATATTGAAATATATGAGTACTAGCATAGTTGGAACTTAACGAGATGGTTTCCGCATAGCTTTTTACCTTTCTTGTGTACAAACTACTTGGCCATACGCCACATTTCAAATTAATACAAGTTCTTTCTCTTTGCAATTTTTTTTGCTGTTGTTGTTTGCATAAAGTCCAACGTTTTCTTTGAATGATTATATGCATTTGACCATAAAAATTTGTATACAAACATGCGAAAAGTGAACATACAAAAGTAATTACTACAGGCTCCAGGAATCGAGATGACGACGAAAGTCACCAAAACATTTTCCCCACAGAACATGGTCCCCGCAGAGGTGTCACTCACAACAAACCTTCCCCAGAGGAGTATACGTTAGTCCCCGAGCAGTAATTCCACTCAACTAAATCATGTTACATCAGTCTCCAAGCAGTAACGATCCATCCCCAGCCAAGGTATTTATCTCCAGCAAAATATCTTTCAACAATTCCCCTTCTCTCCAGCAGCAGTGTCCAGACTTGAAACTTGGTCAGATAGTGCACCGGAGGAAACCTACATCTTTCATTCCCCAGTCAGAGATTACAACGGGCTCCAGATTCTTCCAACCCGGTCTCCCAGCAACCACCAAATACTCTCAGACTGCACACAAAATCCCAGAGTAGATTCTTTTGTGGTCTACACACAAGGTCCTCGACAACAGAACTCTACCACCCTCAACAATATCTAGGCTCAAGACGTGGTCAGATAGTGCACCGGAGGAATCAAAGTTTTCTTTCTTCTCGAGATCTCCATCCCCAAACAGAAGTCAGAAATCCTTCAAACTGAACATCTGCCTCTTCTTCAAGATGGATATGTTTTGAAATACCACAACATCTATCATTCATACATTTCGTAAAGTCACAAAATGCATATGTCATTCATACACATCGTCATGCATCATTCCTTGCATAAGACTAACAATATTCTATCAAAGTCTTGTTTTTTTCTTCAACAGTGGAAATCATCAAAATGTCCGGATTAATGCCCGCCGACGGAAAACTATCGCCCTAGTTGTCCTCCAACAACGGTCAGATTAATGCCGAAACCAGACGGAAAACTATCCGAACGACCGCCTGTTGTCCTCCGGCAGATCCAGATTAAGACCCGAATCCGACGGAAAACTATCGAACGATCACAAGTTATCCTCCGATAATGTGCAATGGATCAATACCGATGCACAACAGGAAGCTATCCACATTTTGCCAACTACTACCCCCGAGTAGTCAAGACGAAGAACTATTCTGACTCATTCTTATTATCAACAGCAAGTACAGAGTATGGCGTACGACTCAGTTGCCTTGGATGGCATCTTAAGCCCATCTTGGACCATTTGTCAACATTTCTCCACTTTCGGAATGCTGCATATTTGGTTAAAAAACCAATACAAACCAATAACTTTATTCGAAGATGAGCATGAAGTCTAACGTACGACTCCCTCCGGATGGCATCTTAAGCCCATCCCTTTCACTTTAAACTTCTAGCAGCGTATGGCTCACTCCCCAGCATTGATCTTTCCAGATGGCATCTTAAGCCCATCCCCGTCAATTCTCCTATCAACAATCTCAAGTCTAGAGTGCGACTCATTCGCCAGCGAAGTCTCCAACTTCTCCAAATGGCATCTGTAAGCCCATTCCCGCATCATCAGCCAACCGTGAGTGCAAATTTTAAGGGGTACTCGAGTGTTCAATCATCTTCTACCTCCAGGTCCCGAAAGGCGAACATGCCAATCTAACCCTTCCAGTATAAGAAGATTGAACAGGGGAAGCTGTCATACCCCAAAATTTGCCCTCCATCTTCTCAAGATATTCCATACATCCATGCTCAAGGATTCTTCAAGGGTTGATCAGACAAACCCTCTCCTAGACAATCAACCCAAACTAGGGTTTGGTATTTCTCAGATCAAGATGGACTTCCAACATGTCCAATGGTCTTCATGCCTCCTCATATGCTTCAAAAATTCTCCATGTCAAGTTTCAAGCCTCACAAGTCAAGTTTCCTCAGACAATTGCTCGATTGAAAATCGGTTGATTGGACAAAAAGTCAATGTGGTCAACATACCAAAATTCATAATTTTTGGTCAACATCCTCATTTTGAAGTTAAATTCATCATTTGATCAAGGGTTGATCATGATTCATCAAGAAAACACAAGATTTGCTCAAAAGTCAAACTTTCTAAATTAGGGTTTCTTAGTGAAAAGTCAACCAAACTTTGACTGAGCATAACTTCTTCATACTTTCTCAGAAAGTTTTCCACCACCTCTTGTTTTGAAGGAAATTCAATTTCTACAACTTCATGTCTCACAAGAATGTTCACAAAATGCTTCATTTGGAAAGTATGGATCAAAACATTACTGTCCTTTTCAAAGTCAACAAAAGTCAACATTTTGTTTTGAAGATATATTGAGCATGGAAACTCCAATTGAGATGAAACCAAAGAGGTTGGTTAGAGGACTCTTAGAGCTTCCAAAAGTCCAAGAACACTCAAAAATGTTGAAAATTGAGCAAGATACACCATTCACAAGTTGGGCAATTTTGAAGAAGTGCACAAAGAGAGATACTTCTAAAAATCAAAATTTTTGCAAATGGGCTTACTTTTTCTTCATCCAAACTTGGTCCTTGTACAATTAGGAATATCCAAGCCCAATGCCACGAATTTTTATTTTATTTTTCTATTTAATTTGTATTTTATTCATTTAAATACAAATTAAATCAAAAATAAAGTATAAAATCAAAATTAATTGCAAATTTGATTTTTCTCTCTTCCTTGAGATCCAAGCAACCCAATAAAGCCAGCAAATTTCGAAATTTGATTGGATATGGCAAGAATTGATTGAAATTGATCAAAGAGAAAATTTGATTTGGTACAAAATCAAATATATTTTGCATTGATTGATGATTGATTCTTTCTCAAATCAGCTCCAATTCCATCTACTATATATATACAATACATACCACACGAATTAGGGTAGAAAAATTGGCTGGAGAAACCCTATTCAAGCTCAAAAAATCCGTGCTATACAAGCTACTAGCAACCTGGGATTTAGCTCGTTTCAATTGATTCCAAGCACTCAAACACATTCCTTGATACCTCCTGAATCGATCCATACCTTCACATTGTCCAAAAGCATCAAGAATCAAGCAAATACGATTTCGGTTTGTTCTTATTTTTCCAAAATCAAATTCTGTTTATCATGCATTATTAATGAGTTTTGATGTTTGTTTTGTGTTTAGAATGAAGCTTGCAAACTTTCTGGATGGTTTAATTGTATTTCTATGGCCGGAAACATTATATGCCATGATTAGGGTTTTTGGTCACGTTTTAGGGCTTCTCTAATTAGGATAAATTGGACCAAACCGATGCCATCAGGATGTTCAGTGGACCAAGACGAGTCAAACCATGGCTTTAGATTTCATTTATATTATCTGTATGTGATTTTTGATTTAGCAGGGGTTATAGCGTCGAACCAAAGCCGACGCAAAGTTCCCAGAATTTGAATTGAAGAAGATGAAGTTTGCGGGACGAGGCAATCGACACTTGTTTGTAAACAACTCGCATCGTATCAATGACACGCGTGCACTCCAACTCAGATGGCAAAGGCGTGGGGTTGTGAAAGGAATGTCTCCAGTTCGATCCCTGGCCATGGCATTTGATTTTCACATGTTTGCAAACTTTTCATATTTTCCTTATTTTCTGAATATTTTACATGCATTTTAATTTATTTCAATAATTTTTATCATGCATTAGAAAACACAAAAAAATATTTTTCTTTTTGCATTATTTTCAGAAAATGTTTATTTAATTTACAAAATTAAAAAATATTATTTTGCATGCATATTTAATTTAATTGTTAATTTATCATTTAAATCACATTTAATTGTTTTTAATTATTAAATTATCTCCAAAAATCCCAAAAATTATTTTAGCATATTAATGTTATTTCCAGATGAAATATTTTTCTCATTTAAAAATTATTATTTTTGCTAACATTTTTCTCTTGTTCGATTTCTTTGAATTTCCGATTTCTCATCTTTTCAAGTTATCTTGTTTGACGATTTCTTTTTATCGCTTTTTCCAATTATGTAATTGCTCATGGGATGTAATAGCTAATTAGGGTTTTTATTTTCCTTAAATTATGTATTAAAGCCATGTTATAGCGTAGGATTTATCTTTCCGTTTAATTTCCTATCGCTAGTAATTAGGCATGTATGGCAAGAAAATTGAACACAACACTAATTTTCACATGCACCCTTAGGTAATTCTCTCGTTGCCTTTACGAATTCAAATGGTCAAGTCCCTCGAACGTAGAGGTAATCTAGCACCGTTGCCTTCAAAACAAATCATCATAGTCCCTTCGATACAAAGATCATAGACCCACGATGTCGCCCCCGAATACATGATCTTGACCCTCGATTGTCGCCTACGAAAAATGATGATAGTCCCTTCGAATGTGCTAGGATACTTCCTACAAGTTGCTTTCTATGACAATCCGATGTCCCTTCGAATGTCCCGCTTACATCCAATGAATAGAGTTACCTACCAACTAATGGTATGGATAGCGCTATTCTAAAGGAGCGTAAAATAACACGAAAACGACCAATTCTGAGTAGGTAATAAGACTTTTAGTTGCTTGCTCCATCAAAATACTTTTCACACCTCACACTTTTGTCAAAGTTCAAACTCTTTTCCAAACAAAACATTTCCGAACACTTTGTATACATTCCTACATGAATCATTACAAAGTCAAAGCGAAATGCCTTTTCAAAACATTTTTGTCAAACACACAGAAAGCAATTTTAAAGTGATCTAAGAGCAACTAAGAGCCCGTAGATAACTATGGATGGAAAGGGGTGCTAATACCTTCCTTTTCATAACCTTCTCCTTACTCGAATCTAACGAAGGTCTTTTTCGTACTTTTTACCTTCCCTTAATTGGATAAAAGAAAAGTCGGTGGCGACTCTTGCTATCCGCACATTTGCGATACAAAAAACCTACAAAGTCAGTTCACCGTGTTACACGCATTTTATTGGTCCGTATCAGATTACGAAGAAGGTTGGAAAAGTTGCTTATCAGATTGCTTTACCTCCGTCGCTTACGAATTTGCATGATGTCTTCCATGTGTTGAGGAAGTACATTGCTGATCCGTCTCATGAGATTCAGGTAGATGATATACAGGTGCGAGATAATTTGACTGTGGAAGCATTATCTGCGAGGATTGAGGTCGGAAGTTGAAGCAGTTGCGAGGTAAAGAGATAACGTTGGTGAAAGTAGCTTGGGGAGGACCAGCAGGTGGGAATGTTACTTGGGAACTAGAGAGCCAGATGAGAGACTCGTATCCCGAACTTTTCGTCTAAGGTATATTTTCGAGGACGAAAACACTTTTAGTAGGGGAGAGTTGTGACACCCCAAATTAATTCAACTATTAAATAATTATAAATTTAATTATAAATTTAATTAAAGGTTTAATTATTAGTATTTTTGGATTGATGGATTTAATTAATTAATTAAATAATTGGAGGTGTTGGGGGTGTGAAGTGGAATTGGGAGGTGTGTAGAGTAAAAGGCTCTGATTAATCTAATTTATTTATTTCTATTATTTGGAAAATAAAAAGGAATAAATAAAGGGAAAAAGTGAGCAGAGAAATTAGGATTTCATTCTAAGTACTTTTGGGAAGAGAAGAAAAAGAGGAGAAAAAGCCAAATCGTCAGAATTCGAAGATTCATCGCGAGGTAAGGGGTGATTTGATCTTATTATTATGCCTTATAGGTTTTGATGATCAATAGAATGAATTGATCCATTAGGAATCTCGAATTAGGAATTTTAGGTTGTGCCCTAACGTTATGATCTGGCATAATAATTCAATTGGGAATGATAATAATGATTAATTGCGTAGGATGATTGTAGGATAATTAGAAAGCATAATTCTGATGTTAATTAGGTGTGAAGATACATAAGAATTATTGTTTCTGTTGTGCCATGGCTGTTGGTAATGAATGGTATTGATTGGGATTGCAAACAGTGGGAATAGAACTGTTTTTTGGTGGAAAAACGCAGCATGAGTCGACCCAAGAAGCTATGCATCAACACAAGCTGCGTTATTTTAAGAAAACAGGGGCTGGAAAACTGCTTGTGTCGACACATACAACTATGCATCGACTCATGTGGAGATTTTTGAACTCTTGTATCGACACAAGAGAGTTATGTGTCGACGCAAGAAGCTTTTGTATCGACACAAGAAGCCATGGATCGACTCATACTGAAGGGATTTTGAAAAATGGGAAAAATTATTACGTATGAGTCGACACATACGTGTTTTGTGTCGACACAAACAGGTTTTGTGTTGACACATGAGCTTATGGATCGACCTAAGCTGGACAGGAATGGGCAGGATTTTCTAAAAACGGTTTTGGTCATATCTTTGCGACCGTAACTCTGATTTAGGCATAATTGGTATTGTTGGAAAGCTTAGAACGAGTACTATCGATTAAAAATATTTTCAAAACCAGTAATTGAGATCTTGAAGGATTGTTTTGGCTTCTGTATGAAGGATCCGTTGTAATTCGTGATTGTCTCATTAACTTTGTGTATACTGGCTAGGTGTTAATTCTATATGTTGTAATTAACGTCATATACTCATGATTGTATTGCTATTATATGTTGTTGCTGATGTTGTATATTCATGATGCTTGCTGATATCATGAGTTGTTGTTGTTGTATATACCAGTGATAGCCTTACTAAATTGAAGGGTAAGCGTTGGCATATTTATGCTTTGCGATGATTTATTTTATGATAGGTGCTGATATCATGTTGTGGTTGATGATGGTTTATGATGTCTGATGTGGTCATAATCTATTTTGAATGCTGCATGCTTTTGATGTGCATGCATATGCATTCTGGTGGAGTTAATTCCCATTGTTTGCAATTTGACTTGTTTTACCAATACCCGTACCCAGTGGATAGTGGTGGTAAGGCTGGATTCTTGACCTAGTGATGTATGGGCGAATCGATGATTAACGCTGTTTTCCGAGGTGTAAACGGAACAGGGTGTGAACTCGGTTCACGTTTGGTACCACATGCATTGAGTTTGTATTACATATGTAATTATAACATGTTAGGATGATTTCCAGTGTTATAATTGCATTGATCGTTAGTATGTGCATTTTGATCTGTGTGATCTGTATTGGTGAACGGAAATCTGAATATACTAATGAGAGTGGAATAATGAATTGATTGTTTTATTGTTTTAAAGAAACGTATAATAAATTTTAATTGTTAATGAAATCTCACCCTTACTTTAATGATTTCAGATTGAAGTGGTTAGCTTCTTCGAGATTTGGTGAGGATGGCTTATAGAGTTATGCTATTTAGATAGTCCGCGTGTCAGTATCATGCTCTGGTAGTTTTAACACTAGGGAACGATCGTTTTGAAATTTTACGGATTAAACTTGTTTCTTTGGTTTATGATTGGAATAATTATGATTTGAATTTATTCTGGGTTTTATATTATTTCCGTTGTGTAAAACATAATCGTTGGTTTGAATTATATTTAATAAGTTCTTCGGTAAATGCATGACTACTGGTTTATTATTTTATTATTTGAATAATTTTTAAATTGTGACGCCCTTTCGTTATGTTAAAACTCTGATTAATTATATAATTCATGGGGAAAGTAGAAAGGGTGTTACAGACCCTCTTTTCATTGGTTAATCATTCAACATCCCTTATTGCTTGCAGAAAACCCACTGGAAGACACCTTGATCCCATAGCCATATAACTAATGATATGAATGCATGTGCATGTGCATGATGAAACACTGAGCCTAAGAGGGTAAATTTTAGGGTGCAACAACTGCCCCTATTCAATCATCTTAAACCTGATAAGTGAGAAAGAGTAACATCTTTCGAACGTTCGTGGTGGAAGAGGATTGAATACCGAAAGAACCCCAAAAATTAGCCCTATGCGGGACACCAATGCCAGATAAGATATCTTGACTACAGAGTCAAGGATGAGACGCCTGAAGAGAATAAACTTGTTAAGCACAAACAAAATGCTTTAACAACAACAGGAACAACTGAGAAATATGAGGAGATCTCAACAACACTGGGGAAAACCAAGTAACCAAAATGAGCAATAAACAACAAGTCCTACTGCAAATACTCTGGGAAGAAAATCGATCTTCTCAAGCGAAAAGAAAAAATAGATTAAGCCATCTCAGGACACCTTAACGAAAATTCTATGAGAAGAAAACCGCACTTCTTAGGAGAAAAGAAAAATAATAGATTAAGTCATCTCAGGATGCCTTAATGGAAATGCTTTGAGAAGAAAACCGAACTTCTCAAGCGAAAAGAAGAAACGAAAGATTAGAGGACTCTATCGAAGATAAGATGGAGGATTTGTCAGAAAAATCCCGAAGAGTTAAAGAATACCCACAGACTTTAACGAAGATATGATTTGAGAAATTGTCTGAAGATCTCAAAGAAGATAATTGAGAAATTGTCTGAAAAACCCAAAGAAGATATAATTGAGAAATTGTCTGAAGATCCCAAAGAGTTACAGAATACCCGCAGACTTTAACGAAGATAAGTGTCTTAGAACAATAGTAAAATTGTTGTGCACGAAGGTGCGATGAGCCACGACATGCTGAATGTCTTAACCATGTAACTTCCGAGTTACCAACAAAACAAATTTAGTAGCCCAACCCGAGCATACACTTCTCTGGGGATAAACAAATCATATCCAGCACACTGGTGTGATATAGATGTTTATGAAGTCGGTAAATCTTTTTTCCGACATTTCTGCTGATGAGAGATCTTAATGAACATGTAAATACATATTGAACAACTTCCAAGTTGACAAAATATTCAATCTGTACGCAGATAGCTTTACTGGTGATAGAAGACTCAGATTTAGCACCTGTGACCAAAACTTCCTTGGTAAATGTTGACGCTATCGAAAAAATTCCAATTTACGAACAATGAAACAATGAAGTCGCCACCTAACTTTATTTATTCCTAAAGCGGTAAGGGAAAATATAGATAAAACCCAAAGAAATGAAAATGTGAAATGAAATGGCCTTCGAGACCAAGAGATGCGGGTTCGGGAGTCGGTTATACAAGGGGAAGGTATTAGCACCCCTCACATCTATCGTACTCGATGGGACCCATTTAGTTATAAGCATGTTTGTGTGTTTAAATTTAAATTTGCAATCTTTTTATTATGCGCGAAAATATAAAAGAACAGAAACATGTTTTAATTTTTTTGAAAGTATGCTCGCCGAGATGTTAGAATCTCGTGCCTACGTATATCCCAAGTGCGATGGAAAAGTCAGAGCTTACGTAGTTCTCGGTTGCGAGAACATTTGTTGGTTGGTTGATTTTATTTATGAAAATAGGAGCTTAATCGTACGTGGACGATAAGACATTACTAGTGCAATTCGCGTGTGAGCGAAAGAAGATCGCGTGTGAGCGATGTGAGTTTGAAAAAATGGACTTGCACATGGGCAAGGTTTGATGAGTTTGAATTGATTTTTATTGTGGGTGAAAACGTACCGAACAATAGGACTAACGTCTTACGATTCAAATACTAGAAACCAGAGGAGCTAATGCTCAGACGAGTCGTCTATCACCCAAAAAGGTTTTCTCATGAAAAGTGAAGTGAAACAAAGTTCACGTTGTTTAGGAGTCTTTAAACAATTGGTCTAGCGTCCAACAACTTAAAGACTTAAAATTCATTTGGCACAAGTTTTCAAACAATTGGCCTAACGCCCAACGATTCAAAGACTTGGATTTTATTGTGAAAGTGTTTTGAAAAAATAACTCGACATTGGATCGAGGTTTGAAACTTTATTATGAAATGTCTTAAAGATGAGAAGAGAATTGATTTGGGCTACGATTAAAATTGGTATATGGACCAAAGTGCGAGAATGGAAATGAGGTGAATAAATATGTACAAGTATGAAATAAAGCGAGTAAATGAAATAAAAGCCCATACAAGGTAGCTCACATAAATGATAAAGCAACTAACAATTGTGTAAGTGCATGCGTGAAATAAATTTAATCAACTAATTAAACAAAATTTAATCAAGTAAATAGTTTAATAAAATTAATTAGATGGCCTAATCAATTTTAAATAAGCTAATTAGATAATTAAATAACGTTTAACTAATCAACTAAAGTCTCATTGTAAGCCCAAGAGCAAGCGTGGTGTGTGCACAAATGTGTGGCCGTTGCAATGCTTCTAAGCTTTGTCGACTCATGGTATGAAAATGGCTCGCAATCGAGTATTAGTTTGAAATGTTTTTTTTTTATTTTGTGAACATGTGATGAATAAAGTAAAGCGATAAAATAATTACTAAACTATTACATCACATGGGATAGGGATACATATCTACAAATGGGGATTGAATCGAATAATTACAAGTCCTAACAAATGTACAAATAAAATAAATAATAATTCAATAATTAAGAAAAATAATTCTTAGAGATAATAAGCTAAACTATTTTGATATTTTTAGAAACGAATTAAAGTCCTAATATATCTCTAGTATTCAAATTAAATTAACAAATAAAATAATTACTGGTTTTTATAATTATAAAGAGGAAATAAAGTAAGCATAAATAAAATGTGATCATGGAGGTGCATTAAACAAATCAATAGTGATGCTGAAGAAAAATAAGCTGGACTGGGCCAAGATGAAAGCCCATTGTTGTGAGCACTAAAAGAAAGAAGGAAAAAAAAACCTAGTCTTAGAAAAAAAGAGCAGCTGCTGCAATCCTTCTCCCAATGCCATCAATTATTAATTACATTATTTTATTTTTCTTTAATTACTAGTAAAACGAAATAATAAAAAAGAAGAAGTAATATAAGACCAAAAAAAAAACGCTCCTCACTCTCCTTTCCATCATCATTATCATCGACTCAAGCATGATTATTCAACAACAAAAAGCAAAATGACACCCTTTCCAAAACCCTAAGCCCCAAATCAATGATTACTAACTACAACAGATATGAAAAACAAACAAGTCGGATCAAAATACCAGATGCCATGGTTTACAGGTGAGTTTTCCTAATTTGCTTTGTGAATCTGCTTCTTCTCCGTTTCTGGAATCGGGTTTCTCGATCTGTACGGTTTGTGGTTGTTGTTCTTGAGGGTGAGTTGTGATATAAGGTTTGGTTCGTGATTTGTAGCTGCGATTCTGGATCTGTGATGGTGATGAGTATGTATCGTGATAGGTTTGCTCAACGGAAGTAATAGATGGTGATGATGGTTGGAGAGGGTTTGGGTATTTAGGAAGAAACAGTGACGGGTTGGAGATGGTTTTGGATGGATATGTGTGAGGTGGACGAGGGTGGTGGCGAGATGTATTATTGAAGGTTGAAGGTTAAAGGTTGCAGAATGTTGGTTGTTTGGAGAAGGTTAGCGGCAACGTGAAAGGGTGTGAGGTACAATGAAGAATCGCGATTGGTAGCAAAGGTTGATTAAGAAACAATGGTTGTTCCCATGGATGGTTACGGTAGAGAGGTAAACGGAGTTGTGTCGATAGAAGAACACGGTGACTGAAAGTAACGTTACAGTAAAGGGTAACGATGGTTGTGTTGCTATGAAAGATGCAGATTTGTAGAGTTTTGATATATAAGAGTTGGTTCTAAATCAGAGGATTAAGTGTTTGTTTTATAGCAGAATGAGGTGAGGGTAGAATGGAGTTTTGGTAAAATCTGGAGGTGAAGTTCATGGTACAAGTAGTGGAGGAATTTGAATTGAAATTGTACAAGAGGAATGAGGTAGTGGAATGGTGGCTGTGAAATGTACTGATTTTTTTTTATTGTTTTGCAGGTTAGTACAAGCAAGATGGTGGAATGGTGGCAAGAGTGGATAACACAATGCTGGAGCGTGAAAAGAAGACAAACAACAACCTACAACAAATTATTTTTTTTGTATATACATTTTTTTTTAAATTTCTAGATTTTTTTGGGATGTATCAAACAAGAATACTATATTAATTATTGAAAGAAAGATAAGTTCTGTTAATACTAAAAATAATTAATAAAAAACGCAATAAAAAAATGCTAAAAATGTGTTAGAAATTTCATAAAAGTAAGTAAAAAAATGCAATTGATATTGATTATTATTATTACTATTATATTTACAAATTCTAAGTGTGAAACAAAATATTACAATTGTCTTAAATTTATATGTGATATCAAAATTTGAAATAAAAAAATTAAACTAATTGTTAATAATAATAAAAAAAAATATTATTATTAACAAAAAAAACCCATTGTTGTGAGCACTAAAAGAAAGAAGAAAAAAAAAACCTAGTCTTAGAAAAAAAGAGCAGCTGCTGCAATCCTTCTCCCAATGCCATCAATTATTAATTACATTATTTTATTTTTCTTTAATTACTAGTAAAACGAAATAATAAAAAAAAGAAGTAATATAAGACCAAAAAAAAAACGCTCCTCACTCTCCTTTCCATCATCATTATCATCGACTCAAGCATGATTATTCAACAACAAAAAGCAAAATGACACCCTTTCCAAAACCCTAAGCCCCAAATCAATGATTACTAACTACAACAGATATGAAAAACAAACAAGTCGGATCAAAATACCAGATGCCATGGTTTACAGGTGAGTTTTCCTAATTTGCTTTGTGAATCTGCTTCTTCTCCGTTTCTGGAATCGGGTTTCTCGATCTGTACGGTTTGTGGTTGTTGTTCTTGAGGGGTGAGTTGTGATATAAGGTTTGGTTCGTGATTTGTAGCTGCGATTCTGGATCTGTGATGGTGATGAGTGTGTATCGTGATAGGTTTGCTCAACGGAAGTAATAGATGGTGATGATGGTTGGAGAGGGTTTTGGTATTTAGGAAGAAACAGTGACGGGTTGGAGATGGTTTTGGATGGATATGTGTGAGGTGGACGAGGGTGGTGGCGAGATGTATTATTGAAGGTTGAAGGTTAAAGGTTGCAGAACGTTGGTTGTTTGGAGAAGGTTAGCGGCAACGTGAAAGGGTGTGAGGTACAATGAAGAATCGCGATTGGTAGCAAAGGTTGATTAACAGAAACAATGGTTGTTCCCATGGATGGTTACGGTAGAGAGGTAAACGGAGTTGTGTCGATAGAAGAACACGGTGACTGAAAGTAACGTTACAGTAAAGGGTAACGATGGTTGTGTTGCTATGAAAGATGCAGATTTGTAGAGTTTTGATATATAAGAGTTGGTTCTAAATCAGAGGATTAAGTGTTTGTTTTATAGCAGAATGAGGTGAGGGTAGAATGGAGTTTTGGTAAAATCTGGAGGTGAAGTTCATGGTACAAGTAGTGGAGGAATTTGAATTGAAATTGTACAAGAGGAATGAGGTAGTGGAATGGTGGCTGTGAAATGTACTGATTTTTTTTTATTGTTTTGCAGGTTAGTACAAGCAAGATGGTGGAATGGTGGCAAGAGTGGATAACACAATGCTGGAGCGTGAAAAGAAGACAAACAACAACCTACAACAAATTATTTTTTTTGTATATACATTTTTTTTTAAATTTCTAGATTTTTTTGGGATGTATCAAACAAGAATACTATATTAATTATTGAAAGAAAGATAAGTTCTGTTAATACTAAAAATAATTAATAAAAAACGCAATAAAAAAATGCTAAAAATGTGTTAGAAATTTCATAAAAGTAAGTAAAAAAATGCAATTGATATTGATTATTATTATTACTATTATATTTACAAATTCTAAGTGTGAAACAAAATATTACAATTGTCTTAAATTTATATGTGATATCAAAATTTGAAATAAAAAAATTAAACTAATTGTTAATAATAATAATAAAAAATAATATTTTGAATGAGGAAAGATTTTATTTGATTCAAAGCTCTAATCAAAATACAAATTAAAAAAGTGTAAATTAACAAAAAACTAAACTAATTATTAATAAAATAGAAATTGAAAATCAAGTGCAACAGTTCAATACTCATGTGAAAAATGACATTAAACTTTATTTGGAAGCAAATAAATCAGAAAAAATGTTAAAAATAGAAAAAATTCGGGCGAAATATAGGGTGTGACAGCTGCCCCTATTTAATTATCTTTTAGCTTGATAACGTGGATCAATGGCTGAAAGTAATTAAAGACAAACAAAACCTGAATTTCGTCCATGATGCAAATGTAATGCGATGAAATGATATGAGGTGAATGTATGAATTATACTGCTGGGGGAATGAAAACTAAAAATAAACTCTACAGGGATTAAATAAGATAAATTTCGTAAGAGCTATCATCAACGCGTGGGTTAATGAAGAAAAATTATGACGTCCTTGATCAATCGATTGATTCGAATAGAACAAGAAATAAAATTGACATTAACCAATGGATCAATGAAGGTAAACAACAGAGAACTGACATCAACGCGTGGGTTAATGAAATTCGACGCAAAAACTTTCAATCGATGGATTGACAAAAAAAATGATTGACACTAATGCGTGGATCAGTGAAAGTTGAAGCCAAAAGAACTATCATCAACACGTGGGCTAATGAAAGTAGACAAACAAGAACAATCATCAACACATGGGTTAATGAAAGTACACAAAAACTTTCAATTGATGGATTGACAAAAATAAAGACTGACACCAATGCGTGGATTAATGAAAGTCGAAACAAAAACTTTCAATCAGTGGATTGACAAAAATAAATACTGACACTAATGCGTGGACTAATGAAAGTAAACAACGAAGAACTAACATCAACACGTGGGTTAATGAAAGTCAACAAATAAGAACTAACATCAACACGTGGGTTAATGAAAGTAGACAACAAAAAAACTTAACATCAACACGTGGGTTAATGAAAGTCGACACGACATCTCAACCAGTGGATTGAGTTCGAAAAGTAAGAAAGGAAGCAAACATCGACCAGTGGATTGATGAAGGTGAATTGAAAAACTATTCTCAACCAGTGGGTTGCTCTGAATTAACTGGATAGCAAATGATTTAATTCAACCAGTGGGTTGACAAGAGGTGAAAGGTTATCCTCAACCAGTGGGTTGATTCAAATTAACCAGGAAATAATGATAAAATCCAACCAGTGGGTTGAACAAGGGGTAAAAGGATAACAACTTCAATCAATGGATTGACGCCTATGAAATGATGCATATGATAAATGATCAATGCATAAAATGATTTTTTGGACGTGGTCAAAGGGAATTGGATTTTTGTATGGTAGAGCTTGGATTTCAGTGGAAAATGCCGAGCAAGGTTTTAAGCTTTTTGAATATTTATGTAATGAGTGGATGCCCCATGAATGGTATGCGTGGTATAATGCATGACTAATGAACGCATGCAAGTATGATTGAGAAATATGATTTGAATGTTTGGACGAGTGCCCCAACGGAGGGTCACATGCAAAATGAAATGAGAAAGAATTCTGAAGGTGGTCCTTTGGTAGGATATTGCAAGCATGACTTCCCGACACTTCTTGTGAGATCAGAAATTGCTGATGATTTGTAAACTGATATACTTGTGAGCATCTTTGAAGACAGATAGGTCTTGGCCCTGAGTGCCCCAGAATGCTGAGTTCTCAAAAAAATTGGATCAACAAGGGGTGTTGATCTTTGAAGATGACATGCCCCAATGTTTGGAACTCGGAAAATGGAATGCCTCTGATTGTGATCAGCTCTTGAAGAGATGGCTTACCCCTGGTGGGATAACTTCGTAGATGATGAATGTTCTTCAACTGCTGAAATTCTCTTGATGTGAAGTGCTAAACTTGAAGATGAAATTGTTTTCTTACAATGGTAATTTTAAATTGATGATTATGCAAACTTTTGAAAGTAAATCATTTGTTGAAATGAAATTGCGATAAATAGATGGATAAATCCTGATGAGGATGCAATGGAAATTTGAAATTCAAGATGTGAAAAGAAATATGATAACGTGGTATCAACACCAATGAATTTAGCAAACATTGAGGAGTCAGGTTAACGCAAACTTGCTGTAGTATGCTTTCAAAAGAAACCTTGTTTCAATTAGGTCTTTTGAAGGTTGTATCGTGGTCTGGTTCATGGTTTAAGAAACAAAGGATATAAGGCTCAAATTTTCATTTGTAGCCAACCCATTCTTTGTGATATTCTCCATTTCCTATGTTCAGTTAATTGATTGATTCAACTTCCAAGAGGAATTGAAAATGACGACGTGGTTGCTTGAGAACCAATGCTCTTTGAGGTGACAGTCACCTATTCTTCTTTGGAAGTCACACAAGCTTGTTCTTACTTTGCATTTGTTGAGATCTTTGTTGATCTTTCTTTTTTTCTTTTCTATTTTTTATTCGTCACTTTTGTGCTTGAACAACTTGTGCGACAATTATTTATCTGATGTGAGAATTTGATGGTTGTAACTGCCATATTGATGGTTCTTTGAGGAACTAACGATGTAAGCTTTGAATTCTTCACTCCTTCGCCTTTGTGAAGGCATATGGAATGATCAATGATAACATGATTCTCTTGGAAATCGAATGTATCAAATGCTTTAACTGAACAACTACCTTGCCCCAGGTTAAGATTAAGGGTTTTAACTGTATGCAGAAAGAAACACCTACTTCGAGGCTCGAAGGGATTAACGAGGGATTATCTTCCTTATATCTCCACTGTTTGGGGAATTTGAAGAAATGCCTGTACATCATCAGCAAAGTCTTATTTGAAAGTATACTGTTGCAAATTGGGTATTTGTTTATCATCATCCTCCCTCCAATGTTTGCTTAAACAGAAAGAAGGTGAGGCGGAAGAAATAATATTGTTTTTTTTTTTGAAATTTTGGAGTGACAGCAAGAAAGTAAAAAAACAAGAAAATGAAATGATTAACTCAAAAGATGCAATGCTCATTTCATTAAAATTACGATTAAAGATAACAAAGTTCAAATGCAAACTAGCAAATTACAAATAAGAAAATTGCAACATGAAATAATAAAAGGCCTAATGACTATCAGCAACAAGGATGAGTTTTCCCGTCTGATAACTGGCTTTAGGAGAGTCGTTTGTGCTTGGCGCTGCTCATGGCATGGGATTGTCAATCACTTGAGGGATGTCCGCAAAAGTGAGTACTTTCTTATCAATCAAATCTTGAACTTTTTCCTTCAAAACCTTACAGTCTTCAATTGAATGACCTGCTACACCACTGTGAAAATCACACTTGACATTAGGGTTGTACACTGCAGGAAAATTTGATGTCTTAGGCTGAGTAGGTCTGGGCTCTATTGCCTTTGAACTGACCAAGTATGTCCACAATTGAGAGTAGGTCATTGGAAGTGGATCAATGCGGCGAGCCTCATTCTGGTAGCGGGAACTCTATTTTGTCACGACATCGATTCGAGGAGCATTTCGCTGAGCATTTTGTGGATAACTCGGCCTAGTATTCTGTTGAGGAATCCGAGGAGCATTCTGAGGAGGAGCCACCCATGGCTGTTGGTATGGAGGCAAAGCAAAGTTAGGTTGCTGGTATTGAGTTGCTGCAACATACTGGTATGGATAATATGGCACGAATGGTGGTTGTTGAGCAACTGCAGGTTGGTAAGGTTGTGGTGTCTGAGATCCACTAACTACATTGGTTTCACCTTCTTTTTTCTTCTGGAAGATACCATGGAATTTCTTAGCATTGTTGTTGTTGGATGATCCAGCAGTATTGACAATTTTGCCATTCTTCAAACCTTGTTCAATTCGCTCACCAATGGTAACCAAATCAGCAAAACCAGAAGATATACTTCCAACCATTTTCTCATAAAAGATTGGCTGCAAAGTGTCCATGAACATGCCTGTGAGTTCCTTTTCAGCTAAAGGAGAGTTGACTTGAGATTCTAGCTCTCTCCAACGTTGAGCATACTCCCTAAATGTTTCATTGTCTTTCATGGTCATAGTTTGTAACTGTCTACGGTCAGGCGCTATTCTGAATTTGTGGTGGCTCCACAACAGTAGTATCAACTTCAGAGATGACAGTTCTTTGAGGTGGATCAGTTCTGGCCATAATCACCTGCATCATTTCTGTGAGCTTGGTCATTCCAGACTTCAAATCATCAATCTCCATCCTAAATTCGGCATTGTGTTGTTCTAGATTCTCCATTCTCAATTTGACAGCAGCTCTGGTTTCGTAGCGGTGTCGGGGAATCAGCTTGCTTGGTTAACTGGATGAATGGAAACAAATGGAATAAGTATTTTGATGGTGAAATGCATGTATGATGTGGAATGCATACATTTTGATATGCAATAATGATGTCCATGGGATGAAATGTTGCATATGAAATGCAACATAATGATTAGAATATGTACACAAAGATATGAGTTAAGAATAATACGGGTAAATTGATAACAAAACAACCTATTCAGGTAAGCTCCCTATGATTGGATGGCTCTAAGTTTTCTAACCAATAACCACATACACAGGATTGTACTAGGTTTTTGCTAAATGTTTCTAGAAGTCTCAAATCCCCTTTTGACAAACATTATCATCACGCAAACGACCTACGTGGTGATAGTATTTCCAAAAGTATACTCCAAGAAACATATCTTAAAAGGATACTCAAAATATTTCATTTGAGCGGTCGGTCTCGGTTTGGATATCCTAAAACTTAGAGTTATAGGCCCTTTGTCCAAAAATTGTCGTCCCACGCTAGCGTGCGGTGCAACAACTTCCTTAAAAGAACCAACTCTAAGGTGTAGTCTTCACGTAGATCCAAGAGACACGGATGTCTAATGGACCTAAGCTACGCAACCACTCTAAGCTTAATGTTACCTAGAAGCCTGGGTATTGGGCTTATCTATGAAATGATGATCCCATTTAGAACTCCCACACATTGAATATATCAACAGGATAATAAACAAAGCATAAGGAAATAAATGACGGAAACATAAATATAAGAAAGAAAGCAAAGTAAAATAACAAACACGCGAACATGCAAAGAACTAAACTAGGGTTGACTCGCTTGAGAAAATGTCCCCAGCAGAGTCGCCAAACTGTTGACGCTATCGAAAAAATTCCGATTTACGAACAATGAAACAATGAAGTCGCCACCTAACTTTATTTATTCCTAAAGAGGAAAGGGAAAATATAGATAAAACCCAAAGAAATGAAAATGTGAAATGAAATGGTCTTCGAGACCAAGAGATGCGGGTTCGGGAGTCGGTTATGCAAATAAATTCTAAACAAATTCTAAGTGTGAAACAAAATATTACAATTGTCTTAAATTTATATTTGAAATCAAAATTTGAAATAAAAAAATTAAACTAATTGTTAATAATAAAAAAAAAATTTTGAATGAGGAAAGATTTTATTTGATTCAAAGCTCTAATCAAAATACAAATTAAAAAAGTGTAAATTAACAAAAAACTAAACTAATTATTAATAAAATAGAAATTGAAAATCAAGTGCAACAGTTCAATACTCATGTGAAAAATGACATTAAACTTTATTTGGAAGCAAATAAATCAGAAGAAATGTTAAAAATAGAAAAAATTCGGGCGAAATTTAGGGTGTGACAGTAAAGTTCTTCAATTTGCTGGCATCGTCCCGACAATGCATTGTAGTAAGCGGATATGTGGATCAACTTCCGAGTTGGCAAAAATATCCTAAGATTGAATAAACATCCTACTTAGTGGATATTTATCTGCTGATGAATTAAGGACTTACTGGGGAAATAACCACACAAGCAGTTCGACATGGTCTGCTTAGAACAGCTCAGAGAAACAGATTTGTAGAAGTCACTGCCGCTAAAATTTGTTGGGAAGATTCTCGTCTGAAATAACTCTTGAAAATACCATAAGTCTGTTGTAGTAACCCTTCTCGATGGAGACTCGCTTCGTCGGGGAAACTCCATAAGAAAACCATGTGGAAAGCATCGCCGGGGAAGCCTTTGATTAAACAAAGAGTCAAATGAGTTTTCTTGAGGCATGAGATTCCTTTGTAACTTGAATGAACAAAATAAATGAGTATATCAGACCTTCCTTGCACTGGATAATCATTCAACATCCCTTATTGCTTTCAGAAAACCCACTAGAAGACACCTTGATCCCATTAGCCATATAACTGATGATATGAATGCATGTGCATGTGCATGATGAAACACTGAGCCTAAGAGGGTAAATTTTAGGGTGCAGCAATGTGCTTTCAAAAGAAACCTTGCTTCAATTAGGTCTTTTGAATGTTGTAACGTGGTCTGGTTCACGAATTATGAAACAAAGGATAAAGGCTCAAAATTTATTTGTACCCAATGTGATACGGTGAACTGACTTTGTAGGATTTTTGTATCCAAATGTGCGGATAGCAAGAGTCGCCACCGACTTTTATTTTTATCCAATTAAGGGAAGGTAAAAGTAACAGAAAAAGACCTTCGTTAGATTATGAGTTCGGGAGAATGGTTATGAAAAGGGAAGGTATTAGCACCCCTTTCCATCCGTAGTTATCTACGGGATCTTAGTTGCTCTAGATCACTTTTTAAAATTGCTTTCTGTGTGTTTGACAAAAATGTTTTGAAAGAGGCATTTCGCTTTGACTTTGTAATGACTCATGTAGGAGTGTATACAAAGTGTTCGGAAATGTTTTGTTTTGAAAAGAATTTGAACTTTGAAAAGAGTGTGTGGTGTGAAAAGCATTTGGTTTAGAGCAAGCAACTAAAAGACTTATTTACCCACCTAATTGGTCGTTGCATTCTACGCTCCTTTAGAATAGCGCTAGCCATACCATTAGTTAGTAGGTAGCTCCATTCGCTGGATGTGGACATTCGAAGGGACATCGGATGGTCATTGAAGGCAACTTGTAGGAAGTATCCTAGCACATTCGAAGGACTATCATCATTTTCGAGGCGACAATCGAGGGTCAAGATCATTTATTCGGAGGCGACATCGTGGGTCTTATGATCTTTGTATCGAAGGGACTATGATGATTTGTTTGGAAGGCAACGGTGCTAGGATACCTCTACGTTCGAGGGACATGACCATTTTGAATTCGCAAAGGCAACGAGAGAGAATTACCCTAAGGGGTGCGTGTGTGAAAGAAGTGTGTTGAATTCGAGTATTTTATCTTGCAAGTTATTAGGCTATGTTCATTATTATCTTGCCATACACGCCTAGTTACTAGCAATTGATAGGGTGCGGAAAGTAAATTGCGGAAAGTAAAGATGCGGAAAGGTAAATGTCCTACGCTATTACAAGGCTTTGGGGCAGATACATAATTTAAAACGCGGAAAATAAAATCCTAAGTTTAAACTATTACATCCCATATACAGTTACATTATTTGAAAAATAAAATGAAAACGGAAGGATTGTCTGAATCGGATTAACCTGTGAAACGAACGAGAAAACGGAAAACATGATGAAATCGAAATAAGAGAAAATGTTAGAAAAAATGCAAATTTTTAATTGGAAAAAATATGACATGCTGGAAATAATGTAAACATGCTAAAATAATTTTTTTGGGATTTTTTAGATGCAATTTAATAATTAAAAATGAATTTACAATGATTTAAATGCAAAATTACAAATAAAAATAAATATGCATGCAAAAATATATTTTTTAATTTTATAAATTAAATAAAGATTTTCAGAAAACAAATGCAAAAAGAAAATTAATTTTTGATGGATTTTTAATGCATAAATAAAAATAGGAAAGTAATTAAAACAATGCAAAAATATTAGAAAATTAGAAAATATGAAAATATTGCAATGTTTGTAAAAGAAAACAAAACTGGTGCCAGTGAGGATCGAACCCATGACCAGGAGGAGAATCTCTGCTTGCCAGCGCCTTTACCACTAGGCCAAGTGACACTTGGTGTTCTGAAGTTGAAAATCAATGGCATATATGTGTAAACGTGTCCTGGGATGTTTGAAAATCAAAGTCAGCACGCGTGGGGCCCATTGACTTATGAAGGAGCGAATCAGAATGCGTTATAATGCCACGCCAGCCTTGCCGGTCAAGCCAACGTCAACGACGCCGGAGCCCTAGCTCCGGTCGTCTTCTCCGGCGACCCCGATCCCTGAAACCTGCAAAATAGCGTAAATAAAGAGGAAAGAAGGACCTTGTCCCCCTAAATCGGCCATGGCGAATTCAATGGTGATGTTATTTTTGGCTGAAACGGCTTGTACAAGCCAGTTCGAAACTCAACAGTTTTCTAACCCTAACAATGGCACTAGGTGATTCCGACGTTCAAGCTCATGAACGATTGCCCAGATCCACCCTATAGAGTCTTATAAACGCAATGAAAACGTTAGAATCAATGGAAATACGCAGGATAGTAAAATGCAAAAATCAGAAAAGTTTGAATATGTATGATCATGTATGCATCGATTTAGCTTGCTTTGATCCATAACAATGACGTATTCTTACTCATACTTACCCCCTGAGCACGTTTGGATGGCTGGAAGAGGCTGAGAATGGCTGAAATTAAAAATTCGATTTTCAAGAATTCTTCAAAAAATTTACAAGAGTTTGGGTGATTTTAAGGGTTAGGGTTTTGTCCCCTGGCTTGTATGCAATGATAGGTATTTATAGAAGCAATTGGGATGGCAAAAGCAAGCAAAAAAGATTGAACATTGATTGTGCAAATATTTTCTCTTTAAAACAAATCAAATTTTGAAAAAAATTTGATTTTCCTTCCATGTAAAGGCTTAGCACGAATTTGGCAAATATCGTGGGCTTTCTTGGACATTAAGGAAGATATAAAATCAGCCCTTTTGGAAAAAATACTTAATTTTCATATTTTATATAATTTATTTTTGAATTAAATGTTATAAAATTCAAATATAAATCATAAAAATAGAAAATTACCAAGGCCAAGCATTTATGGGTCAAAAATCATGTCATGAACAAGTTTGGATCAAAAGTTTATAGGCCCATTTGGAAAATTTTGCATTTTGACCAAAATGTCCTTTGTGCAATCGTCCAAAATTGCCCAACTTCGAATAGTGTATCTTGCTCAATTTTCCACATTTTTGAGTGTTCTTAGACTTTTGGAAAGCTATAAGAGTCCTCTAACCAACCTTTTGGTCTCATCTCAATTGGAGTTACCATGCTCAATATATCTTCAAAACAAAAGTTGACTTTTGTTGACTTTGAAAATGACCAGTAATGTTTTGAGCCATACCTCTCAATTGAAGCATTTTTGACATTCTTGTGAGACATGAAGTTGTAGAGAATTGAATTTCCTTCAAAACAAGAGGTGGTGGAAAAATTTCGAGAAAGTATGAGAAAGTTATGATCACCAAAGTTCATTGACTTTTCACCTAGAAACCCTAATTTAGAAAGTTTGACTTTGAGCAAATCTTGAGTTTTCTTGATGAATCATGATCAACCCTTGTTCAAATGATGAATGTAACTTCAAAATGAGGATGTTGACCAAAAATTATGAAGTTTGACTGTATGTTGACCACATTGACTTTTGTCCAATACAACCGATTTTCAACCATCCGAGCAATTATTCGAGGAAACTTGACTTGTGAGGCTTGAAACTTGACATGGAGAATCTTTGAAGCATATGAGGAGGCATGAAGACCATTGGAGATGTTGGAAGTTCATCTTGACTTGAGAGATACCAAACCCTAGTTTGGGTTGATTGTCTAGGAGAGAGTTTGTCTGATCAACTCTTGAGGAATCCTTGAGTATAGATGTATGAAATCTCTTGAGTAGATGGAGGGCAAATTTTGGGGTATGACAGCTGCCCCTGTTCAATCTTCTTGTACTGGAAGGTTAGATTGACACGCTTGTCTTTCGCGACCTGGAGGTGGAAGATGATTGAACACTCGAGTACACCTGAAAATTTGCACTCGCTGGTGAGACGGGAATGGGCTTACAGATGCCATTTAGAGAAGTTGAAGACTTCGCTGGGGAATGAGTCGTACGCTAGACTCGAGGATGTCGATAGGAGAATTGACGGGGATGGGCTTAAGATGCCATCCGGAAAAATCGATGCGGGAATGAGCCGCACGCTAGGCTCGTAGTCGCTCTGGAAGGAGCATGGAGATGGGTCAAGATGCCATCCGAGGAGTCATACGTTAGACTTCGTGTTCATTTTTGAATGAAGTTATTGTTTTGTATTGATTTTTAACCATATATGCAGATTCAAGGTGAAGCATCATGACAAATAGTCGGAGATGGGCTTAAGATGCCATCCAAGGCAACCGAGTACGCTAGACTCAGAGTTCGTTGATAATAAGGATCGAATAAATCTTCGTGCCGATTACTCGAGGGAGGTTGTAGTTGGCAAATGGGGATATCTTCCCGCTGAGCGCCGGTGTTGATCCATTGTCATTATCGGAGGATAACCGGAGGCGTCTTTCGGATAGTTTTCCGCGGTTCGGGCTTAATCTCGACCACCGTGGAGGACAACCAAGGGCGGTCTTTCGATAGTTTTCCCGTCGGTTCGGGTTTAATCTCGACCACCGTCGGAGGACAACCAAGGGCGGTCTTTCGATAGTTTTCCGCCGATTCGGGCTTAATCTCGACCTGCTTGCATCGGGGATCATACTGCTTTGGAAAAACAAGAGAACTTTGATAGAATATTTGTTAGTTTTATGCAAGGTATGATGCATGACAGTGTATAAATGACATATGCATATATTGTGACTTTATGAATAATGTATGAATGATAGATGTTGTGGTATTTCAAAACATATCCATCTTGAAGAAGATGTGGATGCTCTGTTTGAGGATCTCTGACTCCTGCTTGGGGGATTGAATAGGTGAGATCCCTGCTTTTGAAAGAGAAGAAAGATATCCGGGATTCCTCCGATGCACTATCTGACCAAGTCTTGGGCCTAGATATTGTTGAGGAAGGTAGAGATTTGAGAAGCTCGTTGTTGGAGATCTCACATATACCTTGCTGAGGAGAATCTGGGGGGCGATCCGTTGGGGACCTTGTATGTAGATCCTGCTGAGGAAATTCAGGAGGCGCTCTACTGGGGACCTGAGTGTAGATTTCGCTGGAGAGCATTTGATAGTTGCCGGGAAACCTGGTTAGAAGAGTCAGGAATCCGTTGTAATCCTGTGGGGGATGAAGATGTAGTTTCTCCGATGCGCTATCGACCAAGTTTTGGGTCCGATACCGCTACTGGGGAAAAGGAAAGGATCGAGAGATGTCCCGGGATAAATACCTTGATTGGGGTGAGGTGTTACCGCTTGGAGACGATGTAACTTTACTTAGTCGAGTAGAATTGCAACTCGTGGATTCCCTTTGCTCTCTGGGAAGTTGTTGTGAGTGACACTTTGCGGGATCATGCTCGGGGAATGCTTTGGTGACTTTCGTCGTCCCCACCCCGGAGCCCGTAGTAAGTACTTTTGTATGTTCACTTTTGTATGTTTGTGATTAGATTATTATTGTCAAATGCGATAGTCATTCAAAACAAACGTTGGACTTATTGCAAATAACAATAATGAAATTGTAAAGAGAAAGAAGCTTATGCTTATTTGAAAGGTGGATGGCCAAGTAGTTTGTACACAAGAAAGGTAAAAGCTATGCGGAAACAATCTCGTTAAGTTCCAACTATGCTAGTACTCATATATTTCGACTATCTCATCTCCTTGTCACAAGAGAAAGTGAGTAGACGATCTTCGCCATTTGAACCTTGAATGCCGATAGTAGTCTAGAAGTGTGATCCGAAGAGACATAGTCGTACGCTTGAATCCCTAACTTTGCCTAGACCGCCTTTCGTGTTTTCACCATCGATACCTTTTGCCCAAGCCGCCTTTTCGTGTTTTCGACTTGCCGTGTACATGTTTTGTATATATCCTTAATTTTTGCCCGAACCTTTGGTTCGCCAGATGCCCTTATTTTTGCCTAGGTTCGCCGACCTAGCGGGTCTCTTTATGCGTAGTATTTTTGACTATGTCTGCGCTCACGTGGTGTGGGAAGTCTTCACCATCCATGGTGCTAAGTATCATAGCTCCGCCGAAAATACCGCCTTGACTACAAACGGTCCCTCATAGGTGGGAGTCCATTTGCCCTGGATCACCTTGTGGAAGAATGATGCGCTTGACTACTAGGTCACCGACTTGGTAGACTCGGTGCTTGACCTTCTTGTTAAATGCTCGATCATTCGCTTCGATAAATCTGTCCATGGCGATGGATGCGAGTCATTTCTCATCAATCAAGTTGATCGGTCAAGCCGTTCCGAACCCAATCATCTTCACCTAACTCGCCTCGGAGGACTCGTTGAGGGTATCCGAACCTCGATGGGTAAGACGGCTTCCATACCGTATACAAGAGAGGGGTTGCCCTGCTGATGTTCGTCAGAAGTGCGATAACCATGAAGAGCAAACGGTAACATCTCATGCCAATCTTTGTAAGTCACCGCCATCTTCAGATAATCTTCTTAATGTTCTTGTTGGCGGCTTCCATCGCTACTGCTCATCTTAGGCCGATATGGAGAAGAATTGTGATGCTTGATCTTGAATTGCGTGCAGAGTTCAGTGATCATCTTGTTGTTAAGATTGGAGCCGTTATCTGTGATAATCCTTTCGGGAGTGCCATACCGACAGATAAGATTATGCTTAATGAAACGAGCCACAACATTCTTGGTAACGGATGCGAACGAGGCTGCTTCTACCCACTTGGTGAAATAGTCAATTGCCACAAGGATGAAACGATGTCCATTGGAAGCTGTGGGCTTGATTTCTCCGATCATGTCAATGCCCCACATTGCAAACGGCCAAGGAGCTGTTAGAACATTCAGAGGTACTGGAGGTACATGTACTTTGTCGGCATATATCTGGCACTTGTGACAAGATCGAGCGTAGCGGTGACAATCAGCTTCCATGGTGGACCAATAGTAACCCGTTCTCAAAATCTTCTTAGCCATGGTGTGTCCAATGAGTACCAAATGCGCCTGTAACTCTTCCATGATACGCATTGCTGTTTCTCGTCTACGCAATGAGTAAGAACAAGTGTGGTTGCGTTTGTATAAGATGTTGAGGAAGAATTTAGATGCAAATCTTCTCATGAACTTCTTATCGTTAATGATGCCCTCGGATATTCCCGAGCCTCAAGATACCTCTTCACATCGTAGTACCAAGGTTTCTCTCGTATCAAGCTCACAACAATATGCTGGTTCGTCGAACTTCTCAATGATGATCCGGGAGCCCTGTCCCATCCGACCTTGAACATAGATGACATAGTAGCCAATGCGCCGCCAACCGATTCTCTTCTCGTGGAATGTGAAAGGTAATTTCTTCAAGTAGGGATCAAACTTAGAACATGCTCGATACGGAATGAGATTCGGATGTTTCGTATCCCACTCGCCCTTAATCTGACTGATCACCAAGGCTGAGTCTCCATATACTTGTAAGAACTTGATTCTTAAGTCAATAGCAGCTTTGATACCCATGATGCACGCTTCATATTCGGCCATGTTGTTCGTGCAACCGAAACACAATCTGGCGGTAAAGGCGTGTCCCTGTAGGGATGTAATGATGGCGCCAATGCCATTGCCAAGTGTGTTTGAGGCTCCATCAAAGACCATGGTCTATCGGGATCCTTGTTCGGGTCCTTCGTCCGGGCCTGGTTCTTCACAATCAGTGACTAGTAAAACATCTTCGTCTGAAATTGAATCGCATAGATCGATAGTCATCTACGGCTTGATGAGCCAAATGATCGGCTACTACACTTCCTTTGATCGCTTTCGAGAAGTGTACCGATGTCATATTCGGTCAAGATCATCTCGCCATCTTGCTATTCTTCCGAGAGAGCTGGTTTCTCAAAGATGTATTTTATCGGATCCATCTTGGAAATCAACAAAGTAGTGTGAGTCAACATATACGCCTTAGTCATGAAAGCCCAAGTTAAAGGTTGCAAGTTTTCTCGAGCTGTGAGTATCTTGTTTCACAACGGTAAACTTTTGCTAAGGTAGTATATTGCATGCTCTTTTCGACTGCACTCCATGTTGCCCCAACACACACCCCATTGAGTTCTCTAACACCGCCAAGTACATGATAAGAGGTCTTCCTTTGCATCGAATAGGAGGATTTCAAGGTACCCTTGATTTTGTCAAAAGCGATCCGCAATCGCCATTCCATTCCACTACTTGATCTTTCTTTAGTAACTTGAAGATTGGCTCACAAGTAGCGCTAGGTGTGCAATGAATGCAATGTAGTTCAATCGCCCAAGAAACCTCGACTTCCTTCTCGTGCGGGAGTGGCATCTCTTGAATAACTTTAACCTTGGCGGGATCAACTTCAATACCTTTACCATCGACAACAAACCCTAGGAGTTTTCCGGATCCGACTCCAAAGGTGCACTTGTTAGGATTCGCCTCAACTGCACTTCTTCAACCCGTCAGCTCGCAAATGACCAAGATGTTCTTCTTCACCGTGATCGAGCTATCATGTCGCCGACGAGACCTCTATCTCGTGATGAATCATGTCATGAAATAATGTCACCATAGCATCGATAAGTGGCGCCTGCGTTTTTAGTCCGAACAGCATAACCTTGTAGCGAAGTGCCCCATTGTGTAACAAAAGTAGTCTTTCCATGTCTTCGGAGCCATTTTGATCCGATTGAACCGAGAAACCATCCATGAAGGAGAAAACCTTATGCTGAGCGGTGTTGTCAACCGTAACATCAATATGAGGAAGGGAAATCATCTTTCGGACTTGCTTTGTTTAGATCTCAGAAACACACACATTCGTATTTTGCCATCTTTCTTAGGTACGGTACCACATTTGCAACCCATGGGATAAGAGGTGACTAAGAACCCGACGTTGAACTGTTTATAACTTCGCTTTGATTTTCTCGACATCTCAGACGCATGCGATTTAACCTTTTGCTTCACCGAGAAAACCTTCTTTGTCGGTCGGTGCACCACAATATCAATGTCTAAACTCGCATGTCTTCGTATGACCGTGCAAAACCTCAATATCGTCTCGTAGCATCCGAACCAATCTTTCTTTAACACCGCTCAAGACCCGCTCCTATCTTGATCTCTTTTCTCTTCAAGACTCCAAATTCACAACCTCAACTTGCTCTTCGTGTGGTCAGATAACTCGCTTCTTCTGTAGCCCGCAAGTTCTCCGGCACTTCACAATCTTCCTTACTCGCCGGCTTGGTAGATCGGATTATCAAGTCATATTTAGCACTAGCATAGCATATTAACGAGATTCGAGTGATTCTAGTGTATCACGTGTGTGTAAGAAACACATAGCCTTTTGAAGGGTGATAAAGTAAAAGAAAGAAAACAAACAATTGAATGCAAAAGTCCAACGATTTATTAAATGAAAATACGCAATCAATGATAATAACCTCGCAAACGAGCCATGATGCCCGTAAGGCACTAGGCTTTCAAAGTTTATTGTTCAAAACATAAAGAAATACGAAAGCAAAACAAAACAAGAGCAATTACCCGACTAAAGGAGATTGGTATGACGTTCGCCTTCCAATTCCGAGCCCATGATCGGAGTCGAAGATCCACTTGCGATGTCAAGTCGTTGTCGCCGCCTTCTATAGCATGGATTCCACTGGCTGATGCGGAAAGGAAGTTGGCCGCACGCTCGTGGCATATCATCTTCGACCTTTGATGGTGAAGCCTAAACCGCCTTGTCAAATTTGAAAGGAAGATTAGGAGTCGACCCCAAATAGAACTACCTTCTTCGAGCTTGAGCCTTTCAATGAGGCCATCCTAGGCGGAACTTGCGTAACTTCAGGAGGACAGGAGAGTCAACAGCACGACTGGGATTGTCTAAAAGCTTGACAGGAGTCTCAAAGAATTCACCTTCCATCTCGAGATATCGAACGATCGCAGATGACCGATATACTCTTCTTCGCCACATACCGTAACAACCTTCCCTTTCACCGTACTTGGGCTCGATGCAGGTGGAAGTACCGCCCCATGTATCCAAGGCGCCCAAGTAGGCAAGAGTAGGTGGACGGATGTCCATGACGAAGAAAGTGGAGTCAAAAGTGTGGAACCGACTTTAAGAGTGAGCTCTCCAAGCATCGTCTTGAACCATCAAAAGCTCTCACGATTATGTCACCGGGTCTCGAACCAACCCTTCGACATCAAGTCGATCAAAAGCCTTCGTAAGATATTCGCGAACCGTATCAACCAAAACATGACAGGTAACGCCTTGCATTTAATGAGATGTGCAAGGCTTTGTTGTGTTTCTTTCCTAAGGAGTCAAATCAAGATCGAGAAACCTAGGCTGTAGCAGCCCTAGCAATACAAACTTCGAATTGGTCTGGTAGTTCGTACATGGGCATTCTTCGAAATTTCACCAAGGCATTAGCATGAGCCTGAGCATAAGAGCAAAGCGAGCATGGAAATCTTGGACGAGTCTGTCCCAATTGTTCCACAACATTGTAGTCACTCTTCTTGATAATCTTGAATTTCCTCCATTTCTTGTTTGAGGTGTCTTCAAGAACTTCCTTTGGTACTTCGAAAGGTGATGAGTTCTTGGTTCTTTCCTCTAGCTTGGGAATGGGTTGAATAGTTGGAATGCGAATGAGTCGCAGTGTCTTTGGAGGAGAGATATCCGAGAGAATACCCTTCCGGTTCGGTCACCTTCTGGATCCGTGATGTTGTCAATGTCGAATGGTAGCTTCAATAGTAAGATCTTCAATGGTCGAGGGTCTTGCTTGACGCCATGATAGTAAACATCACCCATAATTCCAAGGATAGCCTTGTCGAGGAATATGGAACTGGTCCGGAGAAGTGATGATGAGAGGTGCCACTCTAGGCATGGATCGCAGTGGAAATCCTTATTGTATTAACATCAAGATAATCTTCGGAAATCGCCACCCCATCCGTCGCCTTAACATCTTCAATAGGAATCTTGTAGCTCTCGAACAGGTACTTCACCATGTAATCATACTTTCCACTTGGCTGCCCCAAGGTATCCCACACGATGGTGTTGTTTCATTCGCATTGTCAATCTTCAACTTAGACATTTCTTCACACCACTTCGCATGTGGTTTCGTAAATAGTATCTCACGGTTATCCATCATGCATCGAACACGCCTTCTCAACTAGCACAACCATCCGGCGGATGGGCACCAACGATCTCGGGCATCCTGGTTGACACCGCTTGCAACAAATTCTTCTTAATCATCGAGGAATGGTCAAGTCATCTATGTTGAAAACATAAGTATCATCACCAACAACATTGGAACTCTTGTCATGATTAGGCATAGGCGCTGATCACATTCGAGTCTCAACAGAGGGTCAAACTCAATCGCTTAGCTTCAATCATATCTTGAATCTTGTTCTTCGAGCCCAACAATCATCGATTATGTCCCGGCTATTGGAATGGTAAGCACATTTAGCATTAGGATTGTATCTCTGAGAGGAAGTGTTGACATTCGAGGAGGATCCTCAAGGTAATCACCGCTTTCAACATGTGTTGCAAGGCTTGCGACAATGGCATGTTGATCTTCAGAACCTTCGTGGCGCTGCTCGCCGCTGTCTCACCGAGGTTGTGCCGATGTAGGATCGAGATCACAACCGCCCCACCGATTGAGCACGGTCGGTCTTGGCTCGGCTTTTCGATCATACACAACATTGGTTTCTTTCTTACCACCAAAGGATCTCTTCGCAAGATTTGAAGATGGTTCTACATGGATCTTCCCACTTAATACCTTTCAATGCGTCAGTAAGTATCAACCGGTGAATCCGGTGAAGAGTTTCCAATCGATGATTGAAGAATGGGCTGCGTTGTCCCCATGAACATATCAACCAACTCCCTATTGGACAAGGGTGGTTGAACTCACTCGCTAGGTCTCTCCACTCGAGCATACTCCTTGAACTTCTCGTCACGACCCATAGACATGCTTTGTAGTTGCATGCGAGTGGGTGTCAATTCAGATTGTACCATATCGTCAGAGAAAGCATCAGCCAAGTCACTCCAAGTACGGATACGGTCATTCTCTAGCTGATAATACAACTCCAATTAAGTTCCGGACAAACTTTCTTGAAAGTAGTGCATCCACAATTTTCTGTCATCAGTGTGGGGATTGATCTTCTGGACATATGACTTCAAATGCAGCTTTGGGCAAGACATGCCATCATACTTGGCAAAAGTTGGAACTTTGAACTTGGGAGGAATCACAACACCAGGAACGAGACTCAGATCATCAAAATTCAGCCCGGACATCTTCAAGTTTTCCACAAGATTCGACGATCTTCAAGTTGCTTGTACTTGTCATCTTCATTAGAGTATTGGCCATCATCATAGTTCTTCTCAAGCTCAGCCGACCGCCTTCACCATCACCCTTGTTACTTTCCTCGATGGACACTTCCTTCAGAGAGCTCAATATGGCGACCACCTTAGGACCACCTTTGTAGCGCCGCCCATGTTGAGGAGACCAACAACCTTCTTCTTCTTGTTGATGAGCTTCTTCAAATCTTCTTGGCCTGGACCAAGTGGTGAACATCTCAAACCGAGCATTCTCGAGCTGGAGATCTTTGACATCTGCTCAAGAGCCATTTCGCTAAAATAAATAGCGAGCAAATGAGAAAACCAATCTCCAATGTACCTGTGATGCAATGTTATGCTATGCGATGCAATGTTTATGCGAATGCAATGCAATGTTTTTAAGGACCTTAGAGATTTAAATTTGTTAAACAAGCAATGAACAAACATTTATTAGTACTCTTTTCATTATTCTTTTTCTTTTTAAGTACAAGAGATAGTTCAAAACAATAAAAGAAAAACATATAAATCCTAAAGCTCTAAGTCTCCCATGGTCGCTTCCTCTTGGTGCCGATGTAGCGTTGATGTTTCGCCTCGTGAAGTAGCTTGGTCAACTCTAACACTTTCTTCTTTGCATAACATCGAGCCTCAAAGGTATCCCTCTTCCTTGAGCTGAATCCGTGATCTCTTCAAGTCTTCAAAATCAGTAGGCATGTCAAGATGGAGAACAAGATAGGTACGCCACCTATAGCAACAGTTCCATAATTATGGTAAAGCGTGAATGGCATCATGAGGTTTTGAGCTCGAGCTCGCACCCATTTGAGGTAAGGTTCCCAAGGAATGGGATTTTGGTGTCCCAAAGTCTTGGTATCAGTCTTCTTTACCATGCTCCAAGCGTGTATGAACCTTCGCTTGTAACTCGAGATCGTGGTTGTAGTCGAACACAACATCTTGGAGAAGCATATCATGTGGACCATCTTTTCGAGCAAAACCAAACTGACGTAAAGCTAGAAAAGGGTTGTAAGTAATACCTCCCCTTATACCAAGGAGTGGTACATTAGGGAATTCTCCACAACGCTCAATGAATGTGAAGTCCTTTTGAGAGAAAAGATTCCAACGGATATCTGAATGAGAGAGTGACATTAGTCTTCGAGACCACTTCAACCTTTGTTCGTTCTTCAAGACTGATGGAGGAAGGTGCGAAATAAACCACCTTGAAAGTAACGGTATACAACACATGAGAGTTCCTTGTCTCTTAGTAGTACGTGTGTGGAGAGAATGTAGAATGTCTCCAAGTAAAGTAGGCACGGGATTACGGGTAAGAAACAACTTGATGGCATTGACATCTATGAATTGATCCGAGTTAGGAAATAGAACCAAACCATAAATTAGCAAGGCCACAATATTTTCAAATGAATGGAAACTCATAACTTTGAGGAATTCTCGGGCTTTCTTAATTAGAAACTTGGAAAGTAAACCCTTAACTCCGTTTCTTGTTTCCCAATTGGCTTCAATGTCTGAGCGCTTAAGATGTAAGGCTAATGCAATGTCTTCGTACTTAGGAACCTTTTCTAGACCGGTGAATGGCATTTGATCAAGAATAGGTATCCCAAGTAGCTTAGAGAACTCTTCCAAGGTAGGAACCAACTGATAATCTGGAAATGTAAAGCAATGGTGTTTCGATCAAAGAACTGAATAGACATGCATCATATCTTCTTCAAACCGAGATAACCAAATCAAGTAGATAACCATGTCTTTTGATGAACCGAGCATGGTCGGAATTTCAAACCAATTCTTTGAGTGAGAAGGTATACCCATGAAGTTGATTCGGTTGTCTTTCTAGAAGCCATAATACCCTACAAAACAGAGCAAAGATAAATCCCTAGGTCCTTGAAATAGTTAGAAATGATATGCAATGCGAATGATGTCATGATGTCATGTTTAGCACACACAAACAATTCACACAATGAGCCTAGGGTTAAGGCTTGCATGAGGTATAGGTGATTACCCCACCAAAAGTTTGAGTTGGTTCATCCCGTCCTATAATAGTAACCGGTTCTAGGAATCTCACATCACGATCTTTCTCGAGGCGCTTATTTCAATACGACGCCAAGTGGTCGATCGAAAATGTCCCAAAAGTCTAATCTCAATGAGCGTAGCATCGAGTATCAACCAACCTCGGTCTACACCAAAGCCGCCATCTCACTACCTTCTAATGGCCAAGATGGGTCAATTAAGGTTCTAAAAGTTTAGTTAGCGCCGATGACACCACGCAAGCCAAATACTATCTTCAACTTGGGAATGAAGAGTATCGGGACAACCAAAGTGTCACGCTAACGTAGCCATCATGTTGATCGCTTAGTTATACGCCTAGCGGTCGCAATGATCTAATGCTACTTACCTAAAAGGAAACCCGGATC
Organism: Vicia sativa; assembly: GCA_021764765.1. Lineage (NCBI taxonomy): Eukaryota > Viridiplantae > Streptophyta > Magnoliopsida > Fabales > Fabaceae > Vicia > Vicia sativa. The sequence continues at coordinate 150,978,960 of CM038793.1, read as the reverse complement.
CGGTGTAGGATCCCCACAAATATAATACCCAAGCAACCCTTAAAGATAAAGCATACAAGTCAAACAAAAGCAGAAAAGTTATCTAGAAATCCCTAAGGCAATTCTCTCTTTAGGGTGTTTCTCCAGAGTCGCCAGCCTGTGATACGGTGAACCGACTTTGTAGGATTTTGTATCCAAATGTGCGGATAGCAAGAGTCGCCACCGACTTTTATTTTTATCCAATTAAGGGAAGGTAAAGTAAAAAGACCTTCGTTAGATTCTCGAGTTCGGGAGAATGGTTATGAAAAGGGAAGGTATTAGCACCCTTTCCATCCGTAGTTATCTACGGGCTCTTAGTTGCTCTAGATCACTTTTTAAAATTGCTTTTCGTGTGTTTAACAAAAATGTTTTGAAAGAGGCATTTCGCTTTGACTTTGTAATGACTCATGTAGGAGTGTATACAAAGTGTTCGGAAATGTTTTGTTTTGAAAAGAATTTGAACTTTGAAAAGAGTGTGGTGTGAAAAGCATTTGGTTTAGAGCAAGCAACTAAAAGACTTATTTACCCACCGTAATTGGTCGTTGCATTTACGCTCCTTTAGAATAGCGCTAGCCATACCATTAGTTAGTAGGTAGCTCCATTCGCTGGATGTAAGCGGACATTCAAGGACATCGGATGGTCATTGAAGGCAACTTGTAGGAAGTATCCTAGCACATTCAAGGACTATCATCATTTTCGTAGGCGACAATCGAGGGTCAAGATCATTTATTTGGAGGCGACATCGTGGGTCTTATGATCTTTGTATCGAAGGGACTATGATGATTTGTTTGGAAGGCAACGGTGCTAGGATACCTCTACGTTCGAGGGACATGACCATTTTGAATTCGCAAAGGCAACTAGAGAGAATTACCCTAAGGGGTGCGTGTGTGAAAGAAGTGTGTTGAATTCGAGTATTTTATCTTGCAAGTTAGTGGGCTATGTTCATTATTATCTTGCCATACACGCCTAGTTACTAGCAATTGATAGGGTGCGGAAAGTAAATTGCGGAAAGTAAAGATGCGGAAAGGTAAATGTCCTACGCTATTACAAGGCTTTGGGGCAGATACATAATTTAAAACGGAGAAAATAAAATCCTAAGTTTAAACTATTACATCCCATATACAGTTACATTATTTGAAAAATAAAATGAAAACGGAAGGATTGTCTGAATCGGATTAACCTGTGAAACGAACGAGAAAACGGAAAACATGATGAAATCGAAATAAGAGAAAATGTTAGAAAAAATGCAAATTTTTAATTGGAAAAAATATGACATGCTGGAAATAATGTAAACATGCTAAAATAATTTTTTTGGGATTTTTTAGATGCAATTTAATAATTAAAAATGAATTTACAATGATTTAAATGCAAAATTACAAATAAAAATAAATATGCATGCAAAAATATATTTTTTAATTTTATAAATTAAATAAAGATTTTCAGAAAACAAATGCAAAAAGAAAATTAATTTTTGATGGATTTTTAATGCATAAATAAAAATAGGAAAGTAATTAAAACAATGCAAAAATATTAGAAAATTAGAAAATATGAAAATATTGCAATGTTTGTAAAAGAAAACAAAACTGGTGCCAGTGAGGATCGAACCCATGACCAGGAGGAGAATCTCTGCTTGCCAGCGCCTTTACCACTAGGCCAAGTGACACTTGGTGTTCTGAAGTTGAAAATCAATGGCATATATGTGTAAACGTGTCCTGGGATGTTTGAAAATCAAAGTCAGCACGCCTGGGGCCCATTGACTTATGAAGGAGCGAATCAGAATGCGTTATAATGCCACGCCAGCCTTGCCGGTCAAGCCAACGTCAACGACGCCGGAGCCCTAGCTCCGGTCGTCTTCTCCGGCGACCCCGATCCCTGAAACCTGCAAAATAGCGTAAATAAAGAGGAAAGAAGGACCTTGTCCCCCTAAATCGGCCATGGCGAATTCAATGGTGATGTTATTTTTGGCTGAAACGGCTTGTACAAGCCAGTTCGAAACTCAACAGTTTTCTAACCCTAACAATGGCACTAGGTGATTCCGACGTTCAAGCTCATGAACGATTGCCCAGATCCACCCTATAGAGTCTTATAAACGCAATGAAAACGTTAGAATCAATGGAAATACGCAGGATAGTAAAATGCAAAAATCAGAAAAGTTTGAATATGTATGATCATGTATGCATCGATTTAGCTTGCTTTGATCCATAACAATGACGTATTCTTACTCATACTTACCCCCTGAGCACGTTTGGATGGCTGGAAGAGGCTGAGAATGGCTGAAATTAAAAATTCGATTTTCAAGAATTCTTCAAAAAATTTACAAGAGTTTGGGTGATTTTAAGGGTTAGGGTTTTGTCCCCTGGCTTGTATGCAATGCTAGGTATTTATAGAAGCAATTGGGATGGCAAAAGCAAGCAAAAAAGATTGAACATTGATTGTGCAAATATTTTCTCTCTTTAAAACAAATCAAATTTTGAAAAAAATTTGATTTTCCTTCCATGTAAAGGCTTAGCACGAATTTGGCAAATATCTTGGGCTTTCTTGGACATTAAGGAAGATATAACATCAGCCCTTTTGGAAAAAATACTTAATTTTCATATTTTATATAATTTATTTTTGAATTAAATGTTATAAAATTCAAATATAAATCATAAAAATAGAAAATTACCAAGGCCAAGCATTTATGGGTCAAAAATCATGTCATGAACAAGTTTGGATCAAAAGTTTATAGGCCCATTTGGAAAATTTTGCATTTTGACCAAAATGTCCTTTTGTTCAATTGTCCAAAATTGCCCAACTTCTGAATAGTGTATCTTGCTCAATTTTCCACATTTTTGAGTGTTCTTAGACTTTTTGGAAATCTCTAAGAGTCCTCTAACCATCCTTTTTGGTCTCATCTCAATTGGAGTTACCATGCTCAATATATCTTCAAAACAAAAAGTTGACTTTTTGTTGACTTTGAAAATGACCTGTAATATTTTGAGCCATACCTCTCAATTGAAGCATTTTTTGGACATTCTTGTGAGATATGAAGTTGTAGAGAATTGAATTTCCTTCAAAACAAGAGGTGGTGGAAAAATTTCTGAGAAAGTATGAGAAAGTTATGATCACCAAAGTTCGCTTGACTTTTCACCTAGAAACCCTAATTTAGAAAGTTTGACTTTTGAGCAAATCTTGAGTTTTCTTGATGAATCATGATCAACCCTTGATCAAATGATGAATGTAACTTCAAAATGAGGATGTTGACCAAAAATTATGAAGTTTGATCAGTATGTTGACCACGCTTGACTTTTTGTCCAATACAACCGATTTTCAACCATCCGAGCAATTGTCTGAGGAAACTTGACTTGTGAGGCTTGAAACTTGACATGGAGAATCTTTGAAGCATATGAGGAGGCATGAAGACCATTGGAGATGTTGGAAGTTCATCTTGACTTGAGAGATACCAAACCCTAGTTTGGGTTGATTGTCTAGGAGAGAGTTTGTCTGATCAACTCTTGAGGAATCCTTGAGTATAGATGTATGAAATCTCTTGAGTAGATGGAGGGCAAATTTTGGGGTATGACACCCAACCCATTCTTCGTGATGTTTTCAAATTCCTACGTTCAATTAATTGGCTTATTCAACTTCCAAGAGGAATTGAAAATGACGACATGGTGGTTTGAGAACCAATTGCTTTTGTGGTGGAAGTCACTTATTCTTCTTTGGAAGTGACACAAGCTTGCTCATTTGTTAAAGATCTTTAGTGATCTTCCTTTTATTCTTTTTTCTTCTTTTTTTGTTTAACTTGTCGCTTTTGTGTTTGAACAATTTGTGTGACAATTATTTGTCTGATGTGAGAATTTTATGATTGTGACTGCCATATGATGGTTCTTTGAGGAACAACCGCTGTAAGCTTTGAATTCTTTACTTGTTCAACATTAAGTACAAAAAAATGAATGTGGTTGAACCTCTGAGAAAGTATCTGGAGTGATCCATGTTAGAACATAGTTTGGCTCTACACCAATCTTAGATGTTTTGATGATAACAAGTACTGTTGATGACAATCATGTTCTGACTATAATAAACAAATATTTTCTATGAAACATTGTTGACTTCTAAGTTTGTTTAAAATTATGCAGATAAAGTTCTAACCTTGAAAAGAAAAGAAGTTTTTTTTATATTATCTACCGTAAGTTCGATGAGAAGAACAAGTTCGATGACGAGAAGAATGTAAGTTCGATGACAAGAAGAACAAAAATTCTGATGATAGTAGAAGAACAGAAGTTCCGATGAAAGTAGAAGAACAGAAGTTCTGATGTTCGTTAGAAGACTCTGATTTAAGCGAAGTTCTAATAGTGTTATAAAACTCTCATCTAAGATAAGTTCTGATGTCAGAAGAAGACTCTGAACTGAACATACAAAATTTCTGACATGTTAGAAGATGTTAAAAGATTCACGCTCTAAACGAAGTTCTGATAAACTTCTAAAAAGCACCAGACCGCTCTACAAACTTTGATATCCATGTTCTGGTTGAAATACTCGGAAGCGTTTCCATTCATTAAATGAAGATTTGAAGCAACTGTTAACTTCCAACAGGATATCGCTTTTATGGAAATAAAAATTAACTCAAATTATTATTATTCCATATATAGCTTAAGATGTCTCCAACAGATATTTTCCATGAACGTCTATATAAGGATTCATCTATGAAGAGAACGATATAGATCAACACACGCAAACAAGAAAAGAAAATTCAAATCGTTCATTAGTTCATAAGTGCTAAAATATTCTTGTGTAAAAATCACAGTTGTGATATAGCTTTCTAGAAGCATCATTAAACACATTTTTGTAATTGTCTGAGAATCCTATTCCTTGAGAAACCAGGTTGTGGTGTTCTTGAGAAGACTAAAACAGTTGTTTTAGTGAATTGTAATTCCTTCAGAAACCAAGTTGTGGCGTTCTTGAGAAGACTAAGGCAGTGGTCTTAGTGGATTGTAATCAAGTTCTGATTAGTGGATTAAGACCTCGTTGAGAGAGGCAAATCACCTTGATGGGTGGACTGGAGTATTTTGAGTTTAAACGAACCAGGATAAAAATAACCGTGTCTATTTTAATTTGATTTTAAAACCCCAATTCAAACCCCCCCTTTTTTTTTGTTCATCCTTCAATTGGCATCAGAGCGCCTGATTTTGGGTGCTAACACTTAACTGTGTCAAGAAAAAGATCCAGCTTGAATAGCACTATGGCAGAAAAGGTTTAGAACAACTATGACGACAAAGACAGAGTCAGCGGTAGACCTCCAATGTTTGATGGACCAAACTTTGATTACTAGAAGAACAGAATTGAAAGTTTCTTTCTGGATCATTACGGTGACCTCTGGGACATGGTAACATATGGGTATACTGATCCTGTTGACGCGAGTGGTCAGAAGATTGAAAGGAAGAAAATGTCAGATCAGTAGAAGAAGGAATTCAAAAATCACCACAAAGCCAGAACCATCCTTCTAAGTGTTATCTTATACACAGAGTATGAGAAGATCACAAATAGAGACTCAGCTAAGAACATCTTTGATTCCTTAAGAATGACGTATGAAGGCAACACGCAGGTCAAAGAAACAAAAGCTCTTGCCCTCATTCAGAAATACGAAGCATTCAAAATGGAAGAAGATGAAACGGTTGAAGCAATGTTCTCAAGGTTTCAAATTCTGGTAGCTATCTTAAAGGTTCTAGATAAAGGATACTCTATTGCTGACCATGTAAAGAAAGTCATCAGAAGTCTTCCCCAGAAATGGAGACCTATGGTGACAACGCTCAAGCTTGCAAAAGATCTCAACAATATCTCTCTGGAAGAACTCATCATCTCATTAAGAAGTCACAAGATTGAATTAGAAGAAGATGAGCCCCAGAAGAAAGGTAAGACTATTGCTCTTAAATCTAACAAAAAATATGACTCTAAAGCTTTTCAGGCAGAAGAAGAAAACCCTGGAGGATCTTCGTCAGAAGATGATGAGCTATCTTTGCTCTCCAGAAGAGTTCAACAACTCTGGAAGTATAGACAAAAGAAGTTCAATAATTATAGAAGACCAAAAAATTCTATGATCCATCCTCTGGACACAGAAAGTCCAGAAGCAAAGATGTTACCTGCTACGAATGTAAGGAACCTGGTCACTATAAAAATGATTGTCCCAAACTTCTGAAAGAAAAGCCAAAGAAGAGGTTTGACAAAGAAAAGAAGAAAAGTCTTATGGTAACATGGGATGACTCAGATTCTTCTGAAGCTTCGTCAGACTCAGAAGATGAAAGAGAAAACATAGTGTTAATGGCCAACATAGTTGACAGCTCATACTCCTCTGACTCTGAATCCGACACTGAAGAGGTATTTCCAAATTTTGCTGTTAATTTTTCTAGAGCTGAATTAGAAGAAAACTTATCTGAAATACTTGAAAAATATCAGAAGCTTAAAATCAAATACAAGAATATGAAACAGAATCTTGTATCTGATTCAGAAGACACTAAGAAATTTGAAACAGAAAATTCTAAGCTTAAGAAAATTATTTCAGAACTAAAAATTGAAAACTATTTTTTAAGAAAATCTTCAAAAAGCTCAAGAAAAATCTATTTCAGAAGTTTTGAGTAACACTGATAATATTCTGAAAGAATATGATATTGGTTTTCAAGAGTTTCTTGATAATAGCATAGAAATAAGCAAAATAGCTTCAATGATCTATAAAGTAAGTAGAAACAGAAGAAAAGGCTTAGGGTATGTGCCTTCTAAAGATGATAAACCATATTCTGGAGTACATGATATGGTCATTAAATACACACCTCTGAAATCACAATTCACCTATGGTCACCCATATGACATAAAATATACTAGTGAATCATATTATGCTAAATCTTATGATAAACCTAAGTTCAAACAGAACTTTGAAAAATCTAACCAAAAAGGACCTTTATATGGGTACCTAAGGATAAAATAGTATATGTTGCACATGTCTTTGACAACAAAGTTGAAACACCAGTCATGGTGTAATACGGTGGGAGAACTAACTTTGGTTTATTTTGCTTTTGATCACAAATGTTGCGGATAACAAGATTCGCCACCGGATTTTCTTTTATCCAATTAAGGGAAGGTGAAAAGAACAGAAAAAGACCTTCGTTAGATTCTGAGTAAGGGAGAAGGTTATGAAAAGGGAAGGTATTAGCACTTTTCATCCGTAGTTATCTACTGCTCTTAGTTTCTTTAGCTCACTTTAAAAATTTGCTCGTGTGTATTTTGAAAAGTTTTTGAAAAGGCATTTCGCTTTGACTTCGTAATGATTCACACTGGAATGTATACGAAGTGTTTGGAAATGTTTCGTTTTGAAAAGTGTTTTAACTTTGACAAAAGTGTGAGGTGTGAAAAGTATTTTGAAGAGCAAGCAACTTAAAGTCTTATTACCTACTCAGAACAGTCTTTTCCGTGTTATTTTACTTTCCTTTAGGATAGTTCTATCCATACCATTAGTTGGTAGGTAACCCTATTCGTTGGATGTAAAGGGACATTCGAAGGGACATCGGATGGTCATAGAAGGCAACTTGTAGGAGTATCCTAGCACATTCGAAGGGACGATCATCACTTTTCGTAGGCAACAATCAAGGGACGAGATCATGTATTCGTAGGCATCGTCGAGGGACTATGATCTTTGTATCGAAGGGACTATGATGATATGTTTGTAGGAATTGGTTCTAGGATACCTCTACGTTCGAGGGACTTGACCATTTATTCGAAAGGAAACGAGAGAGAATACTCTTGGGGGTGCATGTGTGAAGAGAGTGTGTTAAATTCAGATATGTTATCTTGCAATTAGAAGTGATCTACATTCTTTTTTATCTTGCCATACACGCCTAGTTACTAGCAGTTTATAGGATGTGGAAAGTAAATTGCGGAAAGTAAAATGCGGAAAGTAAATCCTACGCTGTTACATGGCTTTGGGGCAGTTACATAATATAAGAGTGCGGAAAGTAAATCCTAATTAAACTATTACATCCCATGAGCAGTTACATAATATTGGAAAAAAATGCGAGAAAATTGTCCTAACTATTACAATCTGGAAGCAGATACATAATAATCGGAAAAGAAAAGAATTTCGCATAAGAGAAAATATGTTGATCAATTCTTGACTTTTCTTGATGAACCGTGATCAACCCTTGATCAAATGATGAATATCACTTCAAAATATTGATGTTGACCAAAAATTATGAAGTTTGACTGTATGTTGACCACAATTGACTTTTTGTCCAATACAACTGATTTTCAACCATCTGAGCAATTGTTTGAGGAAACTTGACTTGTAGGGCTTGAAACTTGACATGGAGATTCTTTGAAGCATACGGTGAGGCATGATGACCATTTGAAGTGCTAGAAGTCCATCTTGACTTGAGAATGGACAAACCCTAGTTTGGGTTGATTGCTTAGGAGAGGGTTTGTCTGGTCAACCCTTGTGAAATCCTTGAGTATGGATATGTGGAATGTCTTGAGAAATAAGAGGGCAAATTTTGGGGTATGACAGTTGCCCCTTTTCAATCTTCTTGTACTGGAAGGGTTAGATTGGCATGCTTGCCTTTCGTGACCTGAAGGTAGAAGATGATTGAACACTCGAGTACACCTGAAAATTTGCACTCGCTGTTGGTTGATGATGCGCTGGAATGGGCTTACAGATTCCATTTGGAGAAACTGTTGCTGGAGAGCAAGTCGTATGCTAGACTCGCGAACGTCGTTTGTATAGGAGAAATGCAACGCCCGTTTTATTTAATATTCTATTATATTAATAGTTTTGAATTATCGTTTGACGATTGTTTTGGCGACGAGAATAATTATATTAATTGATATATCTATTAAATATAATTGGCGACGTTTCGTTCGGTCCGGTTTTTATTCCGTTCAGTTCGGTAAAATATTATTCGGACCGATATATAATTCCCCGAAATTATTTTAATTAATTGAATTAATGATATAATTAGATGTTATTAGTGTTTTAAGAATAGATAGGGGTGTGGGGAGCAATTTGATAGAATTGGGTTTTTCACCCTTGGCTAGTAAGACAACCATCCTATAAAAACACTTTCTTCATTTTTTCCAACATAACACCAAAAACACCAAATATAGAAGCTTAGGAGAAAAGTTAGGGTTTTGGAAGAAGAAGAAGAAGAAGAGCAAGAAGAGAGCTTGAGGTTTGGGTTGTGGGATCATCAAGAATCATCCAAACTTGCAAGGTAAGGGGTTTGATTCTCCATCTCATATAGTTAGGGTTGATAGTTGTATTTTGGATTTGGGGAAAATTGATAGTTGGTTTATAGGGTTTTGGTTGGTTGATTGTTGAAATAGTTTAGAAAAGTTAGATTAGGAGTAGGGATTATGGGTGTGTTTTATTGCTAGTAGTAGAAATCAAAGTTCTATAATGGAATTGAAAAAGAAGGAAAAACTGTAACTGTTAGAAAACCTAAAACCAGAAAACGAAGATAATGGCAAAAAAAAAGGCAGGGAAGAAGAAGGATAGCGTGGAGGGTGGGTGAAAGGGGAGGCACCCACCTCAGGGTGTGGGCGACCGTCCCCCTATGAGGCCCCCACATCCTTCATTAAAACACACAAGGACGGCTCCTATGGGTGGTGGAATGAAACCGAGTCGCTTTCCGTAAGCTTAGTTTTTCTGTTTTCTGTAAACATGATTTTTCCTGCATAATTTTGATGGTTAGCCTCTGCCTATTTAAATTTCTCCAATTTCACCTAGTAACACTTTATATCAATAAAATATAACTAGGACATAAGTTAGCCGATTAAATTTAGAACCCGATTATGTTCCGATTTTCCAATTTCGGTAAATTCGACGACGGAGCAAGTTGCTCGAATTCAACGAAATTAACGCATAGCTAAGTTCGACGTAGAACGAGTGGTGAGGTTATTTTCAAATTACGAAGTTTTTACGAAACGACCAAATAGGCCAAATTATTTAAATTGAACCGGATTATGCTTTAGTCAATTTAAGACATGTATGGACAATCCGATTTGATGTTGATGTTTATGATTAATGTCGGTTATTAAGAACGGCTTTCGCGACGATTATTGGTGTTTTGACTATTTTTCCATTTTTTGGAATTTGGTGAATTAATTAATAATGATGTTTGCGACGGTGTATTCATTAATGAATACTTGTTGTTATGCGATGTGATGATATGTTTATTTGATGTGAATAAATATAGCGACGTGGACTTTATGTCAATTTTGATGAGCGATGATGATGTGTTGTTGTGTTGTCTTTGTTATTGATTCACATACATTGCATTGGCGACGAGGGCTTTTATGCCAAGCGACGATAGGCTTTATGCCAAGTGTTCCTAATTATGGACAAAGCGACGGGTACCACATGTATAACATAGTCGTGTCTCATGGAGTCGGTTATGTTTATGTTTGAGTTGTTTGGCGTTGGGTTTTTAATTGATGAATGATGTTGAATTGCGATGGTATATGATGCTTTGTGTTGATGCGAGTATAATGATTATGTGGAGAAGTTAAAGTGTTAATTTATACACTAAATGCTAATTTATATTATGTAAGCTTTTAATATATGTTGACATACTCTATTTAACTTATATCATTTATAATTCCAAAACTATTTATATATTCTATCATGCTTTTAATTATATGTTTTGGAGTATCTCACCCTTTACTTGTTTCGCCATTGCCTATATTTTGGTAATGTGCAGGTGATCCTTGAGGATGATGAGGATTAGCTCGAGTCTCTTTATTTTGTGTCGCTCTGCTCTGGTCGTAGTAACACTCGGGATTTAGGCGACGTTATTATTTTGATAGGATAGTTTATGTATACTATCTTATGATATTATAACTTTATGTATTGATGATAACATGATGTTATGTATATTTTGTGAACACATCTGCTGTGTTGTGAATAGTCATATGTGTATATGATGAATTATGTATGAATCGGTATATCCGACTTTTGATGTTTATGATGTGCATTATAATGCGAATTGATGATAATGCGAATATGTGATGCCTCAATTTTGTTAGATGAAATTTTGAAACTCTGATTTTATTATTAATTACGAGGGGTAGAATTGGGGTGTTACAAGAAACATCGTATATGGGCTTAAGATGCCATCAGGAGAGAATGATGCTGGGGAATGAGTCGTTTGTTAGACTCTGTGGGTATTCCCGAAAATAAGAAGAAAGCACGGAGATGGGCTTAAGATGCCATCTGGAGAGAATGATGTTGAGTCATACGTTAGACTTCAATCTCGCCTTTCAATGAAACTAATGGTAGGTATTGATTTTTAACCAAATATGCAGCATTCTGAAAGTAGAGAGATATCGACAAATAGTCAGAGATGGGCTTAAAGTTTCCATCTGGGGCAACTGAGTCGTACGCTAGACTATGTAGTTGCTGTTGATAATAAGAGAGAGTCGGAATAAACCTTCATCCTGGAAATTCTGAGGCAGAATGTGGATCGCTTTCCCATCTTGCTTCGGGTGTTGATCCAATGCCTATTGTCGGAAGACAACTTGTATGGTCTTTCAGATTGGGTTCCCCGTCTTGTTTCGGGTATTAATATTTGACCTTACATTTGGTAAAGATTTTTGCGGTCTTTCAGATTGGGTTCCCCGTCTTGTTTCGGGTATTAAACCTGGACCTTCTGTTTGGAACATTTCTTTTACCTGTTGGAGAAAATAAAAACTTTGACAGGATATAGTTAGTCTTATGAAGATTATGATGCATGCAAGCATATGACAATGTACGTGAATGATATATGCACATGTCATAATTTTTATGAATAATGTATGAACGTAGATGTTGTGGAATTTCAAAACATATCCATCTTGAAGAAGATGAGTACGTCCTGCCGATGATTTCTGACTTCTGCTTGGGGATGAAGTTGTTGAAAACCCTGACTTGGAGGAGAAAGAGATGTCTTTGATTCCTCCGATGCACTATCTGACCAAGTTTCGAGCCTAGATATTAATGTTGTTGGAAAGAATAAAAGCAGGGAGATACTCCACTGGGGATCTTGTGCGTAGATCTTGTTTCTTATTATTGTTTGGAGTCGAGGTTCGAAGACTCCTTTGAGGTGATGAATCTGAAGTTTTTTTAAACCTCTGGCTGGGAAATTAAAAAAAACGTAGGTTTCCTCCGATGCACTATCTGACCAAGTTTCGAGTCTGGATACTGCTACCGCCAGAGAATGATAATCATTGGGAGACATTCCGCTGAGGATAAATATCTCTGTGTATACGAGATGAACCGTTATTGCTCGGAGACGGATGTAACAGGGTGAAGCTGATTAAGACCACTGCTCGGGGACTAATGTGATGAAGCTCGAAGTGTTGGAACACTAGCGGGAAGAGATTAATACTTCGTCGGAGAAGGTTTGATGGCTCGGGGATTGTACTTTGTGAAAGTAGCCTGGGAATGTATTGGTGACTTTAATCGCCATCTCAATTTCGGATCCGTAGTAATTACTCGCTCGCTCGCAGATGTTTATGAGGTGTGTTTATTGTCAAATGCATATAATCATTCAAAGCAATCATTGGAATTTATGCAAAAAACAATAGTGAACACTGTAAAAGAAAGAATTTGCATTAATTTTGAAAGGTGGCGTATGGCCAACCAGTTTGTATACAATGAAAGTAAAAAGCTATGTGGAAATAATCTCATCGAGTTTCAACTATGCTAGTGCTCAAATATTTCGACTATCTCATCTCCTTGCTGTCAGTAGAAAGTGAGTGAATTGATTTTCGCCATTTGAATCTTAAATGCTGATAGTAGTCTGTAGTCTGTAAGTAGGTGATCTGGACGAGACATAGTCGTACGCTTAAATCCCTAACTTTTTCCTAGACCACCCTTCGTTTTCACCATCGATACCCTTTTGCCCAAGCCGCTTTGCAGTTTTTGACTGCCGGTGTACCTTTTTGTATATAACCTTAACTTTGCCCAACCCTTTGGTTCGCTAGGATGCCCTTATTTTTGCTCGGGTCACCGACCTAGCGGTCTCATTATGCGTAGTATTTTTGACTATGTTTGCGGTCACGGTATGGGAAGTCTTCTCCATCCATGGTGCATCATAGCTCCGCCGAAAATACTATTTTGACTACAAACGGTCCCTCGAGGTGGGAGCCCATTTGCCCCGGATCACCTGTGGAAGGATGATGCGCTTGACTACTAAATCACCGACCTAGACTCGGTGCTTGACTTTCTTGTGAACGCCCGATCATTCGCTTATGATAGATCCGTCCATGGCGATGGATGCGAGTCGCTTTTCATCGATCGTTGATCTAGTCGAGGCGAGTCTCGATCCAATCGCCGCCTAGCTCGCGCTCAGGACTCGTGAAGGTATTTGAACCTCAATTGGTAGGACTGATTCCATACCGATAGAGAGAAAGGGTTGCCTCGAGATGTTCGTGATCAGAAAAGCGATAACCATGGATAGCAAATGGCAAGATCTCGTACAATCCTTGTAAGTCACTATCATCAGATAATCTTCTTGATGTTCTTGTTGGCGGCTTCCACTGCGCCATTCATTTTAGGCCGATACTGAGAAGATTTGTGATGCTTGATCTTGAACTGCGTGTAGAGTTCGGTGATCATTTTGTTGTTGAGATTGGTACCATTATCGTGATAATCCTTCGGAGTGCCATACCGATAGATAAGATTATGCTTGATGAATCGAGCCACAACATTCTTGGTAACAGATGCGAACGAGGCTGCTTCTACCCACTTGGTGAAATAGTCAATTGCCACAAGGATGAAACGATGTCCATTGGAGGCAGTAGGTTTGATTTCTCCAATCATGTCAATGCCCCACATTGCAAAAGGCCAAGGAGCGGTTAAAACATTCAGTGGTACTGGAGGTACGTGCAATAGTAACCTGTTCTCAGAATCTTCTTAGCCATTGTATGTCCACTAGAGCGGGTACCAAATGCGCCTTCATGTAATTCTTCCATGATCCGCTCTGCAGTTTTCTGATCTACACAGCGGAGTAAGCACAAGTCGTGATTGCGTTTGTATAAGATGTCGTTGCTGAGAAAGAATTTGGATGCGAACCTTCTTAAGAATTTCTTGTCATTGACAGATGCCCCTGCGGGATACTCTTGAGCCTCAAGATACCTTTTCACTTCGTAGAACCAAGGTTTCTCTTCTGCATCAAGTTCACAACAGTATGCGGGTTCGTCAAACTTTTCGATGATGATATGGGGAGCTTCGTTGCCCATCTGACCTTGAACATAGATGACATCGTAGCTAATGCGTCTGCCAACTGATTCTCTTCTCGTGGAATATGATCGAAAGTAATGTCTTCGAAGTAGGGGACCAAACTCAGAACATGCTCTCGATATGGAATGAGATTTGGATGCTTCGTATCCCACTCGCCTTTTATCTGACTGATCACTAAAGCTTAGTCTCCGTACACTTGCAAGAATTTGATTCTAAGTCAATAGCAGCTTAATACCCATGATGCACGCTCAGATTCGCCATGTTATTAGTGCATCCAAACATAATCTGGGTGAAAGGCGTGTGTAATACTGTGGAGAACCGACTTTGGAATTTGTTTTGCTTTTTATCGCAAATGTCATGGATAGCAAGAGTCGCCACCGACTTTTCTTTTATCCAATTAAGGAAGGTGAAAAGAATGAAAAAGACCTCGTTAGATTCTCGAGTAAGGAGAAGGTTATGAAAAGGAAGGTATTAGCACCTTTCCATTCGTAGTTATCTACGGCTCTTAGTTGCTTTTAGCTCACTTTAAAAATTGCTTTTGTGTGTGTGTTTGAAAAATGTTTTAAAAGGCATTTCGCTTTGACTTTGTAATGATTCACGTTGGAATGTATACAAAGTGTTCGAAATGTTTGCTTTGAAAGAGTTTGAACTTTGACAAAAGTGTGAGGTGTAAAAAAAGTAATTTGATAGAGCAAGCAACTGAAAGTCTTATTACCTACTAAGAATGGTCGTTTTCGTGTTGTTTTACGTTCCTTTAGAATAGTGATATTCATACCATTAGTTGGTAGGTAACCCTATTCGTTTGGATGTAGAAGGGACATTCGAAGGGACATTGGATGGTTATAGAAGGAAACTTGTAGGAGTATCCTAACACATTCGAAGGGACGATCACCACTTTTCGTAGGCAACAATCGAGGGACGAGATCATGTATTCGTAGGCGACATCGTGGGTCTATGATCTTTGTAGGCAATGGTGCTAGGATACCTCTACGTTCGAGGGACTTGACCATTTATTCGAAAGGCAACGAGAGAGAATACTCTAGGGGGGTGCATGTGTACAGAGAGTGTGTTAAATTCAGATATTTTATCTTGTAATTAGAAGTGATCTACATTCGTTTTTATCTTGCCATACACGCCTAGCTACTAGCAGTTTATAGGAGTGCAGAAAGTAAATCCTAGTTAAACTATTACATCCTATGAGCAGTTACATAATATTGAAAAGAATGCGAGAAAATAAATCCTAACTATTACAACCTGTAAGCAGATACATAATAATCGGAAAAGATAAGAAAGTCGCATAAGAGAAAATATGTTAGTAAAAAGAGATTTTTGAGTTAGGAAAATGTTTTTAGGTTAGTAATCCTAATTAGATGATAGAATAATTTTTGGGAATTTTCTGGATTGGTTTTGATGAGAAAAAGTAATTAAAAGTCAATTTTATGGTTAATTAACAATTAATTAAAATATTCATGCAAAAATATTAATTTTTATGTCAAAAATTAAATAAACATTTTTCTGATTAAAATGCAAAAGGAAAATATTTTTGGTTATTTTTAATGCATGAGAAAATTATTTGAAAAGAAAATAAATTAAAAGGAAAATATGAAGAAAATAGAAAAATAGAGTTAGTTTGGAAAAGTGATAAAAAAGAAAGTGGGAAGCCAAGGATCGAACCCCTGACCTCCTGGACAAACCAACAAGCGCGTTGCCACTTGAGCCAGGTGTGTTAGTTGTTTTAAACCTGCAAGCAATGGATTATAAGTGATAACATGTCCTGTTTTGGGATTTTCAAACACACTCAAACGTGGACACCTGGTATTAACGTGAGAACGAATCGACGCCATTACGCCACGCCACCGCTGAGTCCAGACAGTCAAGAACGCCGAGTTAGGCTCTTGGCCGTTTCTTCGACGACCACGACGGTCGATCCTACAAAATAGACAAAATCAAAGCAAAAGAAGAACCCTATCCCCCTAATTCGACCCCCGCGAGTTCAATGGTGGTGGCTGTCATTCAAAACGCCTCGGATCGTCCGGCTCAAGCTTCTCCGATCCAAGCCACAACAATGGCGCCTATGATTTACGACAAAGCTCACATGTAATGCATCAAACACGTTCTAATGGATGCCCTGAGATCATTCAAACAATTGAAAACAATTAATAATGCATGATATATGAAAATCGAATTTGAGAAAAATACCAAACCGGTGAGACTTGTGTGGCACGATCTAGAATGCTTTGGCTTTGTGTAAAGGCTAGGATCGACTCCTGGAATGCTCAGGAATGCAATGGAATGCTTGGATCACCTTGAAACCTGCTGGAAAATAGAATACGAATTTTGCAACTTTGAGAGAAATTTGTGATTTTTAGGGTTGGCTCATGAGGCTAGGGTTTCGTCCTCTGGTCTTGTGAATGTGTCATGTATTTATAGAGCAAGAGATTTGATCAAAAAGAATGAAAATATATATTGCTTTGAATGCAAAAATATTTTCTTGTTAATTTTCATCAAATCTTTCCAAAATTGGATTTTCTCTTCCTTGTATGATCTTGCACGAATTTGGCATGTATTGTGGGCTTCCTTGGTCATCAAGATAGATAGAAATCCAACCCAACTTGTTTTATACCTTGCTTTTATATTTTATTTAATTTAAAATTGAATTAAATTCTTTAAATTCAAAGATAAATTAAAAAAAATAAGAAAAGGTCGTGGAAAAGTGCAAAGAGGTCATGGATAACATTATGATCTAGTTTGGATCATAAAATTATAAGCCCATTTGGAAAAATTTGGCTTTTGTCAAGTATTTCTCTTTGTAGCACCTTCTCAAAATGCTCAACTTGTGCAAGGTGTATCTTGCTCAATTTTTAACATTTTGGGTGTTCTTGGACTTTTAGAAAGCTCAAGATGTCCTCTAAACAAACTATTTGGTTTCATCTCAATTGAAGTTTCCATGCTCAATAACACTTTTACAAAAAGTTGGCTTTTTGTTGACTTTGAAAAAGACCTGTAATATTTTGATCCATAACTTCCAAATGAAGCATTTTCTGACCAAGCTTGTGAGACATGAAGTTGTAGATAATTTAATTCTCTTCAAAATGAGCTTTGGTGGGAAAATTTCTGATAAAGTATGTGAAAGTTATGCCTGGTCAAAGTTCTGTTGACTTTTTGTTCAAAAACCCTAATTTGGATATTTTGACTTTTGATCAATTCTTGACTTTTCTTGATGAATCATGATCAACCCTTGATCAAATGATGAATATTACTTCAAAATATTAACGTTGACAAAAAATTATGAAGTTTGACTGTATGTTGACCACAGTTGACTTTTGTCCAATACAGCTGATTTTCAACCATCTGAGCAATTGTTTGAGGAAACTTTACTTGTAAGGCTTGAAACTTGACATGGAGATTCTTTGAAGCATATGATGAGGCATGATGACCATTTGAAGTGTTGGAAATCCATCTTGATCTGAGGATGGCCAAACCCTAGTTTGCGTTGATTGCTTAGGAGAGGGTTTGTCTGATCAACCCTTGTGAAATCCTTGAGCATGGATATGTAAAAATGTCTTGAGAAGTAAGAGGGAAAATTTGGGGGTATGACGGTTGCCCCTGTTCAATCTTCTTATACTGGAAAGTTTAGATTGGCATGCTTTCCTTTCGTGACCTGAAGGTAGAAGATGATTGAACACTCGAGTACACCTGAAAATTTGCACTCGCTTGTTGGCTGATGATGTGCTAGAATGGGCTTATAGATGCCATTTGGAGAAGCTAGTTGTTGGGGACTGAGTCGTACGCTAGACTCGAGAACGTCGCTTGAGTATGAGAAACATCGGAGATGGGCTTAAGATGCCATCAGGAAAGACTGATGCAGGGGAACGAGTCGTACATCAGACTCTATAGATATTCTTGAAGGTAGAAGGGAGCACGGAGATGGGCTTAAGATGCCATCCAGAGAGAATGATGCTGAGTCGTACGTTAGACTTCACGCTCGCCTTTGAATGAAGTTATTGGTTTGTATTAATTTTATTTTTTTTAAAACCAAATATGCAGCATTCTGAAGGTGGAGAGATGTCGACAAGTAATCGGAGATGGGCTTAAGATGCCATCCGTAAGCAATCGAGTCGCAGACTGAGTCGCTATTGATAATAAGAGAGAATCAAAATAAATCTTCGCCTGATTATCGGAGGCATAGCTGGCGAACGTGATAGCTTCCGCTCGCCTCGGTATTGATTCAATGCCCGCTGCCGTAAGACAACTCGTGATCGCTCGGATAGGGTTTCCATCTCGCTTCGTATTAACTCGACCTTCCATTTGGAAATGATTTGTACGGTCCGGATAGGTTTCCGCCTTGCTTCGTATTAATCCCGACCTTCCATTTGGAAATGATTTGTATGGTCTTCGGATAGGGTTTCTCGCCTTGCTTCTGCATTAACTCGGACCTTCGTTTGAAAAGATTTTACCTGATGGGAAAAGAAAACCTTGGCAGAATATAGTTGGTTTTATGCAGATTGTGATGGATGCGAGCATATGACAATGTGTATGAATGATACATGCATATGTTATGACTTTTATGGATAATGTATGAATGTAGATGTTGTGGTATTTCAAAATATATCCATCTTGAAGAAGATGCGAATGTTCTGCTAGAGATTTCTGATTTCTGCTTGGGGATGAAATTGTTGAAAAGCCCTGATTTGGAGGAGAAAAGAGATGTCTTTGATTCCTCCGATGCACTATCTGACCAAGTTTCGAGCCTAGACATTAATGCTGTTGGAAAGAACAATAACTAGGAGGTACTCCGCTGGGGATCTTATGCGCAAATCTTGTTGGGGAGTCTCCAAATGCCGCTTGAAGGTTTGACGTAACGTGATAATGCTGAAGAGGCGCAGAGTTGTCGAAGAACCCTCTGATTGAGGAATAAAAGAGATGTAGGTTTCCTCCGATGCACTATCTGACCAAGTTTCGAGTCTGCTGTCGGGGGAACATTAGGAGGGATTCTGCTGAAGATAAATACCTCTGCGTATGCGAGATGAACTGTTACTGCATGGAGACTGATGTATCAAGGTTAAGCTGGTTGGAAATCACTACTCAGGGACTAACGTGATGAAGCTTGGAGTGTTGGAACACCTGTGGAGGGAAATTGCACTTCGTCGGAGAAGGTTTGTAGTGAGCGATGGCTCTGTGGGGAATGCATTGGTGACTTTAGTCATCATCTCAATTCCTAGAATCCGAAGTAATTACTTTCGTATGTTTGCTTTTCGTATGTTTGTGAACAGATGTTTATTGTCAAATGCATATAATCATTCAAAGCAATCATTGGACTTTATGCAAAAAAACAACAATAGCGAACATTGTAAAGGAAAGAACTTGCATTAATTTTGAAAGGTGGCGTATGGCCAAGCAGTTTGTATACAATGAAAGTAAAAAGCTATGTGGAAATAATCTCGTCAAGTTTCAACTATGCTAGTACTCATATATGTCGACTATCTCATCTCCTTGTTGTCAGTAGAAAGTGAGTGAATTGATTTTCGCCATTTGAATCTTGAATGCCGAGTAGTGTAGGTAGGTGATCCGACGACATAGTCGACGCTTAAATCCCTAACTTTTGCCTAGACCGCCCTTTCGGTTTTCACCTACCGATACCCCTTTTGCCCAAGCCACTCGTGTTTTCGACTTCGCCGGTGTACACGCTTTGTATATATCCTTAACTTTGCCCGAACCTCTTGGTTCGCCAGATGCCCTTATTTTTGCCTAGGTCACCGACCTAGCGGTCCCGCTTATGCGTAGTATTTTTGACTATGTCTACGCTATCGTGGTGAAGTCTTCACCATCCATGGTGCCGAGTATCATAGTCTACCGAAAATACTGTTGACTACAAATGGCCCCTCATAGGTGGGAGTCCATTTGCCCTGGACCACCTTGTGGAAGGATGATGCGCTGATTACTAGATCATCGACCGGTAGACTCGGTGCTTCACTTTGTTGAACGCCCGATCATTCGCTCGATAGATTTGTCCATGGCAGATGGATGCGAGCCGTTTCTCGTCGATCAAGTTGATCTGGTCAAGGTGAGTCTGGACCCATTCGTCTTTGCCTAGCTCCGCGCCCTGGAGGACTCTGGTTGAGGGTATTTGAACCTCGATTTGCGGACGCCCATACAAGAGAGAAGGGTTGCCTCTGTGATGTTCGTACAGAAAAGCGATAACCATGGAGAGCAAATGGAAACATCTCATGCCAATCCTTGTAAGTCACTGTCATTTTTTGTATAATCTTCTTGATATTCTTGTTGGAGGCTTCCACTGCGTCGTTCATCTTAGGCCAATATGGAGAAGAGTTGTGATGCTTGATCTTGAACTGCGTGCAAAGTTCGGTGATCATTTTGTTGTTGAGATTAGAGCCATTATCTGTGATAATCCTTTCGGGGATGTCATACCGACATATAAGATTATGCTTGATGAATCGAGCCAAAACATTCTTGGTAACAGATGCGAACGAGGCTGCTTCTACCCATTTGGTAAAGTAATCAATTGCCACCAGGATGAAACGATGTCCGTTTGAGGCAGTAGGTTTAATTTCTCCGATCATGTCAATGCCCCACATTGCGAAAGGCCAAGGAGCGGTCAAAACATTTAATGGCACTGGAGGTACGTGCACTTTGTCTGCATATATCTAGTATTTTTGACAAGATCGAGCATATCGGTGACAATTAGCTTCCATGGTGGACCAATAGTAACCTGTTCTCAGAATCTTCTTAGCCATGGTATGTCTACTGGAGTGGGTACCAAATGCGCCTTTTTGTAATTCTTCCATGATCCGTTCTACAATTTTCTGATCTACACAGCGAAGTAAGCACAAGTCGGGATTGCGCTTGTATAAGATGTCGTTGCTGAGGAAGAATTTGGATGTGAACCTTCTCAAGAACTTCTTGTCATTGATAGATGCCCCTGCAGGATATTCCTGAGTCTCAAGATACTTCTTCACTTCGTAGAACCAAGGTTTCTCTTCTATATCAAGTTCACAATAGTATGCTGGTTCGTCAAACTTTTCGATGATGATTTGGGGAGCCTCGTTGTCCCATCTAACCTTGAACATAGATGACATAGTAGCTAACGCGTCCGCCAACTGATTCTCTTCTCGTGGAATGTGATCAAAAGTAATCTCTTCGAAGTAAGGGATCAAGCTCATAACATGCTCTCGATATGGAATAAGATTCGAATGCTTCGTATCCCACTCGCCTTTAATCTGACTGATCACTAAAGTTGAGTCTCTGTATACTTGCAAGAATTTGATTCTTAAGTCAATAGCAACTTTAATACCCATAATGCATGCTTCGTATTCGTGTTAGCTGAAGATTTTGATATCTTGTGATTCGAAGAAGGATCATGGAGCTCGAGATGAGATGATGTTAAAGTATTCAGGAGAACATAGTGAATGTCATAGTTTGGAAAGAAAAGAATTAGCCCTTCGAATGGATGTATTGAGTTCCGGAGTGTCGAACGGAAATAATGGTGATATGTGTAAAACAAGCTTCGATCGGGCAATAGAATTGTATCAGAGGAAATGGGTTCAAATCGAAGTGAGTGATACATTTGAAATTCAAACGCGAAGGGATAAAAGGGAGTTGAAACGCTACTGAAGAAACGGTTCGAAAACGTGGAAGCAAGAGAAGCATGGTGTGTCGATGTTCTAAACGTGGCAAGATCTTATGGGTCGACCTATGGTCGAATTAGTATAAATAGGAGTCTTAATGTTAGATTTCGTGTGTCATATCTATTGTACTAAAATTCACACATTCAAAATACCACATGGCTAGGGAAACGAATGCACGAATGATGTACGATGATTGCACCAAAGCTTTATTATTCAACAATGTATCTTTATCCTTCCGCCTAACTTTATCTTGCATCAATGTCTTTAAGTTTCTTTACTTTCAAAGTCATTTCATTTAAATGTTTTTTCTACCATCGTCAAGTTCTTTATCGCTCCAAAACTTTTACATTAACGTTATTTCCCGTAAAGCTTTTATACATTTGTTTACATTCTGCCTTTTACGCCAAGCTATTTTGAAAATCTTTTACACTTTAAGAGTTTATTTGAATATTGCTGCATTTATATACTTTCTTGCCATTTCAATTTGAATGTTCTTGTTTGTTCGAACCAAATATACATTATTTACTTGATCATATCATTAAGTAATCGAAACGCATTTTGAACCTATACAAAACATCCAAAACAAGTCTCAAATATGGATCTCTATCTTAAGTTCATACCAACGGTCGATACCCATAGGATCAATCTAGTCGATCCCGCAGTTACCAGAGGGATTGAATAACATAGCTTATAACGCTTATTCAATAGTTTGAAGACTAGCGGTTGTTTCACCGTAAATCATCAGAACAAAATGGCACGCCCAAAGGACAGTAGTTTGGCCGTTATAAATTAAGAAAATTATAACCATAATTATTATAAAAATTCTTTCTCGAGTAAACAAAGTTCATTGGTATATGAACCTTAGGAGTGGTAGAATAACTAATAGTAACCAACCTTTACCCGTAAGAAATCGAAATAATAGAATGTCTAATCCAAATAATCAACAAGGGGAACAAATGCCCCACATGGAACAGTACTAATGTCCGCTTCGACCGCAACGCCTAGGCGATCCCTTCGAATGCACATACTGCATCTTCGACTAGTAATATAGCCACGAATGGAACAAGTGGCATGTCAACAAACAATTCGATCTTGGGCAATACAGAACCATCGGTTACCCTGGGGATCCGTCCCACAACCAGGACACAAGCCCATTTCGCCACCCCACTACAAACTAGACCACCTAGTTTCGAGGGTAATAGACCCGTAAACCCTTCTTATGGATGCCAACATCTTTTATGGCAGCTTGCAAACTTCGACGCCAAATGCATCACCCCAATTAGGATCTAGATCTGGGTTAATCAATTTCTTATAATAACCAAGGTCCGGGGTTATAGCGCTTACCCACCTTAACCACGTAAAACCAAATGGCTTTTAGGCAATTGATGGATGATAGTAACCATAACATGATAGGAGTATTAGCACAAACTATGCAAGAAATCTTTGCCCCAATAGTTCGTAACGGACCGTGACGTAATAGAGAAAATGCGTATAATATGAGTCGAATACAGATTTCTTTGTCTCCGAGAGGCGAGATGTAACTGTGCATGGTTCGAGCGAACGCACCTATCATCGAACAAGCCATTGACCCACCCTATAGGCCGCTAGAGAAGAATTTGACCCGAGGGCAAGGGCACAAAGAGGAAATGCCCTGGGATTCGAGAAGAACCACTTAGGGAGTTAGAACCATGGCAGGATCGAAGATATGATGCTCCAAAGGATTCGAGAGGAACCACAGAGGGGAGTTGGGGAACCAGGGCCGTGCCGAAAGGCAAGAGGCCCCAAATGCTTCGAGAAGAACAACCTAGAGGAGTAGTTATGGTAGGTAGAAACCAAGATGCGATGCGGTGGTCCATAGAATTTAAATGATAATATTGGCGTAAAATAACCTAACCACCATGATAGAGAGAATAATGGCCCAAAACGGTATTATATTGTGGATTAGGAGGCCAAATTATGCTTCTCCCATAGCAGATTATGTGATGCATAATGACTACCAAGGGACACAAGATCCCTAAGTTTACAAAGTTCACGGAGATACTAACGAATCAACAATGAACACATAGCCGTATCTCACCAAGCAGAGACATAGCCAATAATGAGAACCTTAGGATTAAGTATTTCCCGAGTTCTCACGAAAAATGCTTTCACCGTTCACCACATTACCACCGATCCATAGATACCGGCCTCTTTTAGAAAGATTGTTCCATGAACAATTTACATGGGACAATCCAAGATAAGTCCAAGGAACTAGCTAGTGTTAAGAGGAAGTTTATCAACCCATAGACTAATACTTAAATAGGTTCGCACTATTGAAACCGATGTTTCACAAGAGTCCCCTAACATGAATTAGTCGAAATGGTCACCGGTGGCCTTGACTATTCGATTCGAAGAAATTAGATACGCAATACTGAGATATGGCTCATTGGCGATAGGTTCGACAAGTCGAAGACTAAAGGCCGAAGGCTGTGGCTTCAAAAGTAATAAGAAAGAAAGACTTTCTATGTCGAAACCGAGGAAGTCAAGATCGTCCCGATTTCGAGGAGGTCAAGTGGACCTAGGTGAAAGTTAAACAGCCCCACCCTACTCTTGTAAACCGTTGGTTCCCAAAGGGAAAGAAATTGTTGAAATGAAAAACGACAAATTCCTAAAGAAGGTGTACACTTTTGATGTGACAAATGTGATGAGATTTTTGACCGCTTGTCAAAGATGGTCAACCATTGTGCCATCGAATGTTAAAATACTCCTTTAGATCAAAGAAAGAAAAGAGGATTTGTAAATATCATAGTTTCTAGGCCACAAAACCTCACAATGTTTTCTTTTCGGACTTAATTCGTATGCAATCAAAGAAGGTACTAAAGTTTATCGATAAGCCAAAAGAAGGTAGACGAGGATCCTCCTCGATATTGCAGACACCAACTACTCCGAGCCTCGCAGTATGGAGAAATAAATATGGTGGAAATGCACTGGGGTCAATACATTGAAAGATGAAAACACCGAATGAGAGTTGGGACCGATCGAGTCAACAATGGAGTCATCAAGACATCCACCAACAACCGTGAGGCTACTAAGCCAACGCAGCTATTGGTTTCAAGGACATCCAAAGCCATGAGGGCCGTGAGTCTGTGATGTAAATTGGTACAAAGCATCAAGGTCCGAGGAGGCCAATTAGAAAAGGTCCAAATTACAAAGCAACTTTCCCCGAAAGAGAGATCGATACTTTGGGAGAACCTGGAAGAGTCGACTATCCGTAAAATATTCTCGCCGTAGAGTGCAAAATCCTAATCAAGCCATCAAACCATCGTGTCAGAGATGAGGATACAAAAGATGGAGAGGTAGAAGGACACAAGCCCAAGAAGGAAGTTTGGGACACTGGGAGCCTAGTGGCAATTCGACCACCGTGAAATATCCCCGCAGAGTTCAAAAATACAACTCAAAGACATCGAACCGTCAGTCGGAGATGATGAAAAGATGGAGAGGTGGATGTTAATATGGTGGACGTGGAGAAACTTTGTTCGAGATGCAAGAAATGGAGAAATATCTTGAGAAGGAAAATACAAATGGAGGAAGGATATATCGCAGATACCAGCTTTAAAATTACCTCATGGTGTGCCACAAAGGAACGCCGAGATGATGTTGCCTGCATGCAAGATCATCTCGCAACGAGAGGATTGTCAGCAGAGTTCGAAGGAGCCAAAGGGTCGAATCGCGCCAATCGCGCCAAGACAATCAATTGTTTAGATGCTATCCCGACCGAGAGAGTGTTTGAATTTTAGTACGCCGCTAGCAAACGGGTTGACGGCCCAAGGTGTTCAAAGAAAGATATGACCAAAACATGGCAGGGCATTCAAACCATTCCTTTCGCGCCATGCCGGAATCACAAGGAGATGGGTCAAGAGTCAAGCACTCCACTGCAATCATAATCAAAGAAAGCCCGATAGTCCTTACCCCAAAGGTGCTCAAGAGTAACATCTGTAATCCCCTCAAGTACCAACCGGCAGATATCGCATCGCCAAAACCAATAAGGGAAAGATAATTGGAGAAGCAATGAGCAAATGCGATCACGCCATGGTGTATGGAGAGCATCAACAACAAAAGAAAAGAAGAGTCGAGGTCGAGAACTATAAAGGAAGAATCCATGTCAAGATCCCAATGGCGAAGGCAACAACGTGTTCGGAAGGTCGAGAAGGAAATGCTGGCATAAGAGGTAGTTTCACCATCAAGAAAGAGATGTCCAAGACTAACAAACCAACGACAAGCAAGCAGCCCGAAAACAAACTCCGCTAGTAGGAGACTTTTGTCGACACAAACCATGAATCAAAAGAATATACTCCAGGCCAGGAAGATGGGATGTACGACAGATAACTTCGAATCGAAGGAGAATCCTCACCAACCTAAACTCAACGTTCAGATTTACCTCCGAGTTCGGGCAAGAAACCAAATCAAGAATGTGAAGAGGATGATACCATTGATATGATGAAACATAGGCCGCTTACATTATGTCATGGATAATGGCGCCGAAGAGCGTAATGCATTCTTCAACACCCGTGAGCCAGAATGAAGAATCATTGAAGCCATTGTTCATTCGAGCAAAGGTTAATGCCATGGTGTGAATAAGGTCCCGTAGATGGAGGCGCAATGTTAATCTAATGCCTCATTTTATGTTAAAAAGCCGGGAATACAAGAAAGTGATGTCAAACCGCATAACATGGTTCTATCAAATTATGAAGGGAAAGTTGGTCAAACATTGGGAGTGGTTCAGTGGAGTTAACTGCTGTCTTCGGCCGCAGCCCACCATGTTCATGGTAATCAAGCCAAGGCCAACTACAACCCGCCGTTAGGAAGAGAATGGATTCATGGCGAGGGCGCTCTTCCGCCAATGCACCAAAGGTTAGTGCTATGGAGGGAAGATGGATAGTGGAGAACATCGAGGCGCATCGAGTTACTTCATGACTACAAACAACCTAGTCAACAAAAGAATCTATGACAAGTATCTAGCACTAATAGCCCCTCGTGCTCCAAATGAGGAGATGAACGGCCGTAGATGCGCAATATTATATGACCTTCGCCATGATGGCATGTATTGATAGAAAATAATTAAAGGAGACGGGGACTCAAGGTACGAGAAGACGCCGTATGGAGTTCGACAACAAAGTGCTCATGATCGAGTCCTCCTTCTTCGAAGGATTTCGCCTACATGGATGAGAACAAATGGATAGCAGCCTTCAGAGGCTGAATAGACAAGATAGTTGAAGAAAATAACATGAAAGGGGCTGGTTCGAAAGACTCACCGCCAAGAAAATGAAATAGAACAAAGGCTAGATGCCATATATGATAGACCCCGGCTTCAGAAGGATCCTACAAACATAGGTGCTAAGATGTTGGCACAGATCAACTCAAGAGGTAAATTGGGGATGACAACACAAAAGAATAACCTATATAAGTGCGATCGGGTCCAAGTCTCAAGAGGTGATCAAATCCTCAAGCAAAATAAAGATTGCTTCACCGACTACGACGAAATGCCCGGTTTGAAAAGAGAGTTAGTAGAGCACGACTTCCAATTAAGGATGGCAAGAAGCCCATCAAGCAAACTTCCTAGGAGGTTCGCGCCAGCGTTTCACGAAGATTAAAGCCGAGGTCGAAGGTTGTCAGCGCTGCAAGTTCATCGTAACCACAAGGTATGTCGAATAGTTAGCTAATATAGTGCCTTATTAAGAAAATGGTTCCCGAGAATATGCATAGACTTTAGGGATTTAAATACGGCAACCCCAAAGACCACTCTAAGCCCAGAGCGTAAATGTTAATAGACTCCTGCTGGTTCAATACTTAAGCATGCTAGATGGATATTCCGTTATAACTAGATTTTTATTGTCAAGAGGATGTTGCCAAGACAACATTTCGTTGTCCAGAGCCTTAGGCACCTATGAGTGGGTAGTGATGCCTTTGGCTTGAAAAATGTCAGCCACTTACCAACGAGCAATGGATTCCATTTTTCACGATTTTATTGAGACTTATGTGTGTATATTGATGACATAGTCATCAAGTCTCGCTCTTCGTAAACTCATCCGCACTATCTGAGCCAATCATTCGAAAGAATGAGAAAACATGGCTTGAAAATGAATCCCCTTAAATGTGCATTTTTGTGCAGGTGAGACTCCCGGCTTTGTGGTTCATAAAAAGGAATCAAATCAACCAAAATAAGACAAAAGCCATGGAGACTAAAGCACCCACATCAAAAGAGAGTTGCGCCTGGGAAGATAAATTTTCTTAGAAGATTCATCTCGAATCTAAGTGGAAAGACTCAAGCATTCTCCTCCACTTCGCTTAAAACAAGGCTGCTTCTCGAGTGGAGTCAAGTACATCAGAGGCCTTCATTAAATTAAAAGATACCTCTCTCAACCTCCTATCTTGTCTCCACCTTCATGGGAAAGCCCATGATCGCATATATCTACTTCTAATTTACTAGGTAGTATGTTAGCACAAGAAGATAGTAATGGCATCGAAAGAGCTATATACTATTTAAGTAGGTGCTAAATGATGCGTAAACTAGATATAGTAACATAGAAAAGTTATGCCTATGTTTATACTTCTTGTATGAAACTTAAATATTATATAAAGCCTGTTGATGTTTATGTCTCCTCTCATTTCGATGTTATCAAACACATGTCGTCAAAACCAATTATGCATAGTAGAGTGGGTAAATGGGCTTTAGCCCTACTGTATTCTTTAACCTTCATACCTTTGAGAGCCGTGAAAGGCCAAGTAATTGCCGATTTCATTGTGGATCACCACCGTCGAAAAGACCATTATGGGTTATGTGGGACGCAACCTGGAAATTATACTTTGATGGTTCGACCACAAAGAGGGTAGTGGTGTGGAGTTCTTATAATTTCTCCTCAAGGAATTCCAACAAAATTCAAGTATAAATTGATGGCCTCGTTGCTCAAACAATGAAGTCGAATACGGCGCTTATTGTTGACTGAAGCTTTGTTGGAATCGGGGCAACTAAAGTCAAATTAAAGGTGACTCAGTTAGTGGTCAAACAAACAACAAAGGAATATAAATGCATAAAGGAAAATTTGATGACATACTTCATATAGCTAATAGATTGATTAAAATTCAATACATGAATATCCAACATATACCAAGAATAGAATCAAGAAGCAAATGACCTAGCACATTTGGCTTCAAAGTTATAAAGTCTCTACAAAAACTTTAAAGAGTTGATCGAAATAAGAGGTAGGGTTATGGCTACCGTACTAACACCGACGAAAATATTAAGTTAGGTTGTAGTGGTAAAGATAGATTCAAGTGTTAGCCATAAACACCCGATCGATGCAGATGGCTAAGCCCAATTGTAAGCTATCTAAAGGATCCAACCTAAACGAGATAGAAAACGAAATATAGAGCATTATCATATGTCCTTATGGGAAATGAATTGTTCAAAAAGACCCAAGAAGGTGTATTGCTCAAATGCCTAGGAGAAAGTGAGGCGATCTAGCATTATCGAAGTTCATAATGTGGTATGCGGGGCACATCAAGTGCCACAAGATGAAGTGGTTATTTCGATATGGTATGTACCGCCTAGCATGCTCAAAGATTGCATAGACTTCGCAAGGATGTGAAGAATGTCAAACACGCAGGATTCAACATGCTCCCGCGAGTGAGCCGATTCGATCATTAAACCATGGCCTTTAGAGGACGGGCTAGATTTAATAGGAGAAATCAATCCGCCTCGCCTAAAGGTCAAGTACATCTTGGTAGGAATAGATTATTTTACTAAGTGGATCAAGCGATACCACTAGTAGTCGCAGATCAAGAAGCTATTGAATTCATACAAACAAATAATCTATAGGTTCGGATTGCCAGCATAACTACGTACCAAGGGTCCAGATGCATCGGTAGAAAGATGCAAGAGTTCAGAGATGGATTTAGACTATTGACATCAACACCATATTATGCTCAAGCAAATGGTCGTCAAGCACCAACAAAGTAATAATTGGTTTGATCAAAAACACATTGGTAAAAAGCCAAAGAATTGGCATAAAACTTTAGACCAAGTACTATGGGCTCAGAACATCTCCTAAAGAAGCTACCAATACTACACCTTTCCAACTAACATTTGGCCATGATAGCCGCTCAGAAATTCATCTACAGCCGCTCAATCTAAAGACAACATGAACTCCCTCGCCATTATATTGGGAAATGATGGTGAATGAGTTAGTCGAAAGTTAGACGTAAGTCGATTACATGCATTGGAAATCCTAATGAGGCAAAAGGAAAGAGGCCGTGGCATATAACAAAAGAGTAAAAGGTAAGACATTCAACGTTAATGACTTAGTATGGAAAGTCATATTGCCCATGGACAAAAAGAATAAAGCATTGGGTAAATGGTCACCTCATGGGAAGGCCCTTTCGAATAGCAAAACGCCGAACAATGCGATGAAATAGAAGAACCGCGGATGATAAACGAATCCTAAAGGTAAATGGGAAGTATTTAAAGAAGTATAAACCATGCCGCAGGAGATTCAATACTAACGACGAGTCACAATATTATAATGAAATGCCAAATGGTAACATAATTGCCAAAATGGCATTGTTCGCGCTACTTAATAAACATTTAATCAAAATATAAGAGTTACAAAATAATCAAGATTCAAAATGGGATTGTTCCTCACCGGTCGAAGATATTCTTGAAAGACTCAAGTCTTTGTTGGGTAAAGCGCTTGCACCTTCGAGGATGGCAACTTCACCTTGAGTTGCTCACCGCTTCGCTTCAAAGAAGGCCCTTGTTAAGAAGTTCTTCGAATCGATTCCCAAAGGTGTTGGACTCAGAGGCAATTTGTTGTTGCCGGGCCTCTTGATCTTAGCCTCAAGTTCTTGAACTGCTTTCTCCCGTAGGAGGATGGATCGAGATCAAGCTCATAGTCGCCTAGCTTGCTTGATATGCTTGCTTTCTCTTTTCTTCTTCGAAAGCTTCAAGCATGTTCATAGCAAGATCCATGAAGCTCTTTTCTCTTGGACTTTATTTCAGCAGATTCATCCCGGAGGAGGCATCCAAATATTATCCAACAAAGATGTGTTCACAGATGGTACTAACTTCCGTGAGAGCAGTAGTGAGGTCAACTTGGTTCAAGAATCCTTCATGATGAAACAGAGGTACTATCTTGTTTTAACTTCTAATAGATCCACATCAAGGATTGTTTTTCTAATTCTATGAAGAAGTACAACCCTATCATCGAGGGCATTGCATTAGAGGTCTAACCAAGACCAATGAGAAAGTGGAATATCCCTTGAGCCAACTTAGCCTTCATACCAATCCAATAGTCATTTCAAATTGGCAATTTTCTTCACCTGTTCAATGAGAAGACCTGTGAAGTTCCATACGTAATGGAGTAACATCCATTTCAAGTCCATTTGCTCATTAGCACGAAGACCATCACCGCCATTATTGACGCTTCCATCATCTTGTCCATCATCACCAATCCACCACCTCGATGTCATCATTCGATCACCATCAAGATCGACCGCCCTTCGCCGAACCTTCGAGGCCTTCTCCTTCTTCATCCTCACCTTCCTCGCTAGAATCTTCACTCTCGAGAGGCAAGTGGTTCTCCTCTTCATTGAGGTATTTGTTCACGCCTTGAGGGATCCTCGAGGATTTTGGGTGAAGAGCCTCCGAGGCACTCAGAAGGCCTTCGTGCATTATTGCATTGGTCTCGAGAGGAGGCGGTGCCTTGATCATCGTGTCGATCGAAGCTCCAGCCAGAGTGCCATGTTAGAAGAGCCTGCTTTGCAATCGATTATTCGAATCCCCATGAGGAGAAGAGGAATCGAGCGGATGTCATGGAGGAGGAGTCAGTGGTTGGATCGGGTCTAATCATCCTACATAGATAAAGAAAGATTAGAAACCGATAACTAAGGTACGAATAATCATTTTAAGAATTCAAGTAAACTCACCGTGGGTCCGTAGATATGTTATTATCTATATGTTCCAACATTACGTTGAGGTCGGTGGAATTTTGATCATTGGTGAGGAGCAACATCTCGAATCAAGTCCAGACGCCAAGATCCTTTGCACGCTTTTTTTCCTTTCTTCTTCAAAGCCGTTGGAGAACTTTCTCCGCCTTGAGAGTCCTCCCAATGGTGCTAGTTTTTCTTTTGGAGTGGTTGGAGGAAGTTTACTCGTCCGAAATGGTACAAAACGCAATTTAGACTTAAGTTACGTAAAAATCGACCTATTTCAAATACCGTGATAAGTCGCTTACCGGAATCGGAATGCTTGTCAGGTGGTGATGAGTAGTTGTTGAGTGGGTAGCGTGTTCGTTGTTGTAGTTGCAGGATTGATTGTTGAGTCACTCAGCACACCATCATTTGTCTCGTGATTGTTGAGAACTGCTTCTTCCTTGGTCTTCGGCGCGTAGTCTTGATCCCGAGGGTCGGAAATCAAGCAATTAAAACGAAAAGTTAAAACAAAGAAAGTAATAATATTTGGGATTTCCCAAACATTCGCACTGCTACTTCATTCGAAAGAATCGACATGGCGGAAAGGTCATAGCTAAGATGTCCTGGAAATTATGAAGCCGATTTGAGCCCATGTCACAGCCTCGTATGGCTTTGGTTTCTTGGGATTTATATTTGAGCATTTCACGCAAATTAACCACCAAGGATATGGAGGAAACCAAGCCAGCCATTCAAGTAGGTAGTTTTGAAATCTAGGTGGATGCATTTCGAGTGCCAACCTATACCTATCCTCGTGTGACAACCTCAAGGAAGTTTGAACTTAGAAATTTTTTTCAATTTTTCCTCAAGGTTTGAGCCGCTTCGACATACAAAGTGGTTTGCAAAGGATCATAAGTAGTTTCAAGTAAGTCCGAAAAGCTTTAATCTCTTGAGCGTAACAACATACCTTTCTTTTATGTACCGCACATCGAACGCAGCAGCTCAGCTTTAGCTTGAATGGTAAGAGTGTCAAACATAAGATTGATAGAATTTAATCCACCAATCTAGAAAACTCTTTGAAGAAAAGGGAGCCGGTTCGAAGGGATTGTTGAATCGCTTAACTCTTGATATTGTTCTTGTTGAAGCTTGCATCTCGCTTTAAAAGTTCGAACCGAGGTAATGGCGCTGAGTTTGGAACAAGGGTTCGTGTATTAATTGACATGCACTCAAATTGTCTCAAACGAAGTTAGTTGATAGGCAACAAGAGGATCTGGTTCTTGGTCGGAGTAATTGAGGAGATTAGTCTTGGTAAAAAAAGGCCTTCCAGATATCTTGATTTCCTTGCTTTTAGCACCTCCGAAGAGACATAGTGAACCATGATGGTCCATGAGTCCTCAAGCAAAAGCGCCATAGTTTCTTTAAATTCATGCTTTGGAGAGGCAATGTACTTTGAAATGAAACCTGAAATCGACTTGTCATCACTAGAGTCGCCTCCTCACCCTCGTGCCTCAACGCTTCGATCAACTATCTCCTGATCTTGCTCATTAATAGTATCGCAGTGAGAGCAAAGACTGAACATAGCATTTAGCCATAATCGAGCAACCGTAAGGGACCAGCTAACAAGATGTTCTTGGAGGTATGAGATTTCAAGCTCGAAACAACCGATCTCGTGCTCTCATAAAGGTCAACCAGCGGAGTTCACTTAAGTTAATCCTTCCGCTCATGCAAATCTCTTGCAGAGGAATGAACCTACTAGCCACCGCGACCCGCCGCAGAAAACGATCTTGATAGCCAAAGAGTAAGGAAGGCAACGTGTTCAACATCGAGACACTATTCCGTATGGTAATGACTAATGAATTTGGAGAATGGCTAGTTTGATATCGAAATCAATAATACTTGAATGTTCCTCAAGATCGTGAACATATGTTTCCACCGTGTTAGTCCGATGGCGCTATGTCAAGAGCTGGTGGATCATTCCGGGAGGTGGAAGGTATTATAGGTGCTATCCGTAAATACAGGATACGAATAACAAGAGGATGACCGATGTGAAGCTCGGTTCGATAATTTCGTGAAATTATAGATACCTAATTCCTCCTAATCGATGTGACTTCAACTTCCACTTGGCGAACCGCCTGATATGCTACATCGCAGCTGGACAGATCGAATGGTTTAAAGTTGTTTTTAACATAGTCCGTAATGAAAGGATCTTTGGGGTAGTCATAGGAGTTTCTACGTCCTTGGAGCAACAGATCATTGACATTATCGCTCCTACCCTAGGGGTTTCCATTGTATTGAATAAAGGTTTGAAATCGTAACAAACAGAAATATGGTTCGTATCCTTAAGAATCTCAAAACCGTAAGAGGACCCATTAGGGAAAATCTCTTCCGTAAGGTTGTAGGATTAATACTGAGGAGTATAAGAGCTATTGCTCTTGGAGACCCCGGTATAAGTACATATTGACTTTGGTGAGTGCCAACCTTGCTTTCCAAAATTGTTCCGTGTTCTTATTCTTCTTCTTAGAAATCTTTTTACCCGGGTGTTGATGAAGACATTGTTGGGGTTTTGATTAAAGAGATTAGGTTCTTTACGAGAAAGAGAGAAAAGAAGATTCGTAGTGTGGAAAAGTGAAAAGACTAAAGTTTGTTTGGTTTTATAGTGAGGAAGTGGAAACACTCATCAACTAATGCCAAGTTACGGAGACGTGGGTTGATACACGGTGAGGTATGAAGTTAGTATTGGTAATAAGCATGATTAAGGGTGATCATTGCTTTTAATAAATGCACCATACCGTGGTTATCGTGGTAAAAGCGTTCGAAACCCAGGGGTCATCGTGATTGACATAATGGAAATCTTGTGCTGTGGTCATAATTACTCGTGGTCACATCAAAATTAGGATATATTTAAAATAAGTATTTTTAAAAGGGATTCAAATACATATTTTAAAGGGGCATTTTGTTAGTCAAGATTTTGATATCTTGTGATTCAAGAAGGATCATGGAGCTCGAGATGAGATGATGTTAAAGTATTCTGGGAACATAGTGAATGTCATAGTTTGGAAAGAAAAGAATTAGCCCTTCGAATGGATGTATGAGTTCCGGAGTGTCGAACGGAATAATGGTGATATGTGTAAAACAAGCTTCGATCGGGCAATAGAATTGTATCAAAGGAAATGGGTTCAAATCAAGTGAGTGATACATTTGAAATTCAAACGCGAGCGGGATAAAAGGGAGTTGAAACGCGCTACCAAGAAACGGTTCGAAATGTGGAAGCAAGAGAAGCATGGTGTGTATGTTCTAAACGTGGCAAGATCTTATGGGTCGATCACATGGTCGAATTAGTATAAATAGAGTCTTAATGTTAGGATTTCGTGTGTCATATCTATTGTACTAAAATTCACCACATTCAAAATACCACATGGCTAGGGAAACGAATGCACCTAATGATGTACGATGATTGCACCAAAGCTTTATTATTCAACAATGTATCTTTATCCTTCCAAATTAACTTTATCTTGCATCAATGTCTTTAAGTTTCTTTTACTTTCAAAGTCATTTCATTTAAATGTTTTTTCTACCATCGCTGAAGTTCTTTACTTTTCCAAAACTTTTACATTAACGTCATATTTCCGTAAAGCTTTTATACATTTGTCTACATTCCTCGTCTTTTACAAGCCACAGCTACTTTGAAAATCTTTTACACTTTAAGAGTTTATTTGATATGTTGCATTTATATACTTTCGCCATTTCGAATTTGAATGTTCTTGTTTGTTCGAACCAAATATACATTATTTACTTGATCATATCATTAGTAATCAAACGATTTGAACCCATATACAAACATCCAAAACAAGTCTCAAATATGGATCTCTATCTTAAGTTCATACCAACGGCCGATACCCCATAGGATCAATCTAGTCGATCCAAGTTACCAGAGGGATTGAATAACATAATGCTTATAACGCTTTATTCAATAGTTTGAAGACTAGCGGTTGTTTCACCGTAAATCATCGTGGAACAATTCATGCATTAGTGCAATCAAAACATAATCAAGGTAAAAGGCGATGTCCATCAGAGATGTAATGATGGCGCCAATGCCATTGCTAAGGCGTTTGAGGTTCCATCAAAGACCATGGTCCATCGATCCTTGTTTAGGTCCTTCGTCTGGTCCCGTTCTTCGAATCAAGAATTAACAAAACATCTTCGTCTGAAACTCGAATCAGATAGACCGATAGTCACATTCGCTCGATGAGCCAAATGATTGGCTAATACACTTCCTTTGATCGCCGAGAAGTATATTGATGTCGATTCGTCAAGATCATTTGCCATCTTGCTATTCTTCCAAGAGAGTCCGGCTCAAATATGTATTTAATCGGATCCATTTTGGAGATCAACAAAGTAAAGGAGTCAACATATACCGCCTTAGTCGCATGAGCAGCCCAAAATAGCAAGTTTTCTC
Source organism: Vicia sativa (assembly GCA_021764765.1). NCBI lineage: Eukaryota > Viridiplantae > Streptophyta > Magnoliopsida > Fabales > Fabaceae > Vicia > Vicia sativa. Next base: position 150,942,656 of record CM038793.1, on the reverse strand, counting down.
GAGTCAGGAGTATATTGTTTCACAATCGGTAAACTTTTGCTAAGGTAGTATATTGTATACTTTTCGACTGCACTCGCCATGTTGCCCCAACACACACCCCATCGAGTTCTCTACTGCTACGATGAGGTCTTTGGCAAAGGGCATCGTTAAGAGGATTCTCGTAGGTACCCTTGATTTTGTCGTGCTAACCGCATCATCGCTCCATTCCACTACTTGATCTTTCTTCAAGAATTTGATGGGCACACAAGTAGCGTTTAGATGCGCAATGAATCGCAATGTAGTTCACCGTCCCAAGAAACCTCCGACTTCTTTCTCAAGGGATCCGAATTTCTTGAATAGCTTTAACCTTGAAGGGTCAACTTCAATACCTTTACCATCGACAAAAACCTAGGAGTTTACCGGATCTGACTCCAAAGGTGCATTTGCTCGGATTAAGTCTTAATTTGTACTTCTTCACCATCAAACAATTTCCGCAAATGATCGAGATGTCCTCTCGAGTCTATGATCGAGCTATCATGTCATCGATGTAGACCCTATCTCGTGATGAATCATGTCATAAAATAATGCCACCATGGCACGCTGAAGTGCGCGCTCTTCAATCCAACGGCATGACCTTTGTATAAAGTGCCCACCGTCGTAACGAAAGTAGTCTTTTCCATGTCTTCGTGGAGCCATTTTGATCCGATTGTAACCGGAGAAACCATCCATGAAGGAGAAACCTATGTTGAGTGTGTTGTCGATAGAACATCAATATGAGGAAGTGGAAAACCGCCTTCGACTCGCTTTGTTCGATCTCTATAATCCACACACATTCGCATTTTGCCATCCTTCTTTAGGCACATGTACCACATTCGCAACCCATCGGATAAGAAGTAACGCTAGAAACCGCATTGAATCGCTTCATGACTTCATCTTTGATTTTCTCGAGATCTCAGACGCATGCGATTTAACCTTTGTTTTACCGGACAAACCTTCTTTTGTCAGAATTGGTGTACCACAATGTCAATGTCTAGACTCGCATGTCTTCGATGACAAGCAAAACCCTCGATATAGTCTCGTAGCATCCGAACCAATCTTTCCTCGACATCGCCTCGAGACCGCTTCCTATCTTTGATCTCTGCTCTGCCTTTGTCAAGACTTAGATTCACAACCTCAATCGCTCTTCGTGGTGGTCAGTATAACTCGTCTTCTTGTGAAAGCAGCCTAAAAGTTCTCTGGCACTTCACAATCTTCCTCACCTTCGCCTTCGCTTGGTAGATCGATTATCGTCATATTTAGCAATAGCATAGTCAAGTATCAACTAGATTCGAGTGAATCTGCAGTGTATCACGGCGTGTGTAAGAACACATAGCTTTTGAAGGTAAAGTAAAAGAAAGAAATCAGCTTTTAAATGCAAAAGTCCAATGTTTTTATTGAATGAAAATATGCAAATGATGATAATAACCCTCACAAACGAGCCGTGATGCCTCGAGCAAGGCACTAGGCTTTAGAGTTTATTGTTCAAAGCAATGTAAAACGAAAAGCATAACAAAAACAAAAGCAATTACTCCCGCCTAGAGATTGGTATGACGCCTTCGGTCTTCCAATTGTTGAGTCCGTTGTCGGAGTCAAAGATCCATTTGCTCATGTCATTCGATGTCGTCGTCTACTATAGCATGGACCCCATTCTGATCGATGCGAGGGAAGTTGGCCGCACATTTGCGGCGATCATCTTATGTGCTTTGATGGTGAAGTTTAAACCGCCTTTGTCGATTTGAAAGGAAGATCGGGAGTTGACCCAACAGTACCTCTTTCTTCAACTCGGCATGAGATCTTTCATGAGGCCATCCTAGGCGGAATTTGTGTAACTTCGTATGACAGAGAGTCAATGCATGACTCTGGAACTGCCTCAAAAGCTTGATAGGAGTTTCAAGAATTCGCCCATTTCGAGGTATCGAATAACCGCAGATGACTTACTGTATTCCTCTTCACCACATAATCGGTGACAACCTTCCCTTCACTGTACGCTCCGATGCAAGGTAGAGGTAACAACGCCCGCCCTGTATCCAAGGCGCCCAAGTAGGCAAGAGGCCGGACGGATGTCCATGACAAAGAAAGTGGAGTCAGTGTGGGAACCGACTTTAATCGCGTAATGAGTTTCCAAGTAATGTTCGCTTAGAACCATCAAAAGCTCTCACAATTATGTCATCGCTTGTGACCAACCTTCAACATCAAGTCGGTCAAAAGCACTCTTCGGTAGGATATTCAGAGAAGAACCAGATTCAGCAAAACATGAGACAATGTAATGCCCTTACATTCAATAGAGATGAAAGGCTTTGTTGTGTTTCCTTCCGCAGAGTCCAATCAGATCGAGAACAGGGCTGCTGCTGAAGCAGTGCTAGCAATACAAACTTCGAACTGATCCGTAGTAGTGTCTTGCGGTATGTGAGCATTCTTCGTAAACTTGACCAAGGCTTTAGCATGATCCTCGTAGCACAAGAGCAGAGCAAGCATGGAGATCTTGGACGAATCGTCCCAACTGCTCCACAACATTGTAGTCACTCTTCTGATGATCTTCATAATTTCTCCATTTCTTGTTTGAGGTGTCTTCAAGAACTTCCTTGGTACTCGTCTGCGGAGTCACGGGTTCTTTCTCGCCGGGAATGGGTTTGATAGTGGAATGCAAGTCGAGTTGCGTGTCTTGAGGAGAGATATAGAGAACACTCTTCCGGTTCTCGTTACTTTACTTGATTCTGATGTTGTCAATGTTAGGAATGGTAGCTTCACTGTAATATCTTCAATCGCCGTAGGGTCTTGCTTGACGCCATGATAATAAAATTCGCCCATAGTTCCACCTAGCTTTGCCAGAGGAGTATGGAACTGTCCTGGGAGAAGTAATGATGAGAGGTGCCACCAGGTGATCAGCAGAGGAAATCCTAATTGTGTTAACATCGCGATAATCTTCCGGGAAATCGTCTCCCATCCGGTTGCTTTGACATCTTCAATAGGAATCTTGTAGCTTTCAGAACAATATACCTCACCATATAATCAAACTTTCCACCAAGGTATCCCATACTGGTACGACTTTGCTCACATCTTCGATCTTAGTTTCTTAGACATGTCTTCACACGCATTCTCCACAGATGGTTTCTAAATAGCACTTCTCGGTTATCCATCATGCATCAATACGCCTTCTCAACTACACATGCGTAAAAAGCGGACGGGCACTAACGACACCGCCGCATCCTGATTGACACCGGCTAAAGCAGATTCTTCTTAACAATCATCGAGGAATAGTCGTCGCTCACATCAAAACATAAGAGTTCTTGTCAATAGCATTGGAACTTTGTTTGGTTAGCATTGTGCATTGATCACATCTAGTCTCCACAGAGGATCAAACTCAATTTCTTTAGCTTCAATCATGTCTTGAATCTTGTTCTTCGAGCCCAACAATCGCCGTGTCATGCCTTGGGCTGGGAGTGATACATACTCCTAGCATTAGGATTGTATCTCGAGAGTAAGTATTGATGTTTGAGGAGGATCCCGTGAAGAGTTTCCAATCTTATGATTGAAGAGTCCGCTGCAAGTTCCATAAACATATCAACCAACTCCTCGACAAGGTGGTTGAACTCACCGCTAGATGTCTCCATTTCCTATATTTGAATCACACGACTCCATAGACATGCTCAGAGTTGTATGCGAGTGGGTGCTAATTCAAGATTGTACTGGTAATCAGTAGAAAGCATTGCAAGTCATTCCAGTATGATGAGTATTACTAGCTGATACCATTCCAACTCGAGTCTGATAACTCTCTTGAAAGAAATGGATCCACGCCATCAAGGATGGATCTTCAACATAGGACTTCAAATGCACGGACAAGAAACGCCATACTTGGCAAAGTAGGAACCTTGAACTTGTGGGGAATCACCACCAGAACAAGACTCGCATCATCAAATTCAGCCTTACATTTTCGATTTTCCACAAGATTCTTACGGTTCAAGTTGTTTGTATTTGTCATCCTCAAAAGAATACCGCCTTGCTCTCAATCTTCTTCTTTGTTTTCGTGCTCACACGGTGTTCTTCGTTGTTCTTGATACTTTCACCGCCCAATGCTCTTGTCCGAGAGTTCTATCCTCGCGACCACTTAGGACCACCTTTTGTGACGCCTTCCCATGTTGAGGACACCAATGACCTTCTTCCTTATGTTGACGAGCTTCAAGTCTTCTCGGCCTGGACCAAGCCGGTAACCACTTCCCGAATCGAGCATTCCGAGCCGGAGATCTTTGATGTCTGTTCAAGAGCCATTTTTCCGCAAAATAAATAGCGAGAAAATGAGAAAACCGATCTTCAATGTACCTTATGAAATGTCATGCCATGATATGCAATTTTATGCAATGCAATGCAATGTTTTCAAGGACCTTAGGAATTTAAATTTGTTAAACAAGCACGAACAAACTTTTATTAGCTCCTTTTTTCTTTTTCTTTTGGCACAAAAGATAAATAAAAATAAAAGAACAAAAATCCTAAAGCTCTAAGTCTCACATGGGCGCCTCTGGTGTTGAAGTAGGCATTGATGTTTCGCCCTAGCTTGGTCAACTCTAGTACCTTCTTCTCGCTTGCATAGCATCGAGTTTGAATGTATCCCTTTCTTCTTGAGCTGAATCCGTGATCTCTTCAAGTCTTCAAGATCAGAGGCATGTCGTGATGGAGAACAAGATAGGATTCGCCACCTATAGCAACAGTTCCATAATTACCGGTAACATGGGTGTAAATGGCATCATGAGATTTTGAGCTCGAGCTCGCACCCATTTGAGGTAAGGTTCCCAAGGAATGGAATTTTGTGTCCCAAAGTCTTGGTATCAGTCTTCTTTACCATGCCCTAAGCGTATGAACCTTCGATGGTAATTCGAGATCGTGGTTGTAGTCGAACACAATATCTTGAGAAGATATCATGGGGCCATCTTCGAGCATAACCAAACCGACATAGCTAGAGAAGGGTTGTAAGTGATACCTCCCTTATGCCGAGGAGTGGTGCATTAGGAATTCTCCACAACGCTCAATGAATGTGAAGTCCTTTGAGAGAAAAACACCAACGAATATCTAAATGAGAGAGTGACATCAACCTTGAGACCACTTCAATTTTGCTCGTTTCGATTACCAATGAGGAAGGTGCTAAATAAACCACGGAAAATAACGGTATGCAATACATGAGAGTTCCTTGTCTTTTGATAGTACGATTGTGGAGAGAATGTAAGATGTCTCAAGTAAGGTAGGCACAGATTGCAGTAAGGAATATCTTGATGGCGCTCACATCTATGAACCGATCCGGATTAGGAAATAATCAAGCCATAGATTAGAAGGCCAAGATGTCTTTGAATGCTTGAAACTCATAGCTTTGAGGAATTCTCGGCTTTCTTTTATCGTAAACTTAGCAAATAAACCCTTAACTCCGCTTTGTTTCGCAATTGGCTTCAATGTCCGACCGCTTTAGATGTAGTGTATGCGATGTCTTCGCACTTGGAGTCTTTTCTCGAACCGTGAATGGCATCCATCAAGAATAGGTATCCCAAGTAGCTTAGAGAACTCTTCCAAGGTAGGAACCAATCGGTATTCTGGGAATTTAAAGTAATGGTGTTTCGGATCAAGAACTGAATAAGACGGCATCATATCTTCTTCAAAACCGAGATAACCAAGTCTTTGATGAACTGAGCATGATCGGGAATTTCTCAAACCAATTCTTTTTAGTTGAGAAGGTATACCATGAAGTTGATTCGGATAGTCTTCTCGAAGCCATGGTCCCTACAAAATGAGAAAGATAAACCCTAGGTCCTTGAAAAATTAGAGATGATATGATGATGCAATGTTATGATGTCATGATGTCATGTTTAACAAGCACAAACAAATCACACACAATTCTAGGTTTAAGCCTTGCATGAGGTATAGGTGTCTACCTACCAAAGTTTGAGGGTTCATCCGCCCTATGATAATACAGGTTCTAGGAATCTCATATCATTGATCTTTCGTAGGCTTTATTTCAATACGACTACCAAGTGGTCAATCAAAACATCCCAAAAGTCTCGATCTAATGAGTGTAGCATCGAGTATCAACCAACCTTAGTCTCAAGACCAGCCGGCCATCTCACTACCTTCTAATGGCCAAGATGGGTCAATTAGGTTCTAAAATTGAGTTAGTGTTGATGACCTCACGCAGACGCCAAATACTTTCCTCAACTTGAGAATGAGGAGCATCAGACATCCAAAGTGTCACATTAACGTAGCCATCATGTCAATTATTTCAGATACGCCAACAATCGCAACGATTTATTGCTACTACCTAAGGAAACTCGATCCGTGTAGGATCCCCCACAAGTATAATACCCAAGCAACCCTTAAGATAAAGCATACAAGTCAAACAAAGCAAGAAAGATGATCTAAAATCCCTAAGGTATTCTCTCTTAGGTGTGTCTCATCAGTCGCCAGTCTATAATACGGTGGAGAACCGACTTGGAATTTGTTTTGTTTTTATCGCAAAATGTCATGATAGCAAGAGTCGCCTTTGACTTTTCTTTTATCCAATTAAGGGAAGGTGAAAAGAATGTAAAAGACCTTCATAATTCCGAGGGGAGAATACAGAAATGAAGGTATTAGAAGACTTTCCATCCGTAGTTATCTACGGCTCTTAGTTGCTTTTAGCTCACTTTAAAAATTGCTTTCTCGTGTGTGTTTGAAGAAAATTTTTTGAAAAGGCATTTCGCTTTGACTTTGTAATGATTCACGCTGAATGTATACAAATTGTTCTAAATGTTTCGCTTGAAAAGAGTTTGAACTTTGACAAAAGTGTGAGGTGTAAAAAGTAATTTGATAGAGCAAGCAACTAAAAGTCTTATTACCACTAAGAATGATCATTTTCGTGTTGTTTTACGTTCCTTTAGAATAGTGCTATCCATACCATTAGTTGGTAGGTAACCCTATTCGCTGGATGTATGACATTCAAGGGCCATCGGATGGTCATAGAAGGCAACTTGTAGGAGTATCCTAACACACGAAGGGACGATCACCACTTTCGAGGCAACAATCGAGGGACCTAGATCATGTATTCAGGCTACATCGTGGGTCTATGATCTTTGTATCGGCGACTATGATGATATGTTTGTAGGCAACGGTGCTAGGATACCTCTACGTCGAGGGACTGAGTATTTATTCAAACGCAACAAGAGAGAATACTTAGTGTATGTGAAGAGAGTGTTAAATTCAGATATTTTATCTTGTAATTAGAAGTGATCTACGCTCATTTTTATCTTGCCATACACGCCTAGTTACTAGCATTTATAGGGTGCAAAAGTAAACGAAAGTAAATGTCCCACGCTATTACATGGCTTTGGGCGCTTACATAATATAGAGTGCGAAAGTAAATCCTAGTTAAACTATTACATCCCATGAGCAGATACATAATATTGAAAAGAATGCGAGAAAATAAATTCTAACTATTACAACCTCGTATATATAATAATCTAAAAGATAAAAATTCGCATAAGAGAAAATATGTTAGTAAAAAGATTTTTGAGTTAGGAAAATTTTAGGTTAGTAATCCTAATTAGATGATAGAATAATTTTGGGAATTTTCCGATTGGTTTTGATGAGAAAATAATTAAAAGTCAATTTTATGGTTAATTAACAATTAATTAAAATATGCATGTAAAAATATTAATTTTTATGTCAAAATTAAATAAACATTTTTCTGATTAAAATGCAAAAGGAAAATATTTTTGGTGATTTTTAATGCATGAGAAAATTATTTGAAAAGAAAATAAATTAAAAGGAAAAATATGAAGAAAAATAGAAAATAGAGTTAGTTTGGAAAAGTGATGTGCTGGAAGTTATGATCGAACTGACCTCTCGGACAAACAACAAGCGTTGCCATCTCGAGCCAGTGTGTTAGTTGTTTAAACCTGCAAGCAATGGATTATAAGTGATAACATGTCCCGCTTTGGATTTTCAAACACAACAAACGTGGCCCCTCGTATTAACGTAGAACGAATCGCACGCCATTACGCCACGCCGCCCCGCCTCGAGTCCAGACAGTCAACGACGCCGAGCTAGCCCCGATCGTCTTCCAAATGATCACCACGGCTTTCGATCCCGCAAAATAGACAAAATCAAAGCAAAAGAAGAACCCTATCCCCTAATTCACCCCGCGAAGTTCAATGGTGGTGGCCGCTTGATTCAAAACGACCTGATCGTCCGGCTCAAGCTTCTCCGATCCGAAGCCCTAATAATGGCAATTTATGATTTACGCCAAAAGCTCACATGTAATGCATCAAACACGCTCTAATGGATGTCCCGAGATCATTCAAACAATTGAAAACAATTAATAATGCATGAGATATGAAAATCAAATTTGAGAAAATTACCAAACCGTGAGACCAGTGACGATCCGAATGCTTTGGCTTTGTGTATATGTTGGATCGACTCGAATGCTCAGAATGCAATGGAATGCTTGATCACCTTAAAACCGCTTTGAAAATAGAATACGAATTTTGCAACTTGAGAGCAATTTGTGATTTTAGTTGGCTCATGAGGCTGTGGTTTCGCCTCTAATCTTGTGAATGTGTTATGTATTTATAGAGCAAGAGATTGATCAAAAAGAATGAAAAATATATTGCTTTGAATGCAAAATATTTTCTTGTTAATTTTCATCAAATCATTCCAAAATTAGATTTTCTTCCTGTAATGATCTTCAATTTAATTTGGTATGTATTGTGGGCTTCCTTGGTCCTCAAGATAGATAGAAATCCAACCTCAACTTGTTTTATACCTTGCTTTTATATTTTATTTAATTTAAAATTGAATTAAATGCTTTAAATTCAAAGATAAATAAAAATAAGAAGAGGTCGTGGCAAAGTGCAAAGAGGTCATGGATAACATTATGATCTAGTTTGATCATAAAATTATAAGCCCATTTGGAAAAATTTGGCTTTTGTCAAGTATTTCTTGTGCCTCTTCAAAATGCTCAACTTGTGCAAGGTGTATCTTGCTCAATTTTTAACATTTTTGGGTGTTCTTGGACTTTTAGAAAGCTCAAGATGTCCTCTAAACAAATATTTGGTTTCATCTCAATTGAAGTTTCCATGCTCAATAACACTTCTTTACAAAAAGTTGGCTTTTTGTTGACTTTGAAAAGACCTGAATATTTTGATCCATAATTCCAAATGAAGCATTTTCTCACCAAGCTTGGATACATGAAGTTGTAGAGAATTGAATTTCTTCAAAATGAGCTTTTGTGGAAAATTTCGATAAAGTATGTGAAAGTTATGCCGGTCAAAGTTCGTTGACTTTTGTTCAAAACCCTAATTGGATATTTTGACTTTTGATCAATTCTTGACTTTTCTTGATGAATCATGATCAACCCTTGATCAAATGATGAATATTACTTCAAAATATTGATTTTGACCAAAATTATGAAGTTTGACCGTATGTTGACCACAATTGATTTTGTCCAATACAACCGATTTTCAACCATCCTAGCAATTGTCCGAGGAAACAACTTATAAGGCTTGAAACTTGACATGGAAATTTTGAAGCATATGATGAGGCATGATGACCAAGTGTTGGAAATCCATCTTGATTTGAGGATGGCCAAACCCTAGTTTGGTTGATTGTTAGGAGAGGGTTTGTCTAATCAACCCTTGTGAAATCCTTGAGCATGGATACGTAAAATGTCTTGGAAGTAAGAGGGAAAATTTTGGGGTAAGACAAGGTGTCCTCCTGTAGGATATGTAATTATGGCGCCTAAATGCTATGCATTCGAGGCTCCATCAAAGACCATGGTCCATCGGGATCCTCGTTTCGTGTCCTTCAGAATGGGCCTAGTTCTTCGTAATCAGTAACTAACAAAACATCTTCGTTCGAAACTCGAACGCATAGACTAATAGTCACCCACGGCTTGATGAGCCAAATGATCTGCTATTACACCTCTTTGATCGCTTTATAGAAGTATACCGATGTCGATTCGGTCAAGATCATTTGCCATCTTGCTATTCTTCAGAGAGAACTGGTTTCTAATATGTATTTGATCGATCCATCTTGGAGATCAACAAATTGGTGTGAGTCAACATATATTGTCTTAGTCATGAAAGCAGCCCAAGCCAAAGACCGCAAGTTTTCTACCACAGTATCTTATTTGGCTTTTGCTAAGGTAGTATATTGCATACTCTTTTCGACCTGCACTCGTCATGTTGCCCCAACACACACCCCATTGAGTTCTCTAACAAGCTACATGATAAGAGGTCTTCGCGTGCGCACGATGGTGAGGATTCCGCAGATACTCCCAGATTTTGTCGAAGGTAACCGCAATCTTCGCTCCATTCCACTACTCGATCTTTTGTTCAGAACTGAAGATTGGTTCACAAGTAGCGCCAGATGTGCAACGACCGCGATGTAGTTCAATCGTCCCAGAAACCTCTGATTTCTTTCAAGTATACCGACATTTTGATAGCTTTAACCTCATGGGTCGACTCAATACCTTTACCATCGACAACAAAACCCTAGGAGTTTCACCTGATATTACTCCTAAGGTGCACTTGTTCGATTAAGTCTTAGTCCACTTCTTCAATCTATCAAACTTCCGCAAATGATCGAGATGTTCTTCTTCACCGCGGATCAGCTATCGTCACGACGAGACCTCATATCTCGTGATGAATCATGTCATGAACAATGCCACCATGGCATGTTGATATGTGGCGCCAGCGTTCTTTCCAACCAAGCATGACCTTGTAGCGTAACGCCCCATTGTGTAACGAAGTAGTCTTCCATGTCTTCGTGAGCCATTTTGATCCGATCAGAAATGGAGAAACCATCCAGAAGGAAGAAAACCTGTCGAGCGAAGGTCGATTAGAACATCAATATGAGGCAGGAAATCATCTTCTAATCGCTTATTCAGATCTCGTAGTCCACACACATTCATACTTTGCCATCTTTCTTAGGAGAAAGTAATGCTTGCAACCCACCGTGGATAAGAAGAACGGCCAGAAAACGGCGTTGAACCCGCTTTCATAACTTCGCTTTGATTTTCTCGACATCTCGGATGCATGCGATTAACCTTATGCTTTACTCGAGAAAACCTTCTTTGGTTGGTAACCTGTACCACAAATGTCAATGTCTAGACCTCGCATGTCTGTATGACCAAGCAAAACCTCGATATAGTTTCGTAGCATCCGAATCAATCTCTTTGACACTTTGTCAAGACCGCTCCTATCTTTGATTTCTTTTCTGCCTTTGTCAAGCACTTAGATTCAACACCTCAACGGCTCTTCGTAGGTGGTCAGATAACTGCTCTTCTTGCCGTAGTAATCGAAGTTCTCCGCACTTACAATTTTCCTCACCTTCGTCGCTTGCAGATCGGATTATCGAAGTCATATTTAGCAATAGCAAAGCAAGTATCAACGAGATTCGGAGGAATCAGTAGTGATGACGGGTGTGTAAGAACACGAGCTTTTGAAGGGGTAGTAAAGTAAAAGAAAGAAAACAACATTTAAAATGCAAAAGTCCAATGATTTTATTGAATGAAAATATGCAAATGATAGATAATAACCCTCACAAACGAGCTGTGATGCCCCTGGCATACTAGGCTTTAAACTTTATTGTTCAAAGCATAGAAAACGAAAAAGCATAATAGAAAACAAAAGCAATTATTTTGTCTAAAGGAGATTGGTATGACGCTTTAATCTTCCAAAGTCTCTGGTCCGGAGTCAGATCCAATCACCGATGTCGGGTCGTTGTCGCTGCTTCTATAGCATGAACTACATTTGGCTGATGGGACAGGACGTTTACATTCGCAGCTGCATCATCTTCAATTTTAGTGAAGCCAAAACCAACTTGTCGATTTGAAAGGAAGATCGGGAGTCGGATCAAATAGTACGACTCCTTCTTCAACTCACAACAGCATCCTTCTGAGGCCATCCTAGGTGGAACTTGTGTAACTTTAAGAGGACAGGAGAGTCAACAGCATGACTTGAACTGTTTCAAAATCTTGAAAAGGAGTTTCAAGAATTCACCTTCCATTTCGAGGTATCGAATGACCGTAGATGGCTCACCATATATTCCTCTTCACCACAATCAGAACAACTTTCCCTTAACTGGCATCAGCCTGGCAAGGTAGAGGTAAAAAGACATGCCCCATGTATCCAAGGGTGTCCAAGTAGAGAAGAGGTCGACGGATGTCCATGACAAAGAAAATGGAGTCGAAAGTCCGGAACCGACTTTAATCGGTGGTGGATGAGCTCAAGCACTGTTTTCGCTTTAGAACCATCAAAAGCTTTCACAATTATGTTAGGCTTCAAAACCAACCCTTCAACATCAAGTCGGTCGAAAGCACTCTTCGTAGGATATTCAGAGCGTAACCGATATCTACCAAAACATGAGACATGTAACGCCTTGCATTCAACAGTAGATGCAAGGATTTATTGTGTTTCCTTCCCGCAAGTCAAATCAAAGATCGTAGGCTTCAAACCATTGTTTGCAAGCTGTGCTAGCAATACAAACTTCAAATTGATCTAAGAGTAGTGTCTGTGTATGTGAGAATTCTTAAGAAATTTACTAAGGCTTTAGCATGAGCCCTGCTGTAATATAGTAGCAAGTAGCTAGTAATGGATATGTTGGACTGAGTTTGTCCCAACCTGCTCCATAACATTGTAGTTACTCTTCGATGATCTTCATAATTTCCTCCATTTTGCTTCGAGGTATCTTCAAAGAACTTCCTTTGGTACTGCCCGAGCGTAGATGAGTTATCGGTTCTTTCTCGCGCCGAATTGGTTTGATAGCCGATCATGAAATGGAGTCATGTTGTCTTTGGAGGAGAGATTCTGGAGAAAATACTCTCCTGCTCTAGTTACCTTGCTTGATCCGTGATGTTGTCGATGTCGGGATCAAACTTCAACTGTAATGTCTTTTAATGGTAAGCTGGGTCTTGTTTGATGCCATGATAGTAAACTCGCCCCATAGTTCCACCAAGATAGCTTTGTCGGAGGAGTATGGAATTGCTGGGAGAAGTAATGATGAGAGGTGCACCTAGGCGAGGATCGCCAGAGGAGATCCTTATTGTGTTTACATCAAGATAGTCTTCGAAATCATCTCCTATCCGTTTCCTTTGACATCTTTAATAGGAATCTTGTAGCTTGTGAACGGTATACTTCACCATGTAATCAAACTTCCACTTGGCTTCCCAAAGGTATCCTATATTTGCACGGCTCGCCACATCTTCGATCTTCATATTCTTAGACATGTCTTCATAGAGATTCTCCACAGTGAAGGTTTCAGAATAGCACTTCGCCATCCATCATGCATTGAATACGCCTTCTCAACTAACATCCGTCAAAGTGATAGCACCAACGATACTCCCGCATCCTAGATCGACACCCTAATAGTAGATTCTTCTTAATACCATCGAGGAATAGTCAACCGTCCACATCAAAAACATAAGAATTCTGTCAACAGCATTGAACTTTTTCCGTGGTTAGGCATTGGCTGTTGATCACATTCTGAGTTTCCGAGGAGGATCAACCAATTTCACTTTTAGCTTCAATCATGTCTTGAATCTTGTTCTTCGAGCCCAACAATGCTTGTCATGCCCTAGGCTTGGAGTGGTAAGCACACTTAGCATTAGGCTTGTACTGGAGAGGAAGTGTTGATGTGTTGAGGAGGATCCTCTCAATCAAATACCGCTTTCAACATGTGTTGCAATGCTTATGCATAATGGCATGTTGATCTTTCTAAACCGCCTTTCGTGGCGACCTGTTACGCAGGCGCTGCTTTCACTGAGAAGGCGCTGTGTAGGATTGGAGATCACAACTGCCCCACAGATCGAGCACCATCAGCCTTTGACATTACTCTTTCCGGACTACATACAAGATTGGTTTATTTTTTACCTCAAAAGATCTTCGCAAAGATTTG